>CP139504.1:288727262-289152262 GCA_021014915.2 Artemisia tridentata subsp. tridentata
CTCACTGAAGGTTATGGTTCAGTAAATTGTAGTGGTATAGTCTTTACTAGGATAGCTTATGTAAATGGTATTAAGTACAATTTGATCAGTGTCAGTCAACTATGTGATGCAAAGTACATAGTTCAGTTTGATGATAAACAAGGAACCATCTTCAATGCAAATAAGGAAGTTGTCCTTATTGCACCAAGAAGGCAAGATGTTTATGTGTTAGACATGTCCAGTCTAACTCAGAATGGAACTTGTCTCTTTACTCAGGCAACTGAAACCCTCAACTGGCTTTGGCATAAGAGACTCTCCCACCTGAACTTCAAAAACATAAACAATCTTGTAAAACAAAACAAGGTCCTTGGCTTACCATCACTTGTGTTTTCAAAGGATAAACCATGATCTGCCTGTGAAAAAGGTAAACATCATAGAGCATCCTTTAAAACCAAAACAAACTTTTCTATTAGGAACTGCCTTCATCTTCTCCATATGGATCTCTTTGGGCCCATCAGTCCTAAATCCATTAACCATGAGAAGTATACTCTGGTCATTGTGGATGAATACTCAAGATACACTTGGATTTACTTCCTGATAAAAAAGAGTCAGGCAGCTGAAACAATCATGTCCTTTGTCAGGAACATTGAAAATCAAAATGACATTAAAGTCAAACAGATTAGGACTGACAATGGAACAGAGTTCAAAAACTACGAACTTGAATGTTTCTGTGATGAGAAAGGAATTTCTCAAAAATTTTCCTCTCCTTACACACCTGAACAAAATGGTGTTGCTGAAAGGAAGAATAGAACTCTCATTGAAGCTGCCAGGACAATGCTAAATGGATCAGTCCTTTCCAAATAATTTTGGACTGAAGCAGTCAAAACTGCCTGTTATACACAAAACAGATCCATCATTGTCAAGAGACATAGCAAAACCCATTATGAGTTATTCAAGGGAAGGATCCCTGACATTAGCTACTTTCATGTCTTTGGGTGTCCTGTGTTTATTCATAATCACAAGGATCACTTAGGGAAATTTGATGCCAAAGCTGATGATGGATACTTCCTAGGATACTCACTTGTCTCAAAGGCCTTCAGGGTGTTCAACACTAGGAGACAGCAAACTGAGGAAACATTCCATGTTACCTTTGATGAGAGCACTGATGCAATCAGTGTCTCTAACACCTCAGTGGAAGAGATAGGTATTGATGATTCATCAAGATACCCTCCTGATGAACATCATCCTGACAATGATCCTTCCACTCAACACCAAGCAAATGCTGACATCTCCTACTACATCATCCCTCACAACCTTCCTTATCCAACCATCACTGAGTTTGTTGAAGCACAAAGAATTACTGATGCAATCAATCAGTCTGAACCAAGTGCTCAGGAACCAAACAATCTCAGTGATCAGTCAACCCAATCAGACAATCAAGATCTTGAAGATCATCAGGTGTCTACACCAGACCCTACCAATCAGGCCTCCACAAGTTATAATCAGTATCCAAGACCTCAGGACAGTTGGACTAGGTCTCAGGATATAGAACTTGTCAATATAATTGGAGAGCCTACTGAAGGCATGCTCACCAGAAGCATGGTTGCTAGTCTAAGAGCAGCCTCTGCCAATGAATGCCTATTTGTGGACTTCATCTCCACAATTGAACCCAAAAGTGTCAAAGAAGCACTTAAACATCCAAGTTGGGTTCAGGCCATGCATGATGAACTGGAGCAATTTGACAGAAACAAGGTAATGACCTTGGTCAAATGTCCTGAAGATGTTTCAGTCATTGGCATGAAATGGGTGTTCAAAAACAAATCTGATGAAAATGGCATAGTCATTAAAAACAAGGCCAGACTTGTAGCCAAAGGCTATAATCAACAAAAAGGCATTGACTATGAAGAAACATTTGCACCAGTGGCAAGGATGGAAGCCATCAGGATCTTCCTTGCATTTGGAACCTACATGAACTTCAAAGTGTACCAAATGGATGTTAAAAGTGCATTCTTAAATGGCTCACTGAAAGAAGAAGTTTATGTTCAGCAACCTCCTGGATTTGAAAGCAGTGAACTTCCTGACTATGTCTGCAAGCTTAACAAAGCCCTTTATGGACTGAAACAAGCTCCCAGGGCATGGTATGAAACTCTCTCAGCCTTCCTGATCCAAAACAAATTTGTCAGAGGCAAGATAGACAACACATTATTTATCTACAGGACAAATAATGATGTCATACTTGTACAAGTATATGTTGATGACATCATGTTTGGCTCAACAAGTTATAAACTTTGCAAACAGTTTGAAAAACTGATGGCAAAGAAATTTGAAATGAGCATGATGGGAGAACTGACTTACTTCCTTGGACTGCAAATCAAGCAGACTGATAAAGGAACCTCTATTAGTCAAGAGAAGTATGTCAGAAGCCTACTGAAGAAGTATGAGCTCAGTGACTGTGCCTCAGTCAAAACTCGCATGGTTCCCCCCAACAACCTTGGTCCTGACCTTACTGGTAAACCAGTCAATCAAACTCTATTCAAAGGAATGATTGGGTCACTGATGTATCTTCTTGCATCAAGGCCTGACATCCAATTCTCAGTATGTTTGTGTGCCATATATCAATCTGACCCAAGAGAATCTCATCTCACAGCTGTGAAAAGGATACTCAGGTACCTGAAAGGTACTCCAAACCTTGGATTATACTATCCAAAATGTTCAGGCTTTGATCTCAAAGGATACTCAGACTCTAACTATGCTGGATGCAACATGGACAGAAAAAGCACCTCAGGCTCCTGCCAAATCCTTGGTGGAAAAATAGTTTGTTGGAGTGCTAAGAAGCAACAATCAGTTGCCATGTCCTCAGCTGAAGCTGAATATGTTGCAGCAGCCAGTTGTTGTGCAAATGTACTCTTGATGAAAAGTCAACTCAATGACTATGGAATCCAATATAAGATGGTTCCCATCTTTTGTGATAACACAATTGCAATTGTCATCTCAAACAACCATGTTCTTCATCCGAGAACAAAACACATAGATATTAGATATCACTTCATCAGGGACCATGTCATGAATGGTGACATTTAATTACACTTTATTCCTACTGAATATCAGCTAGCTGATATCTTCACCAAACCTTTGGATGAACCAACTTTCACAAGACTGAAAGCTGAATTAGGAATGTTGGATATTGAGAGTCAGTCCACTGATTGAATCCATCTAACTAAGTGTAAACTCTGAAAGCCTCAGGTCCCTGACTCTATGTGTTCCTCAGTGAAAAAGATCACTGAATCGCCTTCCCTGAACCCCTCACTGAATGAAAAGTCATTCAGGGCCCTCAAAATGACATTCATTGCTAACTTAAATGCTCTAAGTATCTAGTTAGTAAATGTTCGAGGTTGGTAACTGAATTCTTATTTAATATAAGAATATTTGTTCTTTTGCCTTCTGGCATCCACTTCTGGGCCCCCATTTACCCACTTGGCATTTAATGCCTCTCCTCACACATTATATTTTGTGATGATATAATCTCTGCAAATTACACTTTTTGCAGACGGCACAACTATTCAGCTCGACTGCTGCGCAAAACCCGGGAAAGTGGAGTGGTGGCATTTAATGCGGATCCCAAACGTTTTTATACAAAATGGTTTTCAAATTTTTTGAGAATAATTCACTTAATACCCAAACCACCCTTCACTCCACTTTCCTATAAATACCCCCAAAACGGATTAACACACACACGTTTTAGAAAATCTTAAGCAAACTCTGCCCTTTTCTTTCAAAACTATTGTGTGTGTTCTTCATCTTTAGAAAACCAGACCATTTTCTTGTAAAACCAAGACCTTTCAAACAAATGGCTACTTCTAAAGCTATAACCTACGCCCCAAATGTGGAATTCACAATGGAGGGCGTGGACATGACCAAAAATAACGTCGTAGGAAACTTTGCCTACCCCGAAAAATTTTGGGCGTACAAGAATGTGGTTAAATATCTTCAAAACTGCTTTCTTGCTACGGCGTTCACAAAAACCCCCTCAGTCATATATAATGACTATCTGAGGGAATTCTGGTGTACAGCAGTGGCAACAAGCCCTGAGGACACCAAAGACTCAATAATCACGTTCTCAGTGATGAATGGGGGAAGGACCCTCTCCCTGGATTACCCAACCTTCATCAAGGCCACAGGTCTTGATTTCATTGAGAACTTTGAGCCCAACCCCACTGACCAAGAAGTAAAGGCCGAATTGCTTTTACTAGGGCCACATGACCCAAAACAACCTGACGTGGCCTCAGGAACATTATTGGCCAAAGCACCAATAATTAAGACTTGGTTCTCTCCTGTCTGGAGGATCCTGATGACCTTTGTCATTCAGGTCCTTGGAGGCAATAAATCCTCCACAGAGCAATTGAATGCATCACAACAATTGATGGTGTTCAGTATCCTGGAGGGTAGAAAAATTGATATCGGAGGAATAATCTTCCGAGACCTCGTAGCCAAGCTCTCAGGAAAATATAGGCAAAGACACATGTCTTACCCTAGGTTCATTTCCTGTGCGCTTCAGGACTTACTAGGCTCTGATTATGTTAGGCCTGACGTTGAGGGATCTAAACCTGACGTCCTTCATAAAGCCAACTATCCAAGAGACCTTACTGAAGTACAACCAGTCTCCCTGACCACATACATGTTGTTGGTCATTCAGGGAGCAAATGTTGTCTCACCTGTTCCTTCTCCTACAAAGCAGGAGAAGAAGAAAAAGAAGGCAGGGTCCAAGAAGGTGGTTAAACCCAAACCACTCGCCCTTGAGACCTCTGCCTCAGAGCCTAAAGAAAGGCAAACAACGGCCAAGACCTCTGAGACACCCACTCTTGAGACCCTCTTGACCTTAAAACAAACGCCAACGGAGGATACTGAGAAATTATCCTCAGTGTCCTCGGGCAAAACCTTTCCTCATGGTCCTATTGACATACATAAGTCAGTGGGGTCAGGAACCTTCACCCTCTCACATCCCGATGAAGGCATTAGTCAATCCCAACCTTTGCCTGAGGGAGTATAGGGTCCTAAATCCTCGGTAGAGCAGCACTACTCTACTGAGAAGGGGACCCACACCCAATCACATCCTGCTTACGGTCCTGAGAAATCACACTCAGGATCTCAAGGAGACAAAGACCCTAAAACCTTAGAAGGGCAGTACAACCATGATGGGAAGGGGGTCCACCAACAATCATTGCCTCATGATAGTACTAGAGAATGCCCGCCAGTCCTTGAAGGCACTCAGGGGGACAAAGACTCAGAGGGATTAAAACCACCCGCTGATACGGAACCCACAACCCCCCCCCCCATGGCGAATCCATTCACTTAGGAACTGACTCCAAGGTCCAGGCTTAAAAAACCCACTCAGTGAACTTGGAGGGGTCAGAACCTGGCCACAACAAAGGTGAGCCCTCTTCTGAGGGGGATCCAGATTCCCGCAGGGTTTCTACTCTGGCAGATCTTGAAAGACTTCTGGATGATGTGTCAGAGGAAGAAATGGTTGATTTTGGTGATGAAGACGTTTTTGGTGCTGAGGAGGAAATGGAGACTAAAACATACAACTCTCCTTAGCACCCTGAGCAACAATAATTATCTCCTCCTCCTGCGGATCAACAACCCCTCACCATAACCAACCCAACAACAACATCATCATCATCATCATCAGGTCACTCTTCTGCTCCTGCTACTCCTCAGTGGTTGCAGAAATATGATAATGTTCTTCCACTTACTAAAAGGCAGCTGGTAATGTTTCTCCGCAAAGCCAACCATGCTCTCTTTCGTGAGATAACTGAAGCATACTGAAGCAGCAGCCAACTATGCTGACTTCAGGGCTACTGTTGAAGAATCTCAGGGTAAAGTGCTACAGGTCACCAAACTCACTGAAAAACAACTCGGTGACCTGAGGGAATCTCTGGATTGTATGGGAACTGAACAAGACAATCAGCTCACCAACATATTGAAGGTTCTTGATCATATTCAGGAAGAACTCGGAGATGATCCCACCCTGATCACAAAGCTGAAAGAGTACATGGATACTCAGACCACCACCTCCACCAACATTACTGAGCTTCTAAAGCTTCTTCAAGGGGTGGATCTCAAAATCATCAGGTCTCAGCAAGATTCTCTTCATCAGTCAGTAGTTGATTCCAAGGAGTACCTGAACAAAATATCCTCAGCCTTTGATCAGCTCTCAACAAAACATAATGAGCGGATCACCCACTATACCATAAAGGTCACTGAACTCACCTCCACTCAGAATGCCATGGCCGCAGAAATGTCCACACTGAAGAATGAGACCTCTGAAATGAAGAAAATGGTCTCCAGTATTTTATCAATTCTTCAGGCCTCTCCGGTTACCCCAACTCCTCAGTCAACAGGTGCATACACTGAAGTTCCAGCATTTGTTGAGGGGGAGAAACTTGATGATCAAACTCCTGAACAACCTTCATCCTCTGCCCTTGTGGTTGCAACAACAGAAATCCCTGAAACTTCCACCAGTCAACCCCCTTCCACTGACAAATGGAAGGGAATCATGGTGACTGAAGATCCTCCTCAAATACAACTGGTGCCAGCAACAACCGAAGCGCGTCCAGACCCTGATGCACCATTTGAGGTTGATTTGGATGGTGGAAAGAAATTCTTTGGGACTCCACAGGAAGTGGCCATAGTCTTGCATGAACAAGACATAAGAAGGGCTGCAAAGAAGGCTGAGCAACTTAACAAATCAGTAATTGTTGAGGTTGCCAAGGAGGAAATGAATGAGACTAATAAAGACATCAAAGGGGAAGAATTCCTCAAGCTTCAGGTTGATCTTCTTCAGGAACACAATCAGCAAGCCAAGCTGAGAGAAGAAAGGAGGAAGAAAACCTATGAGAGGTACATATGGCACATGACAAAGACCAAGGGAGAAGGCACAATCACTGACATGACCATTCACCTCACCAACCCAATAAGCATTACGATTCACAGGGGACCAAGAAAGTCTGAGGTAAATAAACCCTTCAGATTCTCAGAATATGGGTTAAGGGAATGGGACATGATGATGCCCATCCTGAGAAAGAATCATGGCAAGATCATTCCCAGCCTTCTCAAGACCCTGAACTCTAAATATGAAGAACTGGAAAAAGTGGCTAAGAGTTTGGGTATTGATCATGAGAAGGCACTTGCTTCTCAGGGACTGTCAATCCCTGAGCCTACTCAGAAGACCGGGAGGAAAAGAAAAGTTGTGGGTCAGGAACTTGATCAATTCATAGCTGCTCTTCACTGCAACAAGATTCCTCCTGAGGGAGTCAAGTTTGTTCCCAACCTGGTCATCATGGAGCCTGATTATGGTATATTCTTTGTTGATGAGTTCAACCAACCGGCATTTCAACGAGTCAGTGATATCAAGCTTGTGGAAACGACAACTCTCTTAGCATACAAGCTAATGGCACTTCAAGTGAAGGGTCCTGCAAATGAAGAGTTTGTCAAGCTGTTGGACAGGATGATGAAAGAGCGACCTGACAAAGATGTGTTAGTGTCGAAGAGAGCTAAACAGGAACTCTTGGGTATCTTGGAATGAGAACAAGAACCCTGAGTATTATGTTAGATGTTAGGACCTTGTAATGATTTTAATAAAATTGATGGCCCATGTTTTTGTTATACCAGTGTCCTTAATAGCTTTCTAGTATATTCAGTATGATAAGAAGCCCATTGTCTCACTCATAACTGATCAAAACACTTAGGCATAATTTATATCCAAATAGGGGGAGATTGTTGGGTCCGTCAGTACCCAAGGATCCTGAAAACAGGATTTGAATACAAATTAAGCCAAGTGTTAATCAACCGAAAACAATCCTAAGTCACTGAGTGAACAGTCACTCAGTGAGTTACCTTCAAGATGCTCAGGACGAGTCTAAGAAGAAAGATTCACTACTCAGTGAGGCGGAACTCCCTGAGTGTCACTTAAGCCAAAGTAGAAGGTAATGGGTTCAGTGAGTATTGGACAAGAACTCACTGAACCCCAGTCTCCTCAAACAACAATAAGTGATTGAAGACTGAAGACTGAAAGCGTAGACTGAAGAACCTGAAGTCTGAAAGAAAGGCGGGATTAGGCGGAAAGAGTTTGAAGAGATAAGGAGAAGTCTTATCGGGCCAGAAACGAACCTTCCCTAAAACGGCAAAAGTCAAGAAGTGTCAGAACCGACACTCGGAAAGACTTTTGGCCTACTCCTATTGGTTCTTGGAAATGACAAATACTGTTGTAGTTTTCAGACACGCTTTGTTATTCTTTTTGTATTTTAATCATTAGTGTTCTTTTATACTTGTGTATAAATAGGAAGAGATTGAGAAAAGTGGGTTAAGTTTTGTGCATTAAAAGCTTAGACTTTCACAAAACCACTTTTCTCCTTCAAAGAGCAACTGCATCCCTGAGATAGCTCAGTGGGTCTTTATTGTTGTCACTCAAACATAGCTTAAGTTTAGAAAGAAACACACCATACCTTGTCTATTCAATCCCAAGTGTTATATTCCGCAAACACTTGGGTAATAGATTCTTTGATTGATTTATAATAAGAATTTAAACGTTGAAAAACTTGTGTTTTTATATTTACGTTTTACTTATCAGTCGTAATTAATAAATACATTAATCTCAGTCATTAACACGAAGATAAAACATATATGTTGTTGCTTTCGGCATTATAGATGACTACGAAAGCACCAATTGACATTTATAAGGTTAGTATAGAATTGAACATACACACCGTGCTATTTGCAAGATTCTAAACATGTGTGGAATTTTGAAAATAAAAATAAAAGTATGCACATGTATTTTTCTACTCCTTCCGTCTCAAAATATAAGTCTATTTTGACATTTTCAAAGTCTTTTTATTCTAACTTTGACATATTTTTTTTTTCGTGTTATATAATATTTGATGCAAAATATATAAATGGACTTGTGTTTTAAATACATTTTCATTGGTATACTTTTAATCAAGTATTATATAACACGAAAAAAAAAATTAAGGTCAATGTGAGAAACAAAAGACTTTGAAAGATAAAAAGTGGACTTATATTTAGGGAGGGAGAGAAAAACCAAAATGAAAAATCTGATAAACACTAGACTCGAACATTCGGACAAACATATGCACATGTATTTTTTTATGACTACATATCTAAAATTACCCAAACAAAAAGCACACTTAGAGTATTGGGTACCCATGAGCCATGGCAATTTTATGCCGGACACGTCAGCAAAAATCTCTATGGCACCAGAAATCCCACGGCACCACATTCTGGCCGTTACCCATGGCACCAGAAAATGTGGTGCCGTCGTCCATTAATTTTTTTTTCTTTTACATAAAATAAAACATACACAATATAACTAAAATAAACTTCATTACATTTAAAAAAAACACACATTACATTAAAAAAAAATGCATAAAAATAAAAACCTAGTACATAAACATAACGGATAAAAACCAAGAGCTTTCTTGTGGGACTCCGAAAACTCGTTCAATATCTTTTCTAGAACTTTGTTGAACTCTTTGATATAAATTTTTATAGCTCAAATAAACAAAAACGTTTATCACCTTTTCTTAAACAAGCTAGTGAAATAGATCACAGATCCGACCCAACTTGTACATTTTTTTGGTATTTCCACAACCCAGGCCCAAAAAAGCCCAATAGGGTTTCTTCTCAAATCCCTAATATAAAATTTGGCACTGGCCGCTATTCTCTTCAACACTTTGCTCTTAGAGCACTCCCAACAATAACTCAGCTTTAAATTTTAACACACTGCTACGTTAGCTTACACACTCACCTTTAACTCAGCTTAAACACACCCAACCATAACTCACCTTTAACACACCTTAACTCACCATTATATCAAATATTTTCAAATTCAACCCCTAAACTTATAAATACTTCATTTTTTAATAACATAACATCCATTAAAAAACATAACATTACATACTTAATAAAAAAAAATTACAACGAAATTAAAAAAACTTAAAATGATAACAAAATAAATAATTATTCATCGTCTTCGGAATATTCTTCTTGTTGATGTTGATGTTGAAGGTGGTTCTGCCAAACATGCTCCATAAGGTCTCGTTGGAGTTGAGTATGCGTTTCTCTATCGCGTATTTCTTTTGCCCTTCGACGTTGGCTCATACGAAATCTTCTTCGAAAATACCGTGCCGGATACTTACAATTTGGATCGAAATAGTCGGCACGCAAACGTTGATCAGCAAGCTCACGTTCACGAAAGAACGTTCACGGAAGATATGACCACGTGATATCGGAGGTTGAGCTGCTACTTGTTCCATCTGCACAAGTTCTTCGTACACGGCTGTCATAAACTGAATGTCACTTTCGTCTTCTTCATCTGACCAGTTGCTAAATTCTTCGTGACTTTGATTCGGATCCATTGTGAATGAAAAAAGTTTTTTTTTTTTTTTTTTTTTTTTTTTTTTTTTTTTTTTTTTTTTTGTGGAAGAATGAAGATGAAAGTATATGATGTAATATATTGATTTGTGGAAGTGTGAAAAAAAATGTGGTATTAAATGGGTATTTATAGGAGAGTGAAAATAGTTTTGAATTTTTTTTTTTTAATTTTATTTTTATGAAGAGCCGTTGGATTCCAAACGGCTATAAAACTTCAAGGGTCAAAAGTGAAACTTTATTTGAATTCAACGGCTATAACAGGGGGCTTAAGTGATTTTTTTTTTCTTTACAAGAAATACCCTTAACGCAGCGTTAAGGGTTTAACTCAACACCTTAACGCTGCGTTAACGCAGCAAGGCCCCAACGATTAATGCCATTTTAACGCACCAATTTTGGCCTTAACGTGGCTTTAACTTGCCCGTTGGGAGTGCTCTTAGGCTTTCATCAAAGGTATAATCTTCACCTTCTCTATCTTTTTAATGCTTCCCAAACGGTTATATAACCGTTGCCAAACAGTCATCTTCTTCCTCCAAGGCTCCAACGTTCGAATTTCAACCCAAAAAAAAATAATAAAATAAAAAATTGCGATGGCGTGGGCTGGTGGCCATGGCGCCAGCGATGGTACCGTGGGCCGTCGGCCATGGTTGGCTGGTGGCCATGGCGCCAGCTACCAGCCATGCGTACCTTGTGCTCTAAATATAATCACACATCATAAATTGTTTGAGACCCAAATCAAAATTCACCCACCACCATGCAAATTCACAAAAAATGAACCACCAAAGACCATTCAAAGCCACACAAATGAACCACCACTAAAAAAATGGCTTAGGAAGTTCCCGTCAAATATAAAAAGAAATAGAGGATCTAAGACCATTAGGTATCATGAGTTGCCTCAACCTCTTCATTCGGGCCCCACTGGTGCCACGTCACCACAATAAACCACAACTAACAACCCCTCTTTCATAACATACCACAACTTACTTATTTGGGCCCCACCACTATCTATTTTTATTTCTTTTATTCAAATACCTAAATAAACTAAATTCATTTCATTAAAATAAAAATACATTACAACAAATTTAAACACATACTAATAATAAAGTTACGATACGAAAAAAAAAACGATACGAAAATTAGTAATAACGATACAACAAATACTAATACGATACGAACTTTTATATAGAGTTGTAATTGTCGATGAGATCCGACTTCTCCTCCCACACTTGTAACACCTGCTCCCTAGTCATCTTCAAGGCGACATGAAGTTCCAGATCTGTTTCATCATTTCTTAGTAGAGTTTCTAGACCGACCCTGATAGCTGGATGGTCTTGAGGCAACTCACGCAACCTTTCGATCTCTGGAGCACGAGTATGCATTTGTAGCATAATACGAGATATCTCGCCAAACAAATTGTTAATAAGTTTGAGTTCTTTTTCTTGTTCAGTGCGTAATCGGGTGAGGATAGCCCTTTGCACCTCTGATGGTTCGTTAGCCATAGTGATACTTGCGAGTGAGTTTTATAAGAAGTAGTGTGAGAAAATGAAGTGTTGTGAAACTGAAGTGTTGTGAGAAAATGAAGTGATGTAACACTAGGTTTTATACTTGAATGTAACCGTTAAACTAGCCGTTGGAGGCTATTTTAAAATTCATATTCAAAGTAAAAGTAACCGTATGAGTATTATTCAAATTCAAACGCAAACTAACAGTACAACATATTAAAAATGATACGGGAAAAGATAAACACGATACGGATAACAAATCATACAACACTGTTAAACATTTCTCAAAACCTCCCATACGTGAACGTGTTCGAAGCTTCTCCCCCCAAATCGTTGTTCAAACATTGTCTTTGCATTGTTGAGAATCTCAAAGTCATTCTCCCCGTCTGTACGCTGCAAATGTAAGTAAATAGCGTTGAATTTTTGACATTCACTGCTAAGTCTTGTCCATTTACCCGTGACCGTCTTTCTGTTACGATATTCACCGTTAGACATATCGTTGAACATGTCTACAACCTGGTTCCAAAAGGAGTTCTCATTGTTGAAGCTTTAGTTTTGGGAAACTGCAACCCAAATTTCAGCTAGCAACTTTTCTTCTTCTTTAGACAAACGATTATTCATTTCAAATGTGTGAAAAATATTACAAGTGTGTGAAAGATAGCCAAGAATGGTCTGGTATTAATAACCTGTTGAACTTTCAAATTCAAATTTCGAATTTCGAATTCAAAAAACAAGGGCGGGATATATTTCAAATTCAAAGAGGGCGGGATATATTTATAATTTCAATTCAAAAAACAAGGGCGAGATATTTTTATATCCGTTTAAAATTTCAATTCAAATTACTGAAACACATGTCACACACAAACACATTCAAGATCCAAACTTCTCAAATTCAAAATGTCTTTCAGAAAAAGATTTCGGGCAACAATTTCCAAGTCCACCTCGCCAAAAGGATTTTGGGCAACAATTTCCAAGTCCACCACATGAAGAATTCCATACTCCACCTGAATATATCTTTAGGTTTTTCAACCGAAAAATTTTCCGGTGAACAATCCACCGGAAAATGAACCGGTGCACAATCCACCGGTTGCCGACCAAGACCCAAATCCGTTTTGTTTAACAGAGGAACAACTCAGACAAATGGACCAAGATATGCAAGTCTTCCTGGAAATGGAACAACTTGAAAGAGAAGAGGAAGCTGCTCGTTTGGAGCGGCAAGCTAGGGAGGATGAAGAACGTAGGAAGAACTGGGAAAGTGGTTGGTTCCCACCTGATTCCTCTTCGTCTGAAGATGGTTACCCAGACTCAGATGATACATTCGGCTAATTTGTGGTTGTTTATGTTAATCGTATGTTGTTTATGTTAATCGTTCGTTGTTTACGTTAATCGTTAGTTGTTTTTTCAAATGGCTGTTTAATGTAGTTTCAATTTCATGTTTAATGTATTTCTATTTGATGTTAAATGTAGTTTCAATTTGCTAAAATATTCAACATTACAAGTTTTATAAAAAATTTACATCTCTAATTACAAAACATATCTATTTACCAAAAGTATAAAAAAGAAATAAAAAGAAAAAAAAAGGCTAAGGAAAAAAAAAAAAAAGGAAAAAAAAAAAAAAAAAAACGTTAAATACAAACCAAATGGCCCACTTCGTCAGAAAACAAGCTCGTCGTCTACACGAGCACTTGCTTTACAACGAAGGACGGCGAGCTTAGCCGATACCACGGCGAAGCCTCCACGTGGACACGGCGAGGCACGGCGTCCTCCATACCGATTGCTCTAACAATTTATAGCCATAAGAATTAAGCCAACAATGAAAAAGAAAAAGAAAAAGAAAAATTGCCAACATGCATATAAATATTTAGAGCACGGCTTGAATCAAAACAAATATCATATGCATAGAAAATTAGATCAAGCTTAAGCAAAACCATATCTTGGAGCAGATCTCGTAATAAAGGACTAAAAAAATCATAAAAGGCCAATCTATTCTTTTTAAGATGATAAACACATTTAAGCACCAAACTTTTACCTTTATGATTCTAGATAACAAGATCTGAGAATCGGTTGGACACCCACAAACTCTCGTTATGAAAAAGATATAAATTACAAAGGTTAATATTCCGGTCAGAGATCAGTGTGGCCTTGGCATCGTTTAATTTTTCCGGTGATTTTGAGAACCAAAAAGAGAGAGGGGCGACAGATTTTTGGGAGAGTGGGAGAAGTTAAGCCCTAAAAGTAAAATCACTAAAACATTGCGTAATAGTTATGGGACAGTTATTTAGGAGATGCTTGCAAAATTACTTTAATGCCCTTGTAGCTTTTAAGATAGACACCTGTCTTTTAATTATTTACATTTATGCCACAATCATTTGTATCGATTGATCAAATATCTAACGGTGCAGATTGGTTCTGTCAGTTCTTGACTTTTTTTTTTTTTTTTTTTTTTGAAAATAACCTCACAATATATATATATATATATATATATATATATATATATATATATATATATATATATATATATATATATATATATATATATATATATATATATATATATATATATGGTAGCGTTATTGTGGTGTACATCTTAAAGTAGAAAATAATAGGCACACTTGTACATCGTTGGATCAGATGATAATTAGTTTTTATTGAATTATTAATTAACTATGGCAATCTTGTAAATAAATGAAATATGAGTGTCATTTTGATACAATATATTTCAAACTAATTAAGCCACTTTAGTTGCACATAGGGGTGAGCAAACGGACCGGATGGACCGGACCGACCGACAAAACCGACCGGACCGGACCGGACCGACCACATTCGGTCCGGTCCTCGGTCTAAGCTTTTTGGCTAATTCGGTCTTCGGTCCGGTCGGTCCGGTCCGGTCCGGTCCGGACCGACCAAAAAACCGAAAAAACTTGCCAAATCTTGCCTAATTGGACCGGACCGACCGAAGACCGACCGGACCGAACCGGACCGAGACCGGACCGACCACATTCGGTCCGGTCTCGGTCTATGGTTTTTCCGGTTCTCGGTCTTCGGTCCGGTCCGGTCTTGGCCGGTCCGGTCCGGGCCGGTCCGGTCCGGTTTTTGGACCGTGCACACCCCTAGTTGCACATAGTGTGTCCCACTTTTTTAGGCATTCCATAATCAATGTACATATTTAATTTGACATTCCATAATCTAACGTCTATGTTTGATTTAATATTTCTATACAATTTTTGTGACACAAAAATAAGTCATAAAAATTAGGCGTCATTAAATATGTCGAAAAATTTAATGTGTCACTTCATATGTATCAAAAAAATTAGATAATAAACATAATATGTCACTACAATGTTCAAAAATTTGGTATTGTGTCACTACAAATGTATTAAAAATTTAGTGTGTCACTACAAATTAGTGTCACTCCAAATGTATTAAAATTTTAATGTGTCACTACAATTAATGTGTCATTATAAATATATTGTAAAATTTAATGTGTCACTCCATATGTATCAAAAAATTTAGGTGATAAACATAGTGTGTCATTACAATGTTCAAAAATTTTGTAGTGTGTCACTACAAATGTAATAAAAATTTAGTGTGACACTACAAATTAATGTGTCACTACAAATTAGTATGTCATTATATATATATCGTAAAATTTAATGTATCACCCTACATGTATCATTCGCAGAATATTACTGTTAAAAAATCCGCCCATTATTTTTTAACACAACCCAACATTAAAAATAGCCCAACCGAATGTGTCGCGGAAATAGTCTGTCATTAGTAGCAAACAGCAAATCAACTTCCACCAATTTCAAATTTTCAAGATTTCTAAATAATAGCTAAATATTGAACAGTAACAATGACTTACTGAGCTACTCATACATGTGTCAGAGTACACATAAAATACAAAAAGAATACTACTAGTAGTAAATAGGTAATACATAGTCAAAAATTCAAAACAACGATTCACATGGCCTACAACCACTAAATACACGGGAAAAAAATTGCATAACAAAGTTCCAACCACGGTGGCGACTGTTATGGTTTCGCCAAATTGCGAAAAGATAATCGTAAGACTTTCACCTATGATTCAACCTCGATCTTACCTATGGTTTGCGACGGTCAAAATCTAACTTTGGTAGCGGCTACAGCTAGAATTGATTGTGCTTTTAGTTGGTGGCAAGGGTTCCCACCGACACTACAACAAAATGAAGTTAAGGCAACACCAATAAAGTGTTGTATTATGCCATTAAAATGTTGCATTACGTATAATGCGACACTTTGACAAGTGTTGCGTTATATAACGTTGCCTTAGGTATATGCAACACTTATATTGGATTATGCAACATTTTTTGAAAGTGTTGCCCATGTTTAGCAATTGCAATACTTCAATGTGCAACACTTTTAAAATAAAGTGCAACAGTTTTTACATTCAAGTGAAACACTTATACACACATGTGCAACACTCTTAGATTGAATAACAACACTTTTCCCATTGATGTGCAACACTTCTTCATTTGGAACCACTAAGCATACAACACTTTAATGCATCAAGTGCAACACTTTCCGGTGTTTTATCATATTAGTGCAACACTTTTTCTAATGATTAGTAGCACTTTTATTTCATGCAACACCCAAATATTGAATGTTTATAATACACAAAAATTTTCAGCTAAGTCTAATATATAAATTGACATTTTCATTCCACAATAGAAATAATTAAATACAATAGAAAATATGATATTGTACTTAACCAAGTTATTCAATGTAAAATAGCTAACATACATAATCTTAGAATGAAAAGTTATCTAAAAAAATTCAATAAATCTTGACATCTCCTTTAAAGCTCTCTACGCAGAGTTGCGTAACCATTTCAAAGAGTGCTGGCTCTTGGCTAACTAGACCAATTTGTTGCGTAACCATTTCAAATTTACTTCTTTGATGTCATGTCCATCAAGCATTACTTGTCCTGTCAAACATTAGACAAAAAAAGACATATGATCAGAAATTTTCGTTCCAAAAACAATGTTCAGTCCTATTGCATGTGGAGTTGTGCATTGACATTACCTGATGTAGGATCATAGAACCTTTCAATGAGTGAAACGACAGTGGATTTCCCAGAACCACTGCTTCCAACCAAAGCAATGGTTTTCCCAGAAGGTACATTCAAGGAAAATTATTTAGAATTTTAACATCTGGTCTAGAAGGGTATGAAAAGTCTACATTTTTCAACTCTAATCGACCTGAAACTGAGTCCAACTCCAAACCCGATTTAGAGTTTTTATCAACACTTGGATTGTGATCCAATTATTCTATAGATTTTGGCCGCTGCTACTCGTGCTTTTGTAAACACAGCCATACTTGGAGTAGATTGCCCTAATGCACTACAAAATTTAAAGATTAGAACATATATAATAAGAGATACAGGGAATCTGATTCATATTTTTCGAGTACTTACAGTCCACCGATCATGACCGAGAACATTGTAGAAATAGCAAGTCCTCCATTGGTGTAATGGTGTCTAACAAGATAGCCTCCATACCATAAAAGAAGCGCATAACAACAAAACAGTAAAATAAGTTGATCCTAGTCCTTCACGTATATCTTGTATGTTACTACGAACAGACTGTCCAACATAAATGACATCAGAAAGACCAGCCCTGGGGTCGTCAACAGCCTAGACAATAGAGAAAGACAGTTGCGTAAAATAAATAACCAACACTAATCGTGGGAAAAACACAGAAGAAATAAAAATATATGTATTATTAGCAGAGGCATACCCGGTTCTTTGGAGCAAATCCAGTCAAACAGCCAATGAAGCGCACAAAGCAACCAGTATCGATAATATTACATATATAACCTTGGAGTTAAGAGAAAGTTGGATTCAGCAAGTCAGCAGCAAGAACTACTGCAATACTCTGTATCTTTCATTTTCTACTATGCTAGGAATAAAAAATATAAAATAGAACTAAAGATACAAGCTACAAAAATA
The DNA here is from genome assembly GCA_021014915.2 of Artemisia tridentata subsp. tridentata. Lineage (NCBI taxonomy): Eukaryota > Viridiplantae > Streptophyta > Magnoliopsida > Asterales > Asteraceae > Artemisia > Artemisia tridentata. Next base: position 288,745,179 of record CP139504.1, read on the forward strand.
AGGATCTTACAGGAACAATTGAATTTGGATAAACTTGACTCGCATCCGCAGGAAAATTCTAAGCCGCATTAACAAGAGAATACTTGGCAGTTAGTATCAAGTTGTTGTTCTCAACGTCTGTGGAAATAAGTAAAATGCGTTAATACAGTGCCAAACTTATACAAGTTACAGGCTTGCATGTAACAATCAACCAAACAGTAATCATTACAGACATATGCAAAAGCCTTTAAATACATGGGATCTGTAAACATTTAAAATGCACACTTACCTAGAACCAACAGTTTCTCGAACTTGTATCCAGGCTTCAGTAATTCCATCATTATTGAAGCAATCCCTGAACATTGACAAAAAAAATGTTGCATGATATAAAACAAAGACCTTCACGGAAAATCAAAAACCAACAGGGAAGTGTAAAGCCCTGATAATCACATAAAGACCCTTAGCAAGATCAAATGCTTACCATGGTTGTCTGCTGGGTGTTCAGAATAGATAATGCCCCTGATATAACCCTTAACACCAACATCAACTGATATAAATTTTTCAGTTATTTTTTCAATAGTGCCAGATACAAGACTCCCAAGTTTAACATCCTCGTCCTCAGATGTCCTGCAAATAAATAATATTAGTTTTGCTATCTTCATGCCATCCTAATAATACTTGTAAAATGATGAATTAAAATGCAGACCGTGTAGGTGTCACTAAGAAACTAAGGTTGATCCTCCTTGTAGCAGGAACTGAACTTGTAACTCTGCATTTGATGACTTGCTCAACATGATACATTGAGCTCACTTTAGATCCTGGGTCTAGACCAGGCTCAGACCTGATAAAGAAAAGTAATTAAAGGCACCACAACAAGAGTCAAAGTGCTAATTGCCAAACTGCTATAAATCCTACCACAAATCTAGACACAAATGTTGCCAAATAGTGTATAAAATTCCCTAACTGCCACACACAAACACACATAATCAGATAATCTTGCATGTATTTCTGCATAATACAACAACAAAATTGGTCTTTTTTTTACCTTTTCACTAATGGCATCTTGAACCAAAACAACATCAGTGTTGATAGCAGATACAACATCTGAAGTTCTAACTTCAGTGTCAAAGAACTTAATGTCTTGATTCAATGCTTCTTCTAAGTATTTGATCCTCATTTTTTGTTGATTGTCTTTCTCCTGTCCACATCCAACATGATATTTCTGCAAAAGAATATAAACCAATATCAGATTTCATATCTTTTAACACCTCATGTCATATTTCCAATCCTTTTCGAGATTAATTTATATAAAAAAAAGTGAAGCAAATGTAGCAAATTAGCACAAACCTGCCCATGAAGATGCCCATATTGCACCTCCAACTATCAGAAAGTAAAATGCATACTGCAAAACACAATAAGCAAAGCAAATAAAGACCAAATATTCATATCCAAAAACTTAAAAATTTGAGCATAAAGATTGTTACCCTCAACACTTCATGACTCATTTTATCAACATCATTAGCATTAGACCTAAAAGAATTAACAAGATCAGCAAAGAATCTAAAAAAAATAGGCAAAGAACATCCATGAACAAAAGCACCAATAGTTCCAACTCCCATTAACACATAATCTAATCTATCTGCAAATCTAAACAACTCCATATTATTTTCACTTTCTTTATCTTGCTCAGTAACTAGTTCAAGACTTTGCATTTCAGACCAAATTATACTGATAATTTATGAAATTGTAACAGAGTAAATAAGGTTCTACTAGGTAAAAACACAAATTATACTGATAATTTATGACTAATAAATCCTTTGTAGCTGAAAAGTAAACAAGACCTAAATACTGCCAACAAGAAGTCAAAATTAATCTAATTCTCAATAAAACTCCATAGCTTTTAAACAGAATTCTAGGTACAATAATATATGTATATGAGTACCTGTATTACAATTCATTGAACATCTCCAAATGTAGTTTACTGAAGAAAGATAAACCTTCAAAATCCTTGTAGGTTGTAGGCATGGTATGAATAACACAAGCACAGCTTCACCCACATGGCCTCGATATCATAAAAAAATCTTCATCAAAATCGATAATATGGTAATGGTAATGGCAGGTATAAACATTAAACAAACACAATGAGTCTAATTGCAATAATTTAAATAACTCCTAAAAACTCCAAGATAACCTTATATACATCCATTGGCTATATAATTAGCAATCAAACATAATAATATAGTAATATACAAACAATAGAAGAAGAAGCAGTTTGGTTACCTTGATAAAGGGCTCGAGAGTTGAGCGAACATGGCTGCAAAACCGATTGTGGAGTAACAACTTTGGTGACGAAATATTGAGGTGTGACAGAGTGGCTAGAGATTAACGAAGGAACAAGAGACTGGAGAAAGGAGATAGGATCGATGGAGAATGGTAGGAGAGACTGAAATTTTCAATTTTGAGTGAGAAAGAGGGAAAACTGAATTTGGGGAAAAATAATTTTGGAAGGGGCGGGTGAAGTTTAACCTAATTTCATTTTGGAGTGGAGGGCAGTTCAAATTTTTATTCAAAAATTAGATACAAGAATTACAACACTTTAATAAAAACGTTGCATTAGATCTACAAAAGCAACACTTATTTTGCAAATGTTGCTTAAAGTTTAATGTCCTCTAAAATGCAACAATTTCATAAAGTGTTGCTTATAAATTGTTGCATTAGCCACATTTTGTTGTAGTGCGATGACCTAAATGGAACGCCGGAAAAAACCGACTATCGATAAAACAGACCACCGGAAAAAGACGAGCAGGCTCTAATATGAGCCGAAAGTGATGACGGAGGTGGTTCTTGATTTTTAGATGAAAACTTTTTAGATCTATAAGATTGAAGATAAACAGGGGATGGAAACTTTATCAGCGGCGGGGGCCGATAACGTTGCCGAAAAATGAGCCGATCTATTTTCTGGAGTTGTATATTTCAATATGAGAGAATATGATGGAGGTTTTGTGGCAGATCTGGAGTTGTATGAGCCGATCTAATTTTTAGAGAGAATCCGATTTTGTTTTTGGGAGGAGAGATGAGATATGGTTATGTGTGAGAAAGATGAGTAATACTAGTTAGAAGAAATACCTATTGTGCCCTTAAACACATTAAAATTATTTTACATTCTCTTTTAAATAAAAAGGACACTTGTCACTTTCTTATTGGTACCTATTGTTCATCATTTTAAAGTGTTCACCACTTGAACGCAAATCTCTCTCTCTCTCTCTCTCTCTCTCTCTCTCACTATATATATATATATATATATATATATATATATATATATATATATATATATATATATATATATATATTTATTTATTTATTTATTTTCTAAATATTTTTAAAATTTATACAAGTTTTTATACAATTTTTTATACACGTTTTCATCCACACATTTTTATACACCTTTTTATACACACATTTTTATATACACATTTTTATACATGTTTTTTACACACATTTTTATACACACATTTTTATAAACGTTTTTATATACATGTTTTTATATACACATTTTTATACACATGTTTCTAACACAAATTTTTATACATGTTTTTATACATACCTTTTTATACACACATTTTTATACACGTTTTTATACACACCTTTTTATACATGTTTTTATACACACATTTTTATACACACCTTTTTATACATTTTTTATACACGTTTTTTACACACACGTTTATATACACACGTTTTTATGCACACATTTTTATACACACCTTTTTATACACGTGTCTATAAAAAGGTGTATAAAAATGTGTGTATAAAAACGTGTGTATAAAAACATGTATAAAAATATGTGTATAAAAATGTGTATATAAAAACGTGTATAAAAATATGTGTATAAATGTGTATATAAAAACGTGTATAAAAATATGTGTATAAATGTGTGTATAAAAACATGTATAAAAATGTGTGTATAAAAACGTGTGTAGAAAAACGTGTATAAAAATGTGTGTATAAAAACGTGTATAAAAAAATATATAAAAAGGTGTGTATTAAAACGTGTATAAAAATGTGTGTATAAAAATGTGTGTATAAAAACGTGTGTATAAAAATGTGTTAATAAAAACGTGTGTATAAAAATGTGTATAAAAACGTGTGTATAAAAATGTGTGTAAAAAAGTGTATAAAAATGTGTATAAAAAGGTGTGTATATAAATGTTTGTAAAAAAACGTGTATAAAAATGTATATATAAAAATGTGTGTATAGAAAAGTTGTAATTAAATGTATGTATAAAAATGTGTGTATGAAAACGTGTATACAAATATGTATAAAAATGTGTATAAATTTTAGAGATATTTAGAAAAAAAAATTATAAGAAAACCAAATTTTGAGTTAAGTATAAACGGTCGTTAGTATTAAGGACTAACGTTGCAAACGTTTGTTGCAAACTGTCGTTAGCTAACCGAAAAAAATAACGACAGCTGGTCTCAGGGACCAAACCCGATTACAGGTCACAACCATAGGAACCAAAACCCGCTAAAAAAAATTTAAAAATTATTTCCGTTAAACCTGACATACCACAATAACAATTTATAAAATTAAGTCAAAGATTTATTAAATACCAACACAAATAACACACACGATCAATGCCAAATGGTTAACATACAAAAGGGGCATTTAATCACAAAAAGAACTAAACGACATTGTGTTTCATTCCACACGCATGGTTGGTAATCAAGAACAAACAAGATGGATGTTCGTTGCAATGGTCATATCCAGTTCATTGACCATATTATTTTCATGTTAGTCATGATCACCACAATAATCACAACCATGAAGCGGATACATGTTGTGCCCGTCTAAGTCGTTTATGTTTGCGAATTCAATTCTTGCAAAAATGAAAAAAAAAAAAAAAAAAATTACTTTAATTAAGTCTGATTTTGTAATTAATAAACTTAAAGTTTCTTTCTTTAATCATTTAAAGTAGTGCTCTGAGGGCACTTGTTAGACAAACCTAAATTGTCAAACTCTGTTGTGATACTAGTTGAGCCTGAAAGTTTTGATGTAGAATGATCAAGACATTCATTTCGGAATTCACAGTGTTGATTTTTTGGTTTAGTCTTGCAACTTACTTTTGACTTCATTTTTCTCAAGGTAATCTAAATTATAATCATGTTTGGAAAGGGTCGGGGTTACAGGACTATCTTGATTAGGCTGCGAACATCTAACTTAGTAACTCGTTCTCGCAAAATGACATGAATAGAGAAAGCCTTGTCTACTGTTATCCATTGATGTAAACATGGCATACCTTTTGAACCCAAAGGGATTATAGATACGATGTAACATTTTTAAGTTGTTTTTAGAGTAAATTACATGGATAGTCCCTGTGGTTTGTCAAAAGTAACAACATTCGTCTCTCAAAGTTTCAAGTTGCATTGGTAGTCCCTAAATTGGTAAACAAATAACACACCAGGTCCAATAGTTAACGTGCCGTTAGTAAGACCAAAAAGTCAGACCACGTGGCAAAGATGGGAGGGTATTTTTGTCTTCCCATGTTCCAATGTTATTATACTCTCCTATTTAATAAAAATCCACCCCCACCACATATTTCATCTTCTTCATTTTTTTTCTTTTCCTTCCATTTAATTATAAACCCTCAAATCAAAACGATGGTGAATTGTTTTTGTAGTAGAAAATCAAATATCGCCACATCTTGGACAAATGAAAACCCTGGCAGACGTTTTTATGGATGCCCAGATCATGTAAGTGTTATCTTGTTTATTAGGGTTGTTAATACAAATAAGCCGTAAAAACATTTATTTATATTTTACGATCTTTCAATGTTTTGTCGATAACAAACGTAAAATTATTTTAACGAAACAAATAAAATACGTAAAGTTTTAAGTCAATAGTTTACTAACTCATTTCACTAAACAAATAAATCATCAAACATGTTTAGTTAATTAGTTTGCCAAAACCATTTTTATGAAACACTTATAAGTAATATGTTACTTGCATTTTTCATAAAATACATACTTTGAAAACAACTAGTTAAATACAATGTACTAGTTAATAGAGTTGGACTATCCAAACCCAAAAACCCATGTCCAAGACCCATAACCCATGGAGCTCAACCCATAACCCATGTGTTTGACATCATGCATGACATCACAAATGGGTAATATCCATGACCCAAAGTCCATAACCCATGACCCAAGATGTCTTTGACATCGTGCATGACATCATTTGACTCATGGACCTTGACCCATAACCCAAAACCCGGAATTGCAACCCAAAGTCCGGACTGGTACTACCAGATACCCGGTTCCATCGGTTTGCACTGGCCGGATCCCTCTGGGAAGTGATCCGCCGAAACCGGGTGAATAGTGGCTATTATTGCCTATAAATAGTGAGTCATTTCCTCTTTCTTTCTTACACCTTCTCACATATTTCTCTATCTATGTTTCTCTCTTACTAACCTCAGATCCTAGATCTTTCTTGTAGTCTTTTGTGTGGTGATTCTATAGGTTCCTTCTAAAGGCGAATCACTACGTTTAGATTCGAAGTCGTGCAATCTCCAAGCCATGGAATGCTAGACTTCATCATCATCTCAAGATCATAGAAGTGACTCTTGCAGATGATCCATCTCAAGTAGATTCAAGACACGGTGTGTACCTTAGTATAGTTGAAGCTTGGATTGCCAAGTCATGTCGTGAAGGTCTTTGTCATTAAAGAGTGGTTCTTCAAGTTGTGTAGATCAAGATTTTGAAGATGAGTTTTGGTGGCTCATGAAGATCTTGGTGTAGATTGTCGAAGTCGAGGTTTGATACCTCAAGGTTGTCTTGGTGCAAGACATTGTTGTCGAGGTTTGGTGCCTCAAGTCTTGTTGTATACATTGGTGTAGTCGGGGGTGATCACCCGTATGTTGTATCTTGTAGATTGGTGATGTTGGAGAGTGGATCTCCAAGTTGTGTTGTGGTTCCTCCTTTTTAATGGAACCCGGTATCTAGCCTTGTACCGGATAAAGTGTAGGCGACGTTGTGATAGGTTTGGCTCTACCTCGTGGAAGAGCTCGGTATTTAGCTTTGTACCGGATAAAGTGTAAGCGACGTTGTGAAGGCTTCTCCGCCGGTGAAAGGAGTTTATCTTGTGTAGTGTTTACGGAACTCTCGAGTTGGGTACTCGGGGAGTGGAGTATGGCAGGGAAAGAGAGTCCCTGTAGCTGAACCACTATAAACACTCGTGTTATGGTTGTGTCTTTCTATCTTTAACTCTTTAGTTATTTTCCTTTTATAACTATCAATATCCAACACGTAAACTAGATTGACATAAGTCAATCAATAAGTTTTAAAATGAAGTTTTAATTGGTAAAACTATTCAACCCCCCACCCCCTTCTAGTTTTCAATAAGGGTTACACTTTGCAATCATTAATATGTTATCTTTCTTGTTTATTAGGGTATAGTGGATTGGTTTGATCCCCCTATGTGCCCTCGTGCTGTAAACATAATTCCAGGACTATTGAGGGCAAGAAATAGGCAAGAAGCTCAATTGTTGGAAGCACAAAGGGGACGTCAAAGAATGAAGAAGTTGTTGGTTGTTTCATGGTTAGTATTTTTAGTGTTTGAATTTTTCAAGCTATATGGTTAATTTAGTGGATGTATTGGTTTAAGTAATGTTACAAACCATGTGCTTTTGTAGTGGGTTATTGTAGTGTTTGACTTATGTAGTCAATTTTGTATTTTCAACAACCTATGATGTAAATGGAACTACATTTGAATCTTATAACTCTTTAGTGTTTGACTTGTGGTTGTTTTTGTTTGAATGCCAAAATTGACACATAAAAGTCAAGATGACCCATTTCTAAAGTGGAAACCATGAGTTTCCAAAACCCGTGCTAAAACCAAACCACAAAACACAAGTTACATAAAACCAAACCATAACAGCCAAAATTAACCCATTAAAGTCAAAATGATCCATTCCAAAAAAAAAAAAAAAAAAAAAAAAAAAAAAAAAAACAAAAAAAAAAAACTGTGCTATTTGCCAAAACAAGTGAGCCAAATATCATAAATGTAATAACCGACAAATTTCTTAAACTTGTTTTACGAGTCAAAACAATCTTTTTGATTTTCCTTAGCTTTTAAACCTCTTCGAAACCGGAACTGATAAGTTAAACTGAAATTCGGGACGGATTTCCAAATATGATGTATGTACTGTAACACCCGGTAAATTTTCTAAACCTATTTACAAGCCAAAACACTTGCATCTCATTTTCTTTAGCTTATGAACTTCTTTGAACTTGTTTGGGTTTGAAAAACTATGAATATCTTGTTCAATGTGCGCGTTATCTCCTTATCGAGCCAACACAACCTAGAAAGCACAAAACGTATCGTATTTGCCAAAAATATTGATTTTTGAAAAGTATTGCATATTTATACTCGTTTTTATCGGAAATATTATTTCGTGAACAATGGCGCAAGTTTCGTTACTTTTCGAGTCCGTTTGGTATGTCGAATGAGTCCCACAGTGTTTATTGCAAAAGAATAGCCAAGGTGGCAGGATTAGTCCCTCCGCCCATATTTACATTACACGCCCCTCACTTCTCAATTTACACTTTAGTTCCTCCCTCAAAAATATAAATACCCCTAAAATTAATAAATAATCCATTCACTATTCATTCTATCTCTCTCCTCACTCTCTCTTTAGCCGCCGGCGACCCCCGTCCGACCACCACCACCACTGCCGACGATTATTCCGACCGCTGGAATATTTTCCGGCGAGTCATATTTTTAGCCGAATCAATAGATTGGCTGTTTTTATACGTATCTGGAAAATTTGAGTCATTGGCTCCCACCACAGCCACCCGCACGCGCCACCACCGTCGCTGCCATCACCACCGAGCCACCACCACCCACCCAAGCCACCTTCTCTTGTGGTAAAACCCATCCACGCGCTCTTATTTCTTATTTTCTTTAATATTTTTGAAACCCTAATTTTTAATTATTATTATTATTATTTTATTATTATTATTATTATTATTATTATTATTATTATTATTATTATTATTAATTATTATTATTATTATTATTATTTAAATCCGATTTAATAATAACGATTATAAATAAAATGGATGTAAAAATGGTGAAACCCTCGTGTGGAAAAACCCTCCCCTCCCTCTTCTCGGTGTAACTCAGTCACTCGGTCAACTCACCGAGTCAACTCAGTTGACTCGGTGAGGGTTTGCTTATTTTGATATTTTTTGCTCTATTTCTTTTGTTGTGATGATATTTGTTTGATGTGGAGTTGTTTTGAAGTCCGTTTGGGTTGGTCACTGTCTCGGCAGTCGACATATAGTCAAGCCGTTACTCACGGCGAGTCACGGCAAGTTGAGGATTTAATAGGAATAGTTTTGGTGTCGTGATGCTTATGTTCGGATGAGGATTGGATTTGTTTTTTGGCTTCGGTGTGAATTTGGATTTAGGATTAGTTGGTTTTTGATTTGTGATAATTGCGGATTGATTGTGGTTACTGTTTGTGATAATGTGTTGGTGTCGGGTTTGTGTCGGATTGTGTTTGTCGAGTCAGATTGATTTCGGATTTGGATTGTTAGTGACGTTGGATTTTAAGTGTAGAATTAGTATAAGATTTTGTTAGGAATAAGTTAAAATAAAAATGGTTGTATTGTGTTGAGTATGGTTGCGACCGAGAGCCTCAACGGCTCGGATCGAGTCGAGCCGTGACTCGTGGCGAGTCACAGCCAAGGTTATTTAATTATCGTTTTGTTGTTTATTTAATTACTCTCGTCGAGTCGTATTTTATTATTTGTCGTTGTTTAATATTTATATTGTTGAGTCGTGTTATATTAGTTAATCGTTAGTTATTATTATTCGTTTGTTATCGATATGAGATGTTTCGGAATATTTGAAATGTTATGGGATAAATTTGCAACACATATGAGATACTTTATATTTATCGATTGGACTTGAATAATATTGTAATGTTGTAACATTATGGACAAGGATTGGACGTATTGGATTTACGGTATTAGTTATTTGGACTATTATGGACCCTTTGGTACACGAGACGGAAGGATATGTTAAACTCATAAGAGCTTAACTTATCTGGACCCGAACTATACAAAATGGTCGATAAAACTAAACAACTAATATTCACGCGAATGATATGTCCAATTATATATTAAAACTTGTAAAACTTGTCGATAATTAAACTATTCAAATAAGTCGTATGACTTGGGAGTGTCTTATAAACGGGCACTTCATGCCGAAATTTCGTAAAATATTTTATAAACTTAAACTACTTTTGATTTATTAAATGTTCTCAAATCTTTCAAAACCCTTATGTTTTAACGAATATAACATCTATTTTGGGAAAAACGGGGAAAAGCCGAAACTATCTATTGATGTTTTTTATTGGTTTATTTATTCTTTGTCTGATTTTACTCTTTCATATTCTTTTCTTCTTCTCCTCTCGTCCTCTTTGAGTATTCGTTCGTATTCGCCGACTTGTTATCTTCTTACCTTTCTTGTCTTCCACACGAGTCTTAAATTTTCCTTTTCTTTCAAACGCCATTGAAAACTAAACCTTTTTATAATGACACAAGTATTCAACGAACATTACTTCATAAATTACTTGAGTATTATTTCTAAAACATGTTACTTGTTAGGTTGTGCCGATCCCGTACCGTATGCTTGTACTTTCTGAATGCTGTTATGCTTTACTACTTGATGCCAGTTGTGTATTTGTGATGTCTTGCATTGCTGCATACTGAGGTGAGTTCATAGCCCCACTTTTTACTTGGTTAACTGTTTTATAAACTACTTGGGGTGAGATACATGCTGCTGTTTTTACTATGATCACAATTGTTTACAAACTGTTATTTGAAATGGAAACTTTACTGAACACCTGATAAGCACTAAGTACCTTCCTTGCCAAAAGCAAGTCCCTCGATCATGAACCATTAATCACCTGCGGGTGAACGCGATTATAGTTTATAGTCCTATAGGATTTGACCATCCCGCCATGTTGACTAAGGCCGGTCAGCATGTGATGTAATATAATTGAGTTACCTAGGTATTTGGCAAGATACCTATATGGGGGCAACTATCATGATTATGAAATTCCGCGGTTACTGTCGACTTACGCTAGAGTTTCTGGTGCCGGTTAACGTTTTGCGTGTCATGAGCTTAGTGCAATGGTAATATCTAAATTTTCGGGCGTATAACAACGCAGCCCACTTTCTTGGAAACTTGAAATATTGTGATCAACTGCTTTACCTTTAAACCTATGAATTCACTCAACCTTTGTGTTGACTTTTAGCATGTTTATCTCAGGTGTTAGATCTTTTCCACTACATATCTTACTTTTGAAGGAGCTTGGCGAAGGGCATGGCATGGTCATAGAAGACTCTGAAAACTGTTTGGGACTGTTTTAAATTCTTTTAAACCTACATCTTTCGCACTATTTCTACATGATGTAATTTAAGTATTTATTATTATGAATTTTCTTCTAAAACGGTTTAAGCAAAACCGTTCTTTATACCTTGTGATTGTGACAACTATCGAATAACACCCCACAACTTTTATGCTTCCGCTGATCCAATTTCGGGGTGTTACAATAAACCTGATCCATAACCAAGTCAAAATTGAACCATAACAATACAAAATAACCATAAACCTGATCCATTCCATAGCAAGTCAAAATTGACCCATAAGAAATTAAAATAACCAAGTCAAATTAACCATAAACCTGCATGATTCTAACAGTCTAGTCAAATGATCACACATGATCAAAATCAGTCAAATAACATAGTCTTACTACACAAAAGCAAATCCAGATCTAGTTCCAAAAGATCATACAGGATCAAGATATTGTTATTACAGAAAAGGTTACTACATAAGATCATTTGGCTACGCTTAGGCCTGCATTTTTCTTCTTACCCCTACCAGCACCATCTTTTTGAGAAGCAACTTTACTTGAAGCAACTTTACCCCTACCAGCACCACCTTTTTGACTTGCAGGTTGACTTGGAGCAGTTGCAGAAGGAGCATCTTGACTTAAAGGAGCACTTGCAGAAGGAGCAGTTGTTGAAGGAGCAGTTCCTAGTCCACTTAATAGGTTGGCTAGGCCCATCTGCTTTAGGCCCAACTTGTTCACTTGGCCCATCTTCTATAGGCCAAGTGCCAAACTTGTTCACTTGGCCTAAGTGTCGGAATTGTACCAGAACATTCAGCTCTTATCCTTACCTTTTCATTCTTTTTCAAAAAAAGTTGTCTCCTTGTTTCTATGGAATGTAGTTTAATCAGATCCTTTGCCTCTTTAGCTGTCCCAAATGATTTACCAACATAAATGTATGTTGTGACCTTTGCACCATCTGCTGCCTTTTCTTGTTTAAGCCCTTCAACTTTCTCTTCCTAATCTTCTCCATATCATCATCTCTTTCTGATCCACTATCAAACTCATCATTTTCCAAAGCCTCTATATCTACATCAACATGATCATCAAATACCATATTCCTCCTCAAATTCCCACTGCCCATGAACTCTGCACTAGGATCTACAATGGCATGAAAAATCCTCCATATCAACTTCTACTTCATCTATATCATTTACATCATCAACTATGTAATCACTATCTTCCTCATCTTCATTATTTTCACTCCCACTATGTTCCTCCTCATCCTCATCACTATGTTCACTCCCACTGTGTTCCTCCTCATCATCCACCATAGCCTTTTTACCCTTATCAACAGCAGCTTGATCCTGACTACCCATTTCTAAAGTTTGCTTAAACTCATTTAGCTTATAAACTACCTCATCATCATCTAAACCTAAGAAAGGATCAAAGTCTTCATTGTCCAAAGTAGAGTAAAAGTCAGTTGTAAACCCACTTGGCACATTATTTTTACCCATTTCATTAGCTGTGCTACTTTCACCAACAACATTTACACTACTTTGACCCACTACCTTGTCATTCCATTCTAACATCAATTGCTTAGCAACTTTACTTCTAGGAACTGGTGCATCATCTTCAAGTTCAACAATGGTAAAAGTTTTAACTGATGAAGACTTATAAGTGTCCAACCTAGTTTGTTCATGCTCAATATACACATTGATCAACCTATGACATGACAAAACATACTTAATCAGACCTTGAACATCTTGGTCACCACCTAAAGCTCTAAGCCCAGTGTCTAAATCAATATCAGGTATCATATATTGGTAGTAAATTATTTTATCCCTACTATACCGTATTTGCATAACCATGTCATTCAACTCAATGACAGAAACAAATCAACATCTACATTGTCAATGAAACTTTCATTACCATTAGTATCTCCTTCTTGGTGGGTCAGTAAACATCCTTCCATGACGAATCTTGAGGGAAAACATCTTAGGATCAGTGGCTGTAGAAATCACCAAATAAATTATTTTAGGGTCTGTTAACACATTTAATTATCACAATTAAATCATAATCAAATAATACGTTTCTTACCATAAACTGAGTTATAATCCACATTCACTTCATTTTTATCAGATGGACGTAAATTCCACACTGATAACACCATCGCAATTGTTTGTGCATGTGTGTGAGAACAGAATGAGAGGGAAAACGAAAAGACGGGTATTAATTGGTATAGGTACTTGGTCAAAAGTCAAATGTAATAGGTAGAACATGGAAAGACAAAAATACCCTCTGATTTTTGGTCTTGCTAACAGCACGTTAACTATTGGACCTGGTGTGTTATTTGTTTACCGATTTAGGGACTACCAGTGCAACTTGAAACTTCGAGGGACGAAGGATGTTACTTTAGACAAACCACAGGGACCATCCATGTAATTTACTCTTGTTTTTATTTTCATTCTTAAATTATGATTTCTACTTCGTGGATAAATTTGATATATGTAGAACATTTTTTTTTATCTTTGGTGGTAACAAGTGGGCTTGCCCGCGCGTTGCAGCGGGGCACTTTCCGTAAAGTAAATATCCAAACTGGTATAAATTATAAATGAATCAATACAATGAACAAAAACTAATAACATGTCAAATATACCATTTCAATGGATTCATTGTCCTAAAACTCTTTCTCCAATACACGACCAGACATTTTGGCAATACTCGCGTCACCGTAATCTTCTACAAATTAACATAAAGTTATCATATTCATGTGCTACTTGTTATTGTATTCTATATTGAGTATTGCAGCGAGAGCAAGACTGATTACCATCTCTCTTCTCATACTCATAACACTGTTTGCATATTGGTAGTCATCTGTGGTCTGCTGGATTGCGACTGAGCTACTGCAGCTTTCGGTAATTGAGCAGCCTTCGCCTACATTAAAGAAAAAATAAACTGTTCTATAAGAAAAATAAAATAATACAAACAGGGTCATGCAAAATTATGTGCTTATGGCAGATAAATTTCAATTTCTAGCCTCATTTTTAACCTTTTAACGTTTACGTCGGCACTTCAAATAAAATAGAGCCTGAAATGAGGAATATTACCTTACGAATGATCTAATTGAGGAAATATAGATTAGAGAGGAGCACAACCATTAATTCGCAGTCAAGTTTTAGCTCCAGCTTCTTATCCTCCAGGTTAACCTCCCAAATCGTAATGAAAATCAACCCACCAATCCTCGCAAAAAAGCCACTTCCATTAGGTTGTGGTAGTAGTTTTTGTCAACACTTTCCATCTTAAATCACATGAAAATGCATTTGCAAGTAGGTAGAATCTTGTTCTTAAATAACACCATTATGTGTACAAATTCAATATTAAGATACTGTAACACCCCCAAATTTGGTTTTGTGGCAGCGGAAAAGTAATTTGGGTGTTACGGTGAGGATCAAAGTTTAATCTCAGAAAACGGCCCGAGAAGGGCGTTTTGAAAATTATATGTCATTCAAAAATAGTATTTTGATACAAAGGTAACTTATTTGGTTTGAAAATCCCATAAAAAGATGTGATAATTTGGAGAGAATGACATATTTGATTTTACACCATTAAAGTTATCAGAGTAAAGGATGCCCGCTCCGTGTCTTGTCCTGCTCCGTTAATTACCTGAGATAAACATGCTTAAAACGTCAACACAATGGTTGGTGAGTTCGCGGAGTTTGATAGAAAATATCTCTCTTTAAAAGGTGTATAGTGATAATAGTTCTTCATGAAATAAATAAAGAATTGCGTTGTATAAAATCCACCAGTGAATAATGTATAATCTTCAAAATCATAAGTTTCATATTATAAATGAAGTTGAGCTACGTTGTTATATGCTCGAAATGGGATGTTGAATCAGCTTTTAGATGTAAAGATATACCAAGCATTTTGAATTGTCTTGAGTAGAATTCTCAGTTAAATCACATATGATAACAATTAAAGTTCAAGTACGAGATTCATAATCATATCACGTAAATTAATAATAGTCTAAAGTCTGAGATCTATCAGTGAAAAGTGATGGTCTTCTAATACAGCTGTATCCTATATATATGAAACATTCATATATTCATAAAGTTATATTGCCTTAAGCCTCATGACACGCAAAACGTTAACAGAGTACCGTAAAACGGAGTGTTCACCAAATTAATGACGAAAGTTTATGCCCTCGTGTAATAGGTGATTTGCCACTTCCTATTTTTCTCAAATATAGCGCATCGCGACTAATACGACTAGCGATTAAGCATTCCGTCACAGTATTAGTGGGATAGGTTGTCAGTCCTCCAACAGGTTTCGAAGCTGTTGCTATATTCGCGCTCACCGCAGTGATTAATGGCTCATGATAAAGGGTCTTTTTGGCAATAAGGTGTGCTTAGGCAATAAAAGGTCTCAAGGTTCATAAAATACACGTATTCTGATCTTGGCAATTATTTCCAGTGGAATATAGAAATATTATAATAAGTAACAGTTCATTCATTTGTCACATGAATGCATACAGTAATCCTTAGTATCATGTTACATCAAGTAGTTTAGAGATGTTATGTTTCAAGTTCCGTGTTTAAGCTAAACAGACAAATTGCACATATATTGAGCATGTTTTCCTTTCAAGTATAATTCAAATAGGTAAAGCATAGTTGATAGTTTTGAGCAATTCATGAGAGTTATAAAACAGTTAAAGCATGTATCTCCCCCAAAAGAATTATTAAAAACAAGTGTGAAAAGTAGGGGCCACGACTCACCTGGAGCGTATCCGGCAAGACGAAATTATAAGATCAAGTAAACGATCACGAAAACTTCTTCAATACGAGACCTGAGTATAAGCGAAGTCTAAGATTCTAACTTATGACTAATAACGAATGTGGAAAGGATAAATCGTATAACGATTTGATCGGTGATGTGAGTGAGTGATATGCTTAAAATGCCTCAAGTTAAATAATGTAATATATCTATAGTATTATCTCGGTTCTTATTTCAAATGACTCAGAATATTACTTTCTCGAAGTATGTTGAAATAATATGCAAGTGAAGTTGCTAATATTCCTAATAGCGAAACCTTAAATAATGCATAACTAAAAATGTAAAATGCATATGAAATGAAGGGTGTAAAGTGAAAATAAATAAGAATGTCGAGTGAAATTAAATAGGTCCTTGTTCCTTTCAGATTTTATCCTTCTTAGTCTAACTATGGTTGCGTTACGTCGTTAGTCCTCGGTTAAGTCCAAAGTTCATAATAGTCCAAAGTTTGTCCATATGTCCATATAAGGCTCGGAGTTCAATGGTATGTCATTTTAAGTCCTTTGTTAACTGTTTTCATAGCTTCAGTCCATAAGTTTCTCAGGTTGGCAGTTTTGGTCCTTCCGGTTAACTCACGTTACATTTTTAGTCCTTTTTGCATAAAAATGACGGAAAAATATTCTGAAAATTTCTATAACTTTATTAAGTTCATTTTAACTTATTTCAATTGATTATTTCAGAAAATATCTTATTTTTAGCTTATTGGACTTATTATCGAAATATACATAGGCCCGTTAAGAAATCAAGAGGTGAGGGCATGAAAATAGTTTTGGGCTTAGACTTGAGCCATTTTTATGATTCTAAAAATATGCCTTATGGGCCTGGTGGGCTAATCTAACAAAAAGTCTTGTTGGGCTTTAAGCTAGCCCAATACCGAAAACTTAATTAAATTTCTAGGTTTATTAGAAACATGTACTAGCGATGGACATTTAAAAGGAATCGATTTGAATAGGTAAATGTTTTTATAAAGTCGAACTTAAAATACGAAGTTTGTAGTTTGCTAGGTGGTCGGTCGATATAAGCAAAAATACCTATGTGTTATGTTCATAAATTCGAAACTATTTATATGTTTTAATGACCATATCGAGACATGTCAAGCACATAAACACTTAGAATAATTTTTATAGTTTTGAAAGGTGGTGAGTAGAGTTTAAATTGGGATTATTAAAGGGCTTAAATGAGCTTATGAGATGTATCACCAAGAATGAAAATTATAGGCAGTTAGGTCATGTATCAATACTTGCAAAAATATATCCTCGTTACATGTATGTTTTGAAATTAACTTTAAGGCAAAAGAGGGCTGGTCGAACCAATAAATACTTAACAAATTTATATATATATATATATCCGGTTTGACTTTTTGGTTAGAACTCGAATTCAAACGCATGTAAATGGAATTGTACTCGTTATATGCTAATGTATAAATGACCTTAAGTCTACCATAAAGGAGGCATGCTAATGAATGCGAAAACTTAATAAATGAAACGTGTAATTATGGATTTGTGTATACGATGAAAAGAATAAGATGCATGGTTACTTTGGAATCGTTAAAATGGTATGTATAAGAGTTGTGTGAGACTTACAAAGTTGTTTATGAGTTCTTGAACATGTATTTTTGGACAGAAAGCAAAAATACTCGTTTGAACAACACCGAATGCGATTTTTGTATCCTTTTGATTTGGAAAATGGAATTTAATGGGAATAAGTCTACTGGTCTTAATGTGTATGACAGTAGTGATTTGAGAAGGAAATGAAATGTTTTGTAAAGGTGTGAACAACGGAAAGTTATGAAGTCGATATGCGAGTGTGTTCGTATATATATAGAATCGTATATTAGTTTTCTATGGTAGTTATTTAGTACATGTCTCATGGTAAGATACCATACACATTCTTATTTTAGTTGCATGGAAAAGATTAGTACACGTATGGCAAATTTGAAATGGAACGAATTGTGTGTTTATAGAACATATATTGTTAAAGGGAGGCGTGGGCTGTTAATAGAACACAAGGAATGGATAGCTTTGCATGGAAATATAATGATACACGTATGTATTGTACACGTAGGTATATATATTGGAAAGTTTGATATCTAAGATACGTAGAGCATTTTTATGAATTAGACTTGCATGGTAAATATTAGCTACACGTATTACATGTTATGGAAAATAGTTTAGATGGCAAAATTTTATGACACATATTATTAGTTTAAGATATACTTTGATCCTGGTAATTACTATCGTTAAGTCCTTAAGTTACGAAACTTAAAACTGGGTAACGTAAAAATATATCGTTTATAAAAATGTCAAAGTTTATCAATATACTCCAACTAAAATATTAGACATGTAATAAGTTTAACGGAGAGTGTATACGTTAATAAAATTTAATAGGGTTGAGTATTCGTATTGCGTAAAGAGTTTAATGTAAAATATAATAAAGTGAAAATAGTTCATATAAAATATGTAGGCTTATCCAAATCTCGCGTTGGTCGTGAATATAGTATATTAAAGAAAAATTTAAATTTCCTTGCAAAAATCGGGTTTTAGTAGACAGTAACTCTAGGTTATCTTTAATCGATTAGGATTATCATAGCGGATTTTCGTGGGATCTTACAGTATCTACCCCTCAATTTTGAACTTCGTCCCGAAGTTCAATCCGTGATAGGTATTTGGAAAATGTGGTGTTCTGAGGTAAGAGTTCATGAAAGATGTTGTCGAAGGATTTCTTATTTGACTAACAAAAGAGAAATTTCATCTAAATTTATTAGTACTAGACTAAATAAATTCGAATGTTTGGTCGACAGTTTAAAATATGGTTTACGAATAGTGAAAGTAATGGCCGAGAGTAGAAAGTATTTAACACTTAATGTTTAGTGTTCCAATGGTCGAGACTAGGGGATTTTTAATGGTAGTGATTTGAAATTTTAATGATCGTGAACAGTAAAATAACGGGTATTTTCTCCATTTATTTATCCTATCCATCTTTTCCTATAAATATCTTATCCAACTTTTTCCTTTTTCATCCTTCCGCCCCATCCCTTTCATCTTCATTCCTTCGAAAAAATTTCACCATGCCTCCGATCGTCATTGTTGTAGCCACCGTGTATATTGTCCTTGTCGCCATGTATTTGGCCTTCTTTCCTGATGAAAACTCCGATTACTACGTCGCATCCTTGGTGTTCATCACGGTTTTAGCGATCAATGTGGATAAGATTTTGGGGTGAGGATCTCGGGCTGGTGTGGTTAGAATGTAGTTTTGTTTTGTGTTGATGTAACCCTTAATGAATAAAATGTTGTTTTAGTTGTAAATCTCGATATAGCTTTTAATATTTTGTTATATTTATGGCGCAGAATGATCAAGGTGCTTCATCCTATGGTGGCTCTTGCTATCGTTGGGTTGGTGGGGGTTGTTGTTTCTATGGTGGGTCAACCGATTGAAGATTGTATGCCTTATATTGTGTTTATTGTACTGTTAGCACTTCCGATGCTAATCATTTCGCTGTGTATTAACTTCCGTGGTTTCAAATAAAATTTATGTTATTTGTGTTTTCCATAGATTGTTGTGAGTTCTCATAGTCTTCTAGTTTCGTATTCTTCTCGACTTCGTAGAATAGAGCAGTGAGTAATGGGTAATGAGTGTAGATCTGACTGAGGTTGGCTAAAAGTGAGTTTTATAAATAAATTATTTTGTCTCGAGATCTTGTTTTTGGAATGAAAATTGTTATTCTATCGTGTTTTGAGAAATAAACCTGACTCATAATTTTTGAGAATCACAAATTTATGGGGTAACCTATTCGTTACACAAAGAGTTCGTAATAATAGATTTTAACAATGATGATTTCGGATAAAAACTTGCTGAATGTAAAAATAGTTGTTGAACTTTAGTTTTGTAAAGAAAAACTTGTTAGATAAAGTCTTAAGTGATAACACGAAATTGGTTTGCTTTATATATAAAACCGTGTCTTACGTTAATAGCTTGTTTGTATTAAATTTTCAAAGTATCCAAGTTGTTAGTTAAGTATGGAAGTTAGGCGAGGAAACTAATATGTTATAAGATGGGATGTGTTGTAGTTAAAAAAAAAATTCATTTGTTTCTTTGTTAATCGTTGTTGGGGGCAACGAGAAACACGAAAGTTGGTTTGTTTTGACGGTAGTTGAGTTCACAAAATGAAATATGGCCCAATAGCTAGACAGGGTTTCGTTTGGGTTTGCTGGGGTTGTTGGGAACTTAAGTTAAACAAAGTATTTTAGGCAATATATGATTTTTGTTGAAGCCATGACAGTCGGGTTGAGTTTTGATGATAACTTTGGTCATCTTATGATCGAGTGACTGGACAAGATTTGTTACGTATGATTTATTGGTAAGTGCCTAATTGAGACGTATGAAAATATTGATAGGTTGTTAAGTGAATGATCCAAAGTAAACGGGTATGAGTTGATTAGATTAGAGATAAATCTTAAGTTCTTAAGTTTAATTAGAGTTGAGTTCGAGTATTAATGATAAACAAGGGTGTGTTGGGTTGTTGTTGACAATAGGTCGGGGATAAATGTTTCAGGGTTAAGTTTAGTTTGGCGAATGTGAGATGTTGAGCACATATTCCATGCAATATTTGGTTATTAGGTGGTTTCGAGATCATTGACATCTCGTATAATGCCTGAGAGTTTCGAGAGAACGTTAGGAGGTTCACTATTTCCTAGAGGATGTGTAGTCAAATCGTATGAAAAGTGTCACTTGTATGTGGCGTGTTCAGGATTTTTAAATCATAGTGGGGCGTGTTTAACGCGATTTGTTCCTGCCTCTTGCGTTGCATTGCGAAAAACCAAAGTAAATATTTTATTTACCACGTATCTCAGAGCTAGTTGCTAGTTTTACTAGACATAGATTTTGAAAGTTTTACCGTTTGAATACAAACGATTATATTTCTTAAAATAATTGAAAAATATTTTTCAAACCCTTATAAATACCATTGGCGTGCTTGGGTTACCCATACACACACAATCAATGGCTTGTAAGTTACCACATACCGCTGAACAAATTCAACTATACATCAAGGCAGAAACTGAGGGTAGTGACGTGGATCATCAAAATGCTATTGTGAAGGTCATTCTGCAGTTTGAAGCTACGAAACAGTTGAAACGACGACTTAGAGAAAGCTATGCTAAGTGCACAGACATCTCAGATGGTAGGAAGCATGTGATTGACAAGTTTTTGTATGATGAATCTTGTAAGGATGCTGCTGTCAT
Organism: Artemisia tridentata subsp. tridentata; assembly: GCA_021014915.2. Taxonomy (NCBI): domain Eukaryota; kingdom Viridiplantae; phylum Streptophyta; class Magnoliopsida; order Asterales; family Asteraceae; genus Artemisia; species Artemisia tridentata. Next base: position 288,766,633 of record CP139504.1, read on the forward strand.
CGAATCGCTGTGGTCTTGTGTTCATCAGATAGATGACCAGATTTCTAACAAGGTTCGTTGGAGCTTGGAAGAAAACGTTGAAGCTGCTAGGGTTGAACATCAACAACAACAACAACAAAATCCACCACCACTACAACAGCAACAACAACCACAACTACAACAAGGTGCATCAAGTTCTTCTACACCAAAAGTGGTTGTGCAACAACAACATTTGCCTCATCTGGATCATTTCCAGCCAAGTTTCGAGGAAAATGTGGCAGTTGGAGATGGTGGTTGGACTCCTGCCATGGATTGGGAGCTGAGCAGGTTGGAAGCTCAATGGGAAGAAGAGAAGTTAGCGAGCTTTGATCCTTACGATGACGGTTATCATTCCAACAACTCTCAGACCTGGGATCATCCGGACTACCTTTGAAGTTTAGGTTTAGGTTTACGTGCTGTTTTAATCCAGTATCGTTTGTAATGTTTAAGTATTTCCGTCAAGTTTATTTGAATAATATGGTGTTTGGGTGTTTATGCTATGAATACAACTTGGAAAAGAACTCATTACTCTGCTAGATTTAGATATTTTACAGAAATCTGTGCGGGTAATCTATTTGTTAAACAGAGAGTTTTGTCGATAACGAATTTCTCACATGGAGATATTTGAATGAAGATTCGATGTATGTAGAGAAAGTTGCTGAATTCCGGCTTTTAGGGTATGGAAGACCTTGTTTGTCTTGGTGTGGAGAATAGTTATTGCAAGTGGCTAGAATAGTAAGAGACAGTATTACGATAGGAGTGTTGCTTTGAATTTGTATACTAACACTATGTATCACTATTTAGGGGTTCTAATGAGAGTTACGCTATGTGTTTGATGAATTTTTATAGTTATCGGTCTCATACTAGTGTCCTTTACAGATATAAATAAGCCCACTTATTTATAATTCGTTATTTACATAGAGAGGCGTCCCAAACAATGTAAATAAGGAAATATAAACTTATGGTTCGGCGCTTTACAATTTCTTTATTTAGGTAAAAGGCATCCCAATTATTTAAATAAAGACATTGTAACCCATCCTGCTTAAGAATTTCTGATTTAATATTCATACTAGTCAACAAAATAATTCCCGCGCGGATTTTCCGGAAATACAGTAAAATTGATTTCACACGTATCTACAAAGATATGAGTAGGATAATTAAAGATGGTTGGTACTGTACTTGAAATAGTTGGTGAGTATATATATATAACGTTGAGTGTGAAATAGTATAGTGTGTAATGTGTAAGGAATAAACATCAAGCATGTAAAGATTAGTACAAAATAATCTTAATAGATAATGTATTGAGCACGGCAGTCTGCAGACACGGAAGGCATAAGATGATAAGGTGTAAAATCATTTATTTTGAAAATGTGGTTATAGTTCAATGTTGTAAAACGTTTGATTCTCTATAACCATAGGCTCTGATACCAAACTGTAACACCCCCAAATTTGGTTTTGTGGCAGCGGAAAAGTAATTTGGGTGTTACGGTGAGGATCAAAGTTTAATCTCAGAAAACGGCCCGAGAAGGGCGTTTTGAAAATTATATGTCATTCAAAAATAGTATTTTGATACAAAGGTAACTTATTTGGTTTGAAAATCCCATAAAAAGATGTGATAATTTGGAGAGAATGACATATTTGATTTTACACCATTAAAGTTATCAGAGTAAAGGATGCCCGCTCCGTGTCTTGTCCTGCTCCGTTAATTACCTGAGATAAACATGCTTAAAACGTCAACACAATGGTTGGTGAGTTCGCGGAGTTTGATAGAAAATATCTCTCTTTAAAAGGTGTATAGTGATAATAGTTCTTCATGAAATAAATAAAGAATTGCGTTGTATAAAATCCACCAGTGAATAATGTATAATCTTCAAAATCATAAGTTTCATATTATAAATGAAGTTGAGCTACGTTGTTATATGCTCGAAATGGGATGTTGAATCAGCTTTTAGATGTAAAGATATACCAAGCATTTTGAATTGTCTTGAGTAGAATTCTCAGTTAAATCACATATGATAACAATTAAAGTTCAAGTACGAGATTCATAATCATATCACGTAAATTAATAATAGTCTAAAGTCTGAGATCTATCAGTGAAAAGTGATGGTCTTCTAATACAGCTGTATCCTATATATATGAAACATTCATATATTCATAAATTTATATTGCCTTAAGCCTCATGACACGCAAAACGTTAACAGAGTACCGTAAAACGGAGTGTTCACCAAATTAATGACGAAAGTTTATGCCCTCGTGTAATAGGTGATTTGCCACTTCCTATTTTTCTCAAATATAGCGCATCGCGACTAATACGACTAGCGATTAAGCATTCCGTCACAGTATTAGTGGGATAGGTTGTCAGTCCTCCAACAGGTTTCGAAGCTGTTGCTATATTCGCGCTCACCGCAGTGATTAATGGCTCATGATAAAGGGTCTTTTTGGCAATAAGGTGTGCTTAGGCAATAAAAGGTCTCAAGGTTCATAAAATACACGTATTCTGATCTTGGCAATTATTTCCAGTGGAATATAGAAATATTATAATAAGTAACAGTTCATTCATTTGTCACATGAATGCATACAGTAATCCTTAGTATCATGTTACATCAAGTAGTTTAGAGATGTTATGTTTCAAGTTCCGTGTTTAAGCTAAACAGACAAATTGCACATATATTGAGCATGTTTTCCTTTCAAGTATAATTCAAATAGGTAAAGCATAGTTGATAGTTTTGAGCAATTCATGAGAGTTATAAAACAGTTAAAGCATGTATCTCCCCCAAAAGAATTATTAAAAACAAGTGTGAAAAGTAGGGGCCACGACTCACCTGGAGCGTATCCGGCAAGAAGAAATTATAAGATCAAGTAAACGATCACGAAAACTTCTTCAATACGAGACCTGAGTATAAGCGAAGTCTAAGATTCTAACTTATGACTAATAACGAATGTGGAAAGGATAAATCGTATAACGATTTGATCGGTGATGTGAGTGAGTGATATGCTTAAAATGCCTCAAGTTAAATAATGTAATATATCTATAGTATTATCTCGGTTCTTATTTCAAATGACTCAGAATATTACTTTCTCGAAGTATGTTGAAATAATATGCAAGTGAAGTTGCTAATATTCCTAATAGCGAAACCTTAAATAATGCATAACTAAAAATGTAAAATGCATATGAAATGAAGGGTGTAAAGTGAAAATAAATAAGAATGTCGAGTGAAATTAAATAGGTCCTTGTTCCTTTCAGATTTTATCCTTCTTAGTCTAACTATGGTTGCGTTACGTCGTTAGTCCTCGGTTAAGTCCAAAGTTCATAATAGTCCAAAGTTTGTCCATATGTCCATATAAGGCTCGGAGTTCAATGGTATGTCATTTTAAGTCCTTTGTTAACTGTTTTCATAGCTTCAGTCCATAAGTTTCTCAGGTTGGCAGTTTTGGTCCTTCCGGTTAACTCACGTTATATTTTTAGTCCTTTTTGCATAAAAATGACGAAAAAATATTCTGAAAATTTCTATAACTTTATTAAGTTCATTTTAACTTATTTCAATTGATTATTTCAGAAAATATCTTATTTTTAGCTTATTGGACTTATTATCGAAATATACATAGGCCCGTTAAGAAATCAAGAGGTGAGGGCATGAAAATAGTTTTGGGCTTAGACTTGAGCCATTTTTATGATTCTAAAAATATGCCTTATGGGCCTGGTGGGCTAATCTAACAAAAAGTCTTGTTGGGCTTTAAGCTAGCCCAATACCGAAAACTTAATTAAATTTCTGGGTTTATTAGAAACATGTACTAGCGATGGACATTTAAAAGGAATCGATTTGAATAGGTAAATGTTTTTATAAAGTCGAACTTAAAATACGAAGTTTGTAGTTTGCTAGGTGGTCGGTCGATATAAGCAAAAATACCTATGTGTTATGTTCATAAATTCGAAACTATTTATATGTTTTAATGACCATATCGAGACATGTCAAGCACATAAACACTTAGAATAATTTTTATAGTTTTGAAAGGTGGTTAGTAGAGTTTAAATTGGGATTATTAAAGGGCTTAAATGAGCTTATGAGATGTATCACCAAGAATGAAAATTATAGGCAGTTAGGTCATGTATCAATACTTGCAAAAATATATCCTCGTTACATGTATGTTTTGAAATTAACTTTAAGGCAAAAGAGGGCTGGTCGAACCAATAAATACTTAACAAATTTATATATATATATATATATCCGGTTTGACTTTTTGGTTAGAACTCGAATTCAAACGCATGTAAATGGAATTGTACTCGTTATATGCTAATGTATAAATGACCTTAAGTCTACCATAAAGGAGGCATGCTAATGAATGCGAAAACTTAATAAATGAAACGTGTAATTATGGATTTGTGTATACGATGAAAAGAATAAGATGCATGGTTACTTTGGAATCGTTAAAATGGTATGTATAAGAGTTGTGTGAGACTTACAAAGTTGTTTATGAGTTCTTGAACATGTGTTTTTGGACAGAAAGCAAAAATACTCGTTTGAACAACACCGAATGCGATTTTTGTATCCTTTTGATTTGGAAAATGGAATTTAATGGGAATAAGTCTACTGGTCTTAATGTGTATGACAGTAGTGATTTGAGAAGGAAATGAAATGTTTTGTAAAGGTGTGAACAACGGAAAGTTATGAAGTCGATATGCGAGTGTGTTCGTATATATATAGAATCGTATATTAGTTTTCTATGGTAGTTATTTAGTACATGTCTCATGGTAAGATACCATACACATTCTTATTTTAGTTGCATGGAAAAGATTAGTACACGTATGGCAAATTTGAAATGGAACGAATTGTGTGTTTATAGAACATATATTGTTAAAGGGAGGCGTGGGCTGTTAATAGAACACAAGGAATGGATAGCTTTGCATGGAAATATAATGATACACGTATGTATTGTACACGTAGGTATATATATTGGAAAGTTTGATATCTAAGATACGTAGAGCATTTTTATGAATTAGACTTGCATGGTAAATATTAGCTACACGTATTACATGTTATGGAAAATAGTTTAGATGGCAAAATTTTATGACACATATTATTAGTTTAAGATATACTTTGATCCTGGTAATTACTATCGTTAAGTCCTTAAGTTACGAAACTTAAAACTGGGTAACGTAAAAATATATCGTTTATAAAAATGTCAAAGTTTATCAATATACTCCAACTAAAATATTAGACATGTAATAAATTTAACGGAGAGTGTATACGTTAATAAAATTTAATAGGGTTGAGTATTCGTATTGCGTAAAGAGTTTAATGTAAAATATAATAAAGTGAAAATAGTTCATATAAAATATGTAGGCTTATCCAAATCTCGCGTTGGTCGTGAATATAGTATATTAAAGAAAAATTTAAATTTCCTTGCAAAAATCGGGTTTTAGTAGACAGTAACTCTAGGTTATCTTTAATCGATTAGGATTATCATAGCGGATTTTCGTGGGATCTTACAGATACCAATATACTTTGACAATGAAGTTGTAGACTGTAAGTGAGCCAAACAATAATGTACTTACCAGCTAAGGGGCTATTAGATTAGCTTATTTACTGGCTTACCAGTATACTAAAAATTTAAAAAGCCACTTCCATTAGCTTCTAAAGTTATCAATTTCAGTTTATAGCTTAATAAAGCCACTAAGCCTAAACTAATAAGCTATCAAACACATGATATACACAATTAGCTTATTGCATTTTCATAGTACAGTTAATAAATTGTTCAAATAAGCTTACCCAAACACTCCCAAATTCATAAAAGAATCATGGAAGCATCAGATTAATCAAGAACCGAATTAAAAAAACACAGTTACTCTAATCCACTACACAATCAACAGCAGTCATTAAATAAAGCTACAGACATCTTCCACTTATCACATAAAAGATGTATTAAAAAAAACATTTATAAAAAACATCTTAATCATAAACCAATTTAATTAACCCCATTTAAAAACCATATAATATGAATAATGTATGTTGATGCAAATAATGTTCTAAAAGCGTTATTTATATCTTTCGATAACTTCACGTTTTGAGGATGACAAAATGTGAAAACACGTTATGTTAAAATTAACGTAAACAAGTTTTTAATCGAAAGTTCCCATTTCTACGCAAATTACTCTAGGTATGCAAAAACAAATTTACAACTTGACAAATGATCAAAGAAGTGAATTTGTGTTTAAGACTTCACATTTTTAATGTGACAAAACATTTCTTTCAAAAATATACTTTACAAATTATTTTTGAATAATTAAGAAATGTTTTAATGAAAAAATAAGTTCAAATAACATAACAGCTATTTTCCCCCCCAAAATCAGCTCCAAACTTCCCCAAATAAGTTTTCACCAGAAAAGACAAAAAGAGCAGCCCACTTGATAGATTTTGGGCATCCTTTTTCACATAGACAAAAAATCTGGTCGTTATGAAGGCACAGAAAGAGCAGCCCACTTATTTGGGCATCCTTCTTCTTCGGCCTACCGTGTGTTATTTAGTGGAGCCGTGCCTTCATAACGGCCAGATTTTTTCTGCCTATAAATACCAGCCCACTTGATAGATTTTGGGCATCCTTTTTCACATAGAACTTTCTGAGTTCAATACCCTTATAACATTTTCTCTTCTTGATCATTTAGTTTAGTTTTTCTTTTGTTTAAGAGTGATCCAATCATCCAACCTAGAGATCCTCTTCATTCCTCTTCAAGTGCAAGAGAAGAACACAAGGTATCCAAGTAGATACAAAGTGTTGTAGTTGTAGTTAGAGCACTTGTAACATTTGTTACACACTTGAATGTATCATAGTATACATCAAAATCATTTTTCTCTTGAGAATTTGTGAGGAAAGATCATTATGATCTTATAGAGATATTGAATATCTCTAGTATCCATTGGGCTTGTGTGTTGATCAAGTTGATCAAGGGTAGCTAGAGTAGATTGAGTCAGGTGAGAGTTGATCATTGTGATCTTGTGAGATCTTGGAGATCTCTTGAAGCCATTTGGCTTATGTGATTGATCAAGTGGATCAAGGGTAGATCGGGTAGATCGAGTCTAGTATGTTGATAGTGTGAAGTAGAAAGGATCAAATAGATCGTGGTAGATTGGTGCTAGCTAAGATTAGCACTCGACATCTAGCTTTGTGTCGGAAAATAGATAAGCAACATTGTACCGTTTTCTCCGCCTGAAGGGAGGTCTCTTTGACATAGTGCTTGAAACTCTCGAGTGTGGTACTCGGGGATTGGAGTAGGTCGAAGAAGAGCTTCGTGACCGAACCACTATAAATCTCTTTGTCCCGGTTTGATCTTTCCATCTCTTTACTTTACTTTCATTATTTATATTAGTTAGTATAGTTTATAGTTCATATTGGTGTTGATTGTTTTCACATAAGAATCGAATCAAAGGTTTTCAATAGAAAAGTTTTTGAAACAAATTAAAAACCGGTAAAACTATTCAACCACTCCTTCTAGTTTTCCACAATTGGTATCAGGAGCCACGTCAGTCAAGATTTTAAAGTAAATTGTATTTTAAAACTTGAATCGATCAATGGATTCCGACAAATATCTAGAAGGGAAATCTATGCAAAGACCACCACTTTTCGAAACTGATTATTTTATATATTGGAAAACAAGGTTCGAAACGTATGTGAAATCAAAAGACATTGATCTTTGGCATATTTTTACCGAGGGCGACTTTCAACCGATTCAAAAGAATTCGGAAACTAAAAGGGATGAATTAGTTCCTTATAATAAACAAAGTGATGAACTTAAAAGAAAATTGGCCAAAAATGATGAGGCTAAAATGATGATTTACAATGCTTTGCCTAAAAAGGAATTTGAAAGAATTTTCATGTGTAATACGGCAAAAGATATTTGGAAAACTTTGTTAGTCACTCACCAAGGTAATAATCAAGTCAAAGAGAACAAGATAGATCTTCTTGTTCAACAATATGAACAATTTTCCATTTCAGAAGATGAATCAATAGATAGTGCTTTTGCTAGAATTAATACTATTATTACTAGTCTTAAAGCTTTTGATGAAGGTTACTCTAGCAAGAATTACGTTTGGAAGTTTCTTAGAGCTCTACATCCTAAATGGAGAGCAAAGGTCACCGCCATTGAAGAGTCAAAGGACTTGGCGACATTATCACTCGATGAACTAATAGGAAACTTGAAGGTTCACGAGATGATAATCAAGAAAGACTCCGATATAGTCAAAGGCAAAAGCGAGAGAGTTAGATCTCTAGCATTGAAAGCCAAAAAGGAGTCTAGTGATGAGGAATGTTCGAGTTCCGATAGTGAAGATGAAGAGTATGCGTTAGCCGTTAGAGACTTTAGAAAGTTCTTTAGGAGAAGAGGTAGGTTCGTTAGGCAACCTCGTGATGATAAGAAGTCGTCACAGAAGAACCGAGTTGAAAAGAAAGGAACGAGTGATAGGATATGCTTTAGATGTGGAGATCCTAATCACCTCATAGGAGAATGTCCTAAACCCTCGAGAACCAACAACCAAAGAGCTTTCATAGGAGGCTCTTGGAGTGATAGCGGTGAAGATGAAGAGAAGAAGCCCAACGACGAAACATGCCTAATGGCTCAGGCTTCTAACGAGGTACATTCCGACTCTTTTTATTATAGTGATGATAATTCGTCAATAGATGACAATAGATTACATGACGAATATAATAAACTATGTGAAGTAGGTTCTAAAATTTTAGGTAGAAACAAAACACTAAAATTAAAATTGCATGAACTCGAAGTGCAAGTTTTAGAACTAATGGATCAAGTTAAAAGACTTGAGAAAAATAAAGAAGTAGACATAGGATGTAGGTCATGCATAAGTCTTCAAGTAGAGAATGAGAAACTCAAAGAAAATTCCTTGATAATCATTAAGTTTGAAAAAGGAACAAAGACACTTAATGATATACTTGAAAACGTTAGGAATGGTCAACATACCGAAGCGGGTTTAAGATTTGACCTAAATAAAGCTTCGACAAGTAAAACTAAACAAGTGAAATTTGTCAAACCCACAAGTTCTGTCAAAACAGTAGACGACACCACTAAAGGTACAGACGGCACCATTAAATTTAATGGTACCATGGTACCGTCTTGTGCTAGAGACAGAACTGAGTCGAATTTGAAAAATAATTCAAGTCCTAAACCAAGTCACATAGTTGTAAATGGTACCAAAGTACCTATTGCTAGTATAAAGGAAGTCAAAAGATTTTACAAACCCTTGTCAACTCCCGGACTTGGTTTTGTAAAACCAAATATTAGATCAAAGACTCCTTCACCTAGAAGAACAAATGCTCCCAAACCTCGGTCAAGAACTCCTCTACCGAGAGGTAACTTTAGAAGACAAACTTATCCAAGTAACTTTCCCGTAACTTGGAATAACCGTCAACCACAAAGTTACTTACCATGGGAAATGTGTCCTCCATTCCAACATCCCAAACAAATGCGACAAATGCGTAGGATGTTTAACACTAACAGCTTTGGACCCATGAGATATTGGGGACCAAATGTTTGAGCTTCTGTCTTGCTAGATAGAGATGGTTGTGAAGCAACTTGAAGTCCAACTAACGGAGTATGATTAGTGATTGCACTAATCTTGTGACGCAAAGTCAAGTCGTGTCTCATATTGCTTAGCTTTCAACAAAGGTTGTAAAACCTCAAAATTAAAACAATCTGAAATGACAAAAATACCCTCAAATTTGAATTTTAAGAACTTATGGAAATCATGCAAGTAACCTCATTTGAACTTAACTTAAGTTACCAAACAAATTTAGTTAATGTAAACTATACACTATAAGAAAAATGTGAATTAATAAAGGAACCTTATGATATAAATAAAACACATTAACATGTCACATTTGGGTCCAACTTAATTGAAAGTCATGTACAAATAAATTAGAGATAAGTATGAATCATTGGTAAATTAGGAAGGAGATAATTCTCCCTTATGTTCACTCCCCAAAATTTCGGTAATTCATTCCCTTAATCACCCAATATTCGGTATTCCCTTCCCCATAATTTCCCTAAAACCGTGTGTATGCTACACATTCCAAAACAAATCCATAAAACCTAAAAACCCTACTCTCCCTCTCATTCATTGTCGCCAGCCAACAAGAAGAAAAACAAAAGAAACGAAACCCTAACTCTTGTTCTCTCCCATTCGATCCAGTTGCAGCAGAAAAAGGAGGCTTGTGATCATCACCTTCTCATATAACTCGTATCATAACAAGGTAATCTTATTCCTCCATTAATTCATTCGAACTGTGGAGACAAGACTCTAATCGACCTTGTGTTCTTCTTTTGTTTCTGCCAATTCGTATCACACAAGAAGGAAGGAGGAAAGGAGTCGTTGATTCGATCGTGCGGTTCTTTTGTATTTTGATCACGCTTCAAGGGTATTTGTATCATCCATTCTTGTCATTCTTGTAAATATGAAATCACATATGATCATAAAAGAAGCCACATGAAATCATAAGTCATCCACATAAAATAACAACCTTAAAAGATAATTATGAATCGACTTCTATGTATGAATCTGAATTTTAATGATATGAACACGTTAAGAACTATGTAAGGATCCAGGGGCGGAGCCAGAATATCTTATGAGAGGGGGCAAAAAAAATCACGACAGGCAAAAAAAAATAAAGCTTAAGCCAACCGGTAAAAAAAGGTCGGGTCGGGTCGCGTCTGGCACAATAATAAAAGTGATTATAACATGGAACATGTCAGTAATATAGTGTCAAATTCAACACAATATTAACTTATACATTTTCGTAGTAACAAATAAATGTTTTATATTCGTTGATGAAATTTGGAAACCAAACTAAATCTTTGATATTTGTTACTCCCTCCGTCCCATTTTTATTATCACATTTTTACTTTTTTGGTCTTTATTTTTTAACTTTGACCTTAAGTATTTTTATTTACATTACATAATACTTGATGCAATATATATGAACGAATTGAGTTTTAAATGTACTTTCATTTGATATAATTTTCATGAAGTATCGTATAATACACACAAAAATATTTATAGTCAAAGTTGAGAAAAGAAAAACCAAAAAAGTTTGACTGGGACAATAAAAACGAGACGGAGGGAGTACATTTTAAAGACACTCATATCTTTACTTATATAAAAATAATGGTGCAACATTCTTTTTTACTATTATGGGACACTTGACCATAAATTGTTAGCAATAACACTCCCATCATTAGGCTTTGTTTTCTTAAAAAGAATTAACTTTTACAAATTTAATTACTCATTGCTGTGAAATATATAGCAAAAGATAAAAGTTATTTCATCTTACTACAAACAAAGTAAGTGGACGTGGGCATCTCCCACCCACACACACACAAGAGTCAATTTATACAAGTTACAACAAAAAACAACCTTATCTTTCTCATCTTATGAAAAAGTCAAAAAAACAACTCGATCTTCTTCACTGTTATCGTCTCCGGCAACATTGTACCTTCCAACCATGAAACTCCTTTGTTCCACTTTACTGCCTTTGTTTCGTTTAACTGGTTTTAAGGGGGGCAAAATGATGACAAACACGAAAATTCTTGAAAAATTTCGAAAATTTACACTACAATTTTTTTCGCCGGGGGGTCACGTGACCCCCCGGACCCCCCCGTGTCTCCGCCTCTGTAAGGATCGACCTAGACACGTTATAAACATAACTAAAATCGTTTTGTATCAAGAAAGGACCATTGGAATGAAAACCCTAGTGATTACACAAAAAATAATGAAACCGTTTTCTGATCTGGAAATTTGTCCGACTTTAATCACTTGTATTTTGATGATAACGAAGTATATTTAGGTGGTTTTTGAGTCTAGAAACAATTTCAATGAAAGAGCTTTCTGGGAAAATTTATCTTGTAATTTTTAGAGGCCTGGAAGACCACTTTTTGATTTTTAGAAAATTAAGTGTCAAATCGGATTCGTATGTCTGGAAAAACAGTCCAGGTTTTTTATTTATCATTTACAAACCGTAACGAACTGGAAGGTTTCCTTTGAACTGGGTAATCTTTAGGATGTCTATTACTTCCTGAAATTTTTTTAGATTTTTTTGAATTTTTCTTAAAAGGTTTCTAATTAATAACTTTTCGTATAGCGAAATTAATCAGAAATCTGGACGAGTTGGTTTAAGTGAATTTTAATCCATAGCTATGTTACTTAATAAAATCTGGAAAAATTAGATAAAATACTTAAGACATTAAAGTATCTCTGGGAATTTTTGGGAATTTATTTCTGAGTTCTTATATAATTTTCTGTTTATAGAAAACCTAACAATTTCAAGCTTAAAACTGTTAGAACCTGATGAAAGGTATAAAAAGGGTTTTGAAAGGTGTTTCGTGTTATTTTAAAAACTAAAGGGACTAAATGTGTAATTTTATGAAACTTGAGGGTTTGATTCGTGCCATACTTATATTTGAGAGTATAATCTGCAATTTAGTAAATATGAGGGTTAGTTGAGTAATGATGAACATAATAAAGGTTGAAGTGTAATTTGTATAATTATAAGGTTTATTTTGTGATTTTGGTAAATCAAGGGTGTAATGTGTAAACTATGAAACTTAAAGGACGGGATATGTGATTCTGAATAAATGATGTACTTAAATTAGTAGTTGCAATATTTTCATTCAAGACCCTTAACTTTGGGATGTTGCAATTAAAAACCCTAACTTATGGAAACGTGTCATATTTAACCTTGAACTTATGTAAAAGGCATTTTGAACCTTAACCTACTAACATGGTCATCTTTAATAAGTTGATAAACAGGAATGATAATAACTAAAGTTACTGAATGTGTAAAGTTACTTAAGATGGAGAGAAACTAAAATGAAACCTTATGATTAAGAAACTATGAAATCATAAAGCTATGAAACTTATAAGTACAATTATAATTCATGTAGATTCACTGAAGCGGGAGTAATCCGGTGTTTTATGATCTGCCTTTGGTTTTTTTTGCTATCGGATAAGGTACGGATACTCTACCCTTTTTAGTAAGGGTGTCTTTTCACCTATGCATTGATGTTGAGCTATGATTTAAACCTTTGCCATGATCCTTTTGACATGAACCTTTTGATATGACCTTGAGATATACCTTCTGATTATGACCTTGAGATGCACCTTGATATGACATTGAGACCTGACTCTTAGTTTGATACCCGAGCCATTTTATGTTACCTAGCCAGGAAGGTAACCTGGCCATGTCTGTGATGCACCACTGGCATGACTCATGTGTGGGTGAGTGATTTCTCACACCGTCCCTCTTATATTATGATATGGCCATTATGACTTTGAGATTATGATTTTGAGATGACTTTGAGTTTGGGGGCGTATGGATTGCAATCCTAGATTTGTATGTTTAGTGGATTTAACTATGACTTTGAGTTATGACTTTGAGGTGACTGGTACTGTGTGCAATACATGCCTTTCACATTTCTGGGAGCTGATCACTCCACCCTTTTGATACATGAGGACACCCCTCATATTATCTGGTTACCTATGAGGTATTCCCTCTGATTGTGAGACTATGACTTTGAGATTATGATGTTGAGATTATGACTTTGAGTTTCTGGGCTCGTGGTAGATGACTATCCTATATTTTCCTTACTATTCTTTTGCTTTGATTATGCCTTATGATATTTTCAGTGCTTCATTATATTTCCATTTCGTTATTCTTTGCTTTGTATATGTAGATGTTCACTGAGCTTTTTAAGCTCAGCCGCACGTTTTCTTTTCGTGTGCGGCAGGTAATAAGCAGGACGATGGGTTTTGGGTATGAGTGAAGAGACTTTTTGGACTTAGAAGACTTTGATAGTTATTCTGAAGTAGAGACCGTTAGAAGGAGTTGCTTTGGCAGACTTAGTAATTAGCTTTTGTTTCCCTTGTAACCTTGTGTATTCAGTATTTCATTGTAACCTTTGAGAATCTTTGTATTGCTATTGAATGTATGTTGATCTGATATGAAGCCATTAATGTGATACTTCTACCCTTGCTGGGTTGGGGTGTTACAATTATGGTATCAGAGCGACAGGCTGCGATTCGTAATACATTACCCTTGACCTGTGTAAGTTAGGACCACTAAGTTTTCCCCTGTAGGCGCTCGTAAGATAACCTTTGAAAATTTTGCTTTAAGATTTCCCTATAGGAACCTAAGTTTTGACCAGTGAGGAATGGGTAGACTATAAGGCATTCGTTTAAGTATCTTTGCTTCCGCATCACTCTGATTCGTGCCTTGCTTTTGGTTAGATCCTGTTGATATCACTTTTGGAAAGCGAAAGCTTATGTTTTGCACCACCTAAGATTTGAACCTGATTAAATTTGGAAAGCATTGAGAAATTTCATAATAATTGCCGACACTGTTTGGATCCTTATCTTCAGATTTCTTTCATTAATCATTTTGATAAAGGCCCACGTTGCACTCTGATCATTTTGTTAATCACTTTGATGCCTATTCGGGCATTCTGAGAACCTTTATGGCGATGACGTATTGGATATGTTTTGGTTATTTGTCTCTTGCTTTTGATAAGTATCTAAAAATCTTCCGACACTATTTGATTTCGTTTCACCCATCTCTGTCCTTACAAGAAGCCTTGTGGTGTGTAACCACGAGGATAAGAATGTTTTTCCCTCTCACTTTTAAATGATAAAGATTTGACTTGTGATCCGTCTATCTTGGGATAGTTAACTTCAATTTTATTCTGACAAGGAATCGGCTGATTGAGCATTCAAATATGGACAATTTCCCTTCTATGTCTCACCTTTAACGTTTGCAACAATTTTGAACTCCCTACCATGATTACCGATTGATAAACCCTCTGCTATCACTATTATTCTGGAGTCTCTTGTGTTAATTTAGCGTGTATGAAGTTTTCCTAGAACCCATTTCGTACGCTAATGAATGAACCTTATCTTGGGAGCTATTTGGCACTTGAATCGTCTGAGCATGAACCTTGTATTGAACGCTATTGGGCACCCTGAATTTTCTGAAACACGATTTCTAATTGAACCACCAAGTTTCCCACCGGAGTGTAAAGTAAGTTTGCTTAAGTGCATTCTCTTGACGTAATTCAGTTTTGTTCGCAATAAAGAAGAATGATGACAGGAGATATGTATTGAATTCTGGAAGCTGAATCGTAATACTGTTAGGAACCAATATTCCTCCACCTTGAAACGACTATATGTTTGTTTAAATTCAGAGCGCAAAGTTTTTCCTTTCGGATGAATTGATCTTATTCTTGAAATCGCCTTCCGTATTCATAAACGACTGCTATGACGGTTAGTGACGCTAATAGTATTAGCTAAAACTCTGACGATCTTGGTAAATTTGATAGATGATATTTTCTTATGAGTACTGGGCATATGGTCATTGTATGACTTAATGGTACATTCAGAGACGAGGAAGAACATGAAAATCATTTTTGCACCTTGTTAGAAATTTGACGATCATTTGTACATTATGGGAGATTGATATTTGTTGATAACTGCGGAAGCTACCCCGAAGAGTGAAGACATTCCTTTCAAGACAGAAGTGTTGGCGATGCACAAGAAGAAATTCTGGTCAAGATCGCGAACCTGGAGCTGATGAAGACATGCAGTCTCACTTCCCTATTCATCTTGGTTGTACTAAGATGAATTGAGAGCGGAAGCAGACTGGATGATGAAGAGATTTAAAGATCTTGGCAGAAATCCACATTACTCCATCGCATTCCAAGAAGAACTGCAGGAGGCTCGACGAACCAGACACAAGTTCCCGATCTTGGTTTCACTTCCTGGCTGATGGACAGACGAAGACAGATTAACCGGACTTGAGGAGATTGGATGTGTTGAAACGAACGAAAATTTGAAACAGACCCTTTATGCTTGGAAGAATTGATTCTATGAAGGCCGAAGTTCTGACGGCTAACTTTCATTTCCGTTGACCCTCTTAAGTTTCGTTATATCATAATAAGAACCTCTTAAGATTTAAGCTCCCTTGAAGCATTTCAGTTCGTATTTATCTTTTTGTATGTTCGGTGATGGCTTTGTTTTGGGAGGATTTGGCGTATTGTAGAGGATATGATGCTCGTGAAGGCGTACCTCACTTCTGCTAAGCAATCTGGGATTTTGATACTCTTACGAATAGTTTTGTTTTTCCTTTTGACTATGGCAATTGATTTTATTGATATATGAGACTGTAGAAGTACTAGGTGGATTAAGATAGGTGGTTTTGATTACGATTTGAGATAAAGTATGACCATCATGAGGGCATATTTATATGATGCCAGTATTATGACGTCTGGCCAACGTGATAATACTTACATCATATAACGTGCACTTGTTGTGGGCATAGGATATCTTGGGAAGTACCTAAGAAGTTTAGAATTTGAACTCCGTTGGATTATCCGCGAATAGTGAGGCATTAGGTTCATTCTACCTGTGTGTGTACCCTGTTTTCGTTCATTAGATATCTGATTGAGTTTGAACTCTCGATTTGAATTCTGTTGACCTCAGTTATAAGTCCTGAAACTCCTTTTAGAACTTCCTGCGGATGATGCGATTAATTCGATTTGAAATTCGTGTTCGTATTCTATATGAGCTTTCTAAAGATTCACCTATCGTCCAGTTTATATTGCATGGACCTTTTGATCAGAAATCAACTTATTTTATCTCCTTTTGAGAAATTTGAACCCACCTCGTTTTCAACTTATTGACTTGAGCAAAAACCCCGTTCAACACTCTCGTACTAAACACATTGAAATCCGTCACCACTTCCTTCGCGATAACGTTCAGAAAGGAAACATTTTTATTGAGAAAGTTCCTTCTCAAGACAATATCGCCGACATCCTAACCAAACCTCTCAAACGAGAATCCTTTAACTACCTTCGTCTAGGTCTAGGAATGATGGAACATATTCCATAAATCTCATGACTATTAAAGTCATCCCGCACATCCCTCTCATGACTATTTAAATATTTCAGTGGAAATATTGAAGTCATCTCGTGTGTCTCGTCTCATGACTCTTTAGAGTCATCTCCTTTCGTCTAGTCTAAAGTTCTCCTCGTCAAAGGAATTTATTAGGTATAAATTCTTTCCTCGTGTCAAAAAGTCACTCTAAAACAGTGAGACTTATTCGTCAAAAATCAAAATGGGACGAAAATTCATCCCTATAGATCACAGCACCACTAAAGTGGCACGGCACCGTTAAATTTAACGGTACCGTGGAACCGTGTATCTGACAATGCCCGTACTTTAGTCTTCTCTTCTCACACTATTCACTTTTAAACTTTCCCAACTTCCTCCATTGCTGCCAAAACCAAACCTCACAACCCAAAATTCAATTACACCCTTTCAAGATCATATTCAAGACATTGATTTTCAAGATTATCAATCACTTCCACTTTTTCAACATAAATTGTAAGTCATTTTACTCTAATTTTCTTTAATCTTGAGTCTAGGGTTTGTTCATACATGAAAATTGAATTGGGATTTTTCAAAATTAGTACTAGGATTAGATAATGTATGATTCCCTTAACACAGGATTTGCATAAACCCACTTAAATCACATATTTTGGTTCAAACCTTGTTTCATATTAGATTAAGTAGGTTTAAGAGGAATCATGTCTAGAGTACTTGCAATAAGGATTGGGAGTCATTAACATTTTAAATTTTCAAAATTTTGGCGCCAAACCATTGAAGTCGCCAAACTCCCCAATTCCATTGTTTTCGAAAAATCTCACGAAACTAGTATCATGAAACATTTTTTCGTGCATTGTTGATACAAACTAAAAAAAATTTTCTCATGCATAGATGATCTCATGAATACTGATCGAATTACATAATTAATTTGTATTTATCGACACATTCATTTGAGCAAAAGTGAAGTTAGGAGCGTTTGGGTAATCTCATTAGTTTTAATTCTAGAGTCGAGAATACTGCAACTCCACATGGTTTGCATATA
The DNA here is from genome assembly GCA_021014915.2 of Artemisia tridentata subsp. tridentata. NCBI lineage: Eukaryota > Viridiplantae > Streptophyta > Magnoliopsida > Asterales > Asteraceae > Artemisia > Artemisia tridentata. The sequence continues at coordinate 288,784,627 of CP139504.1, forward strand.
GGCACACACTAGGCACGTGTCTTTAAAGCAACTATTCTTAATTTTAATTTTTCTTAAAATTCTCTTATAGGTAACAAAAATGTCTAATGAATATGATTTTGATCATCTCTTAACCGACATCTATACTCCCGAAATCTCTTGTGAACCCACAACACCCAGTAGTCACATTCGTGCCTATGTTAATCTTGAAACCCGTCGATTTCTTGAAGGTCGAGTCGTTGATCAATCCCTAGTTTATCATCGGGATATCAACACCTCATTTAGAGCTATAGGATTCGATTTTTTGTTTCACATAAACGAGCACATTTGTCCTCGTTTTGTGTTGGAATTCTTTCGACAAGTTGAACTCGTACGTAACGAGGATCAATCTTTGTCACTTTGGTTTTGGGTCCGAAATTTCAAATTTGTCCTAACTCTTGAGCAATTTGCTCAAATTCTCCATATCCCCAATCATGGGCAATGTGCCTATACTGAAGATTGGTGTCTTGAGTCCCTCTTCACTATCGAGAAGTGGATAGTCCGTATTGTTCCTACATACCAAATTTACCAAACTCATTCGTACTCATAAGTACTCCTCTTACCCAAATCCAACGAAAATTCGTTTGGAAGAGGTTCGTTATGAACTACTTTCTTGGGCAGTCATCCTACGAGAAAATGTTCTAAGTCTAACAGGAAATCGTGAGCAACTTCCGGCATGTTGTGCTCATATGATTTATTGTCTTCTTACTCAACAACCATACAACCTCGCCTACTTCTTCGCTAAGCGAATTGTACATCTTAAGGGTAACAAAAATAAATTGATACCCTATGGGATGTTCCTAACTCGTCTTTATCACCACCTCATGAACTATCACCCATACCTCAGTGCTCCTCAATACTCACTCTTTGATCCTGTCATGAAACCCCTCAATGAGTCGTATGTCTCATCCATCCTCATTTCCGAATCTTACACTCACTATGCACCCTTTGATGATCAAAATCACGAGGAAGATATGCATGCTCAAGACGAGAATGTAATAAGAACGGGAGAATGCTCAAGTCATAAGTAGTTAAGGAGGGATTTATAATTTTTATTAGGATTTATCTATGATAATTATATTAGAGATTAATATTCTTGAATGCTTGACATTTTATCTATCACCTTCCATGAATTTTTATATGATTCTTGGATGATAGCCTATTTTGTCCTTTGTGATTGCATGCCTATGGATTATCTTAGAAAATTGGATGATAATCTTTACTTGCTAGGAGTAGCTTAATATGGGACATATTAGGCAAATAAATCTTTAGTGATTTGAGGTACTAACATTTCTAGGAAATAGTTCCCCTAGAAAACATCCCTCTAGCTGCCCAGAACTAGCCTGCGCAGGAAAATTCGAGACTCCAATGTCATGGTACCATTAAATAGGCCACGGTACCGTTAAATTTAACGGTACCGTGCGGTATTTAGTGGTACCGTGCCCTTGTTTGACGAATTTTCACTATTTCCTCTAGATCCCTGATTGCGTGGTTTTGCGACCTTACAACAGGTTTTACCTCTCAAGGGATCTTGAGAGGCTTACAACCCCACCAGGCAGTGTACCTGACCGATGTAGTATAGTGTAGTGGTAAGTACGGGGGATTGATCGTTCTCCACAGGGAATAGTGTTCGTTAGGTGTGAAAGGCTACTCTAATTAGGTCTAAGGGTTGAGGAAGATTCTTTTTTATGTTTTTATAGTTTTTATGAAAGCAAGTAAAATCTCGGTTTTGATAGAGTGGGCGGAATTAGTTGCTAGTCAACTAACCCAATTTACTACGAATGCAAATAAAATAAAATAACAAAAATGAAAATGTGGTGAGAAACTTATGTGTAGAGAAATGTGTTTACTTAGATTTCCTTACTCCCTAACTATCTTTTACCGGTTAATTAGTGTGTATTAGTCGCGTGGATGACGGGTGTATTCCTTAATACCATTCGTGGGGTGGCGTACTTACTTCCCCAACTCTACAAGCTCCTACTTCACTCCTATGTCGAGCCGGCTAGGAAGCTCCTAACATGGGATCACTAGAATTCGCTTGTGCATTAAATACAACCATAAAAACCTTTAGTACGCGTTTGGTTCATGTTTCTTAAGACGTTCAAGCAAGTTACCGAATAGGAAGTTAGCCAGTTTTCTTAAGCCTAACATAGATAAACAATCATCCAATACAACTAACAACACACTAACAACCAATAATCAATAGCTAGGTTTCATTAGATCTAAGCAAACACAAGATAAATTTAGCCTAACATGTTAAACAAAAGACAAGAATAAGATAGAATCAAACAACACATAGACATATTGAATGATTAATTGATAACTTATCTTTCAATGAAACATGGAAGATCTCAAGGCAAAAAGCCCTGAAAAAGTAGCTGAATTCGTCCTAGGGTTTTATCCCAAAATTCCACACACTCAGCTCTCCTTAATGACAAAAGATTAGAAAACTATATATAGATTTTTGGATCTGACGGCGTCACCTTATGGAGTGTGACGCCGTCACCTCGCCGCTTTTAGGGTTCCCGGATGACCATCTTGACGCCGTCCCTCTTTAGCTCTTCAAAAATCCATTCTGGCTTATCAAGGCTTGACGCCGTCTAACAATGAACGTGACGCCGTCCCCTTATGATTTAAGCCGTGACGCCCTTGATCAAGTTAAAGCGTGACGCCGTCAGAATTCACATGCTATTTTCACTGGCTTATCATGAGTAAATTTCACGTCCAACTTTTCTTGCCAAAGCATGACGCCGTCCAGAGTAAATTGTGACGCCGTCAAGAGTAACTTTCAGCCGATTTTTGAGACTTTGCCGTTTTCTTCACTTTAATGCTCCAAAAACGTCCAAAATGCCTCCTTTTCCAGATTTCTCCTCAAAAGTACCTAAAATGACAAAAGGAACGATTTAGGGCAATATTTGATCAAATAAATACGATTTAAGGCTTAAATGACCCCTTAAAAGCGGTACACTTTTCGCCTCATCAAATACCCTTACACTTGAGATTTGCTTGTCCTCAAGCAAATGCGCTTTTATTCTAATCAAAATACAAGTTAGGGGTCATTTAATGCAAACATAAAAGTAATTACAACAAATAATTGTTCCACTTCAATCATAATAAGCACGGAGATTACATACTAGCACCTCACAAGTAGTGTTTAGATACTCACATCTCTCAAGTGTCATCAAAATAAATCTCATAAATGAAAACGGAAAATATCTCTCACTACCTGTCATAGCAAATAGATTACCATAGGCTTGGGAAAGGATCGAAAACCTCCTCCACTAGGCGTAAGCACCTAAGATAAACTATCAAAGAGGGCTTTTAAATGGGTTATAACGTTAGGTGTAGGGAAAAGGAAAACACGGTTTTGTTGGATAAAGGATATTTTACTGGTGGCGAGTTAAAAATCTTGATCAATTACATGTACTATACAATGTTGCTAAGCCAAGACTCGACTCAATCTTAAGCTAAAAACGAAATAACAAAAACATAAAATAAAAATAAAATGAAACGGGATGGTAGTCCGTATGTTTTTTCTATTTTTTCATTTTCTCATTTTTTTTGTATTTTTCTTGATTTTTCGATTTTTTTTTTTTTTTTTTTTTTTTTTTTTTTTTTTTTTTTTTTGCATACACTTTTACCCTACCATCCAAAATAATACATCATAGGGGCATTGCATTCCCCTTACACTTGAACTTTTACATAACTTTACAAATACTAATCTAATGACTCGAATTAAGATAATCGAAAAACTTGGAGTACTTTTAAAATATTTAGCACATATGGGGGTAATAAGTGATGTTCTTCCCCATTACTCCATTATACTAGTACTTTACCCATGAGTCCCAATCATCCCAAAACAATATGTACAAGGATATGACTCGACTTAGCAACCATGTAATCAACTAGATAATTAACTTGGGTTTTAAACAAATGTTGTAACAATAATGCACTAAAAATGAGTGCATACAAGGTAGACTAAGGCGATTTGGGTGTACATTTTAGTGGGGTGTAAACAAATTCTTCCTTTAAGTAAAATGCTTAAAGGTCGAAACGAAAAGATAGGCTCTGAGGGGTGTACTAGGGGTATCGTGTACTAAAAATGAGTACAACGCAAAGGGTGTGGGGGAATTACTTGACCAATGTAGCCAAAGTAATTATAACAAAAACACAGGTGTAAAACAATGGGTTAATCCTAATGCCTCTTATCATGTAGTAAATCTAACTACACGAATGTAGTCTCACTTGTGGCCTCGGAATGGTCCTAACGCAAGTTCTAGAATCTAAGTGCTACCGGTACACACATCATAGCATAAATGCTTTTCCTACCAATTCTAGGGGCGAACCTCACATATTTGGGGGTGGAAAATTTTTTAGTGGTACGGTTTTTGTGCTAGTCATATAACTCCTATCCGTGAGACGCTCATTAAGATCAAAGTTTCACTCCTATATGTTGTAAAAAATTTTAAATTTGGCACTAAAATTACCTTAACAAGTATTTCTCTCAGTTTTATTACACATCTACCATTAAACAAACAAAAATCAAGCGTAATAGCATTCTCTAAAATCGTACTTTTACCCTCCCCTTACACTTAAGATGAACATTGTCCCCAATGTTCAAATTAACAAGATGTAAAAGCAAAAAGTAAAAGAATGAAATCAAATACTCCCCTGATTCGCTCGGTGGATAATGAAATTACACGGTTAGATCTTCCTCCAAAGAGAATGTTGAAGCTCCATGACTAATGCATCGCCATAAGCTTGATTCCAAAAACATCTCCTTGTCCAAAATAACCTGTTAAACCTGAGAAAACAAACACGAAAACCTGCATAACATCGGCGGGATAAAATCTATATATAAGGATATAATGCTTGTGGAATGATAATTTTGCAGATTCCTGGAGATTATAAGTTGGAGATTTTAATAAAAACTTTTTATGAAAACAAAACTTTCAAAAATTTCTGGAAATTAAATCTGACGCCGTCAGGTTATAACCCCTGACGCCGTCAGAAATGACCTGACAAAAATTTTCGTTTTAAGTTTCCGGAAAATTTCTGGAAAAACCTTTACCTTACTTCCTGGAAATCCTGCAAAACATCATTATGACTCGATACAAGCATTTGACTCAAACAAATACGAATATGTATGCTAATTTAATATTATTATGATTCATGTTCATTTGTGTTCTAATAAACCGATTTAGATTTCCCTTACACTTATCTTTTGCAAAATACCTTTATATGTAGTTAAGACGAAGTTAAAAACAACATAAAGCATTTTCACAAATTAGTTTTGAACATGAATCAATAAGAATAAAAATTAAACACACATACGGAAACAAATAAAAACAAACAAACAAATAAATAAACACACAAAGCAAATAAAACAAATAACGCTTGGGTTGCCTCCCAAGAAGCGCTTTTCTTTATTAACGAGTCTTGTAGCTAGACTCAAAGTCACGCTACCCTATGTAAGTGAGCTCGTCATCAAGGACGTCTTTAGGGTTAAGCTTGGATTGAAGTTTCCTATTGGTTCGCTTAGTACGATATATCTTTTCAAACTTCTCTCCATCCGGGTCATACAACGTCATCTTAATATGCCATGACCCATCTCCATCTTTGGGTGGTTTATCCCAATTCCACTTATGATCATCTTCCTCACAAATCCACTTATTCATTCCTAGGTTAATTGGCAAAACTCCTAGGAAATCAATCATCTTTCTAAAAACTAGAGGGTCTTCAAATGGATCCAATTCGGTGTCCCTAGCCAAGAGTTGCTCCACCGAATGCGTTCGGTTAACAAAGTCCTCTTCTAGGTAAAATGGGCGTTGGGGTCCTATGAAGTCTCTATCAATCCAAGGTCCATATCTAGATGGTCTCCTATTTGATTCTAGCCAATGTGGTGTTGGTTCCTCACTAGTATCATAGGCATGTTTCTTAACATCATAGACTGACCAAGTATCTCCTTCTCCTACCGCTATCTTGGATTCCTTACAATCAATCATAGCACTAGCGGTCGCCAAAAATCCTCTACCTATCAACAAGGGGCATGTAGGGTCGCTAACCATATCAAGGACATGGAAATCGGCTAAAATGGTTAGTTTTCCAATGTGCACTAACACGTCCTTAACTACTCCAACCGGGTAAGCAACACTTCCATCCGCTAAGCCTATTATCACCTCGGTTTCTTCAAGTTTTCCTAGTTTTAGAGAGGTGTAGAGAGGTAACGGAAGTAGGTTAAGGCTTGAACCAAGATCGGCTAATGTGTCATAAGCCTCCGAATTACCGATCTTGCAAGGTAGAACAAATAAGCCCGGATCATCTAATTTCTTAGGTAGCTTGTTTTGAACAAAGGCGGTCCCTCTTTCGCCTAACTTGAGCTTCTTTTCATCCAACTCATCAACAACCAGACTTTCAAGGTGGAGCTCCTTGAATTCTTCGTCAATGTTTTGAGTGGGAGGTGTTTCAACTATGTTGTTGACCAATTTGGATGTCATAACTTCTTGGTCATTTGGAACGACTTGGGTTTGTTTGAAACACGTGCTCATGGAATTGACCGAATAATATTGTGGACAAGAACTAGGGGACGAAACCGATGAAATAGCGTTGACATTTAGTTTCGGGTTCTTGACCGTGTTGCTAGGGAGTGCTCCCATTTCTCGGTCATTGAGGGCTTTCAACAAGGTGTCAATCTTATCGGTCATCTCGCTTTGTTTTTGTTTGAAATCGGCTTCAAACTTGGCTAAACGAGCTTCTTGAGATGCCATAAATTGAGACATCAATCCTTCAAAGTTATTGGTACTACCATTGCCGGAAGGATTGTTGTTGAAAGTACGGTTCGAGTTGGAACCGCTTGATTGAAAATGATTAGGTGGGTTGGAAGAATTGGTTTGTTGTGAGTTTTGGTTTTGTTTCCACCTAAGGTTCGGGTGATTTTTCCATGAGGGGTTGTATGAATCACCATAATGGTTTGGCTCGGGTTTGAAAGTGTACCACTTGTCTCCCGCTCCGTCGGTACGCGAGGATGCGTAGTCCACAAAAGCTTGTTCGGGGAGTTCCATGCAATCACGAGTGTCGTGGGGACCACTACATAATTCACATGAAGAAGTGATTTTGTTCACTTGGCTTGAAGGTTTAGGAGCCTCGTAGGATTTCATGAGGAACTTGACTTGGTCTTCAAGTTCTATGATCCTACGGTCGGAAGTGCTTGAATTGTTAGAAGGCAAAGATATTGCCTTGACCGTTTTATTCAAATCACGGGGATCACTCCAACTTTCGTTGTCATAAAGAGCAAGATCCTCTAGGAGAGCCCATGATTGTTCCGCACTTAGATCACGTAGCTTACCACCGGCCGATTGGTCAATGGTTTGCCTCGTGGAGAGATTGATATGATCATAGAAGATTTGGACTTGGAGCCAAAGTTCTATGCCATGGTGAGGGACTTTTTGGAGTAAGTCCTTGAATCGAGTCCATGCCTCGTAGAGAGTTTCGCCTTGACGTTGTTGGAACATCAAGATATCATTCCTTAGCTTGGTAGTTCTTCCCGGTGGGAAAAACTGAGCAAGGAAACGAGTGGTGAGATCATCCCAAGAGGTAATGGATCCTGCAGGTTGACGTTCTAGCCACTGACTAGCTTGGTCCCGCAAAGAAAATTGGAAGAGACGCAATCGGGTCGTCTCTCGAGTGGCAACATCAAGGTCTATAGAATCAACGATTTTAAGAAAGTCCTTGAGATGTTGATTAGGATCTTCAGAACGAAGTCCATGGAATGCGCATCCGCTTTGCACCAACCGGATGGTGTCGGATCGCAAGGGTGTGATATTGGCTCCTTGAGTGAGCTCAATGGTGTTTCGATAGCCATGGTGGCTAGGACGGGAATACTCTCCTAAAGTACGGGCTCTAGGAGGTGGTTGTGGTTGTTGTGGTGGTGGGTTGTGTGGGTTAAGGATATTACCATCTTCCATGATGTCGGATGGTATGGTTACGAACAAAGACACGAAGAAAATAGATAGACTAAAGAAAACCTAGAAAAATAAAACAAAAATCTCACTAGAAAGGAATCTAGTGAGTAGACCTAATAGAAATAAAAATTCAACCTAAACAATAACTATTCCCCGGCAGCGGCGCCAAAAACTTGATTGCGTGGTTTTGCGACCTTACAACAGGTTTTACCTCTCAAGGGATCTTGAGAGGCTTACAACCCCACCAGGCAGTGTACCTGACCGATGTAGTATAGTGTAGTGGTAAGTACGGGGGATTGATCGTTCTCCACAGGGAATAGTGTTCGTTAGGTGTGAAAGGCTACTCTAATTAGGTCTAAGGGTTGAGGAAGATTCTTTTTTATGTTTTTATAGTTTTTATGAAAGCAAGTAAAATCTCGGTTTTGATAGAGTGGGCGGAATTAGTTGCTAGTCAACTAACCCAATTTACTACGAATGCAAATAAAATAAAATAACAAAAATGAAAATGTGGTGAGAAACTTATGTGTAGAGAAATGTGTTTACTTAGATTTCCTTACTCCCTAACTATCTTTTACCGGTTAATTAGTGTGTATTAGTCGCGTGGATGACGGGTGTATTCCTTAATACCATTCGTGGGGTGGCGTACTTATTTCCCCAACTCTACAAGCTCCTACTTCACTCCTATGTCGAGCCGGCTAGGAAGCTCCTAACATGGGATCACTAGAATTCGCTTGTGCATTAAATACAACCATAAAAACCTTTAGTACGCGTTTGGTTCATGTTTCTTAAGACGTTCAAGCAAGTTACCGAATAGGAAGTTAGCCAGTTTTCTTAAGCCTAACATAGATAAACAATCATCCAATACAACTAACAACACACTAACAACCAATAATCAATAGCTAGGTTTCATTAGATCTAAGCAAACACAAGATAAATTTAGCCTAACATGTTAAACAAAAGACAAGAATAAGATAGAATCAAACAACACATAGACATATTGAATGATTAATTGATAACTTATCTTTCAATGAAACATGGAAGATCTCAAGGCAAAAAGCCCTGAAAAAGTAGCTGAATTCGTCCTAGGGTTTTATCCCAAAATTCCACACACTCAGCTCTCCTTAATGACAAAAGATTAGAAAACTATATATAGATTTTTGGATCTGACGGCGTCACCTTATGGAGTGTGACGCCGTCACCTCGCCGCTTTTAGGGTTCCCGGATGACCATCTTGACGCCGTCCCTCTTTAGCTCTTCAAAAATCCATTCTGGCTTATCAAGGCTTGACGCCGTCTAACAATGAACGTGACGCCGTCCCCTTATGATTTAAGCCGTGACGCCCTTGATCAAGTTAAAGCGTGACGCCGTCAGAATTCACATGCTATTTTCACTGGCTTATCATGAGTAAATTTCACGTCCAACTTTTCTTGCCAAAGCATGACGCCGTCCAGAGTAAATTGTGACGCCGTCAAGAGTAACTTTCAGCCGATTTTTGAGACTTTGCCGTTTTCTTCACTTTAATGCTCCAAAAACGTCCAAAATGCCTCCTTTTCCAGATTTCTCCTCAAAAGTACCTAAAATGACAAAAGGAACGATTTAGGGCAATATTTGATCAAATAAATACGATTTAAGGCTTAAATGACCCCTTAAAAGCGGTACACTTTTCGCCTCATCAATCCCTGAACCTCAAACATGCAAATTTTGCAAACTCACATACAACCTAAGATTCCCTTACTACACCATAGGACACTACCATCACCTTTAATTCGAATTCCCCAACTCTTGCCTATATAAAGCCTCACCATTGCAAGCTTATCTTGCATCTCATCTTCAACCTCATACCACACTAACAACATGTCTTCCACACAAGGATCAACAAACCACATTTTCAAGAAACCTAGGATAACCGTAAGACCACCAACCAAATCTCTCTTTGTTGATCTCACAAAAGATGATGAAGTCACAACACCACCTTCCCAAGCCACTCTCAACTCACCATCTCCACCTAATGCACCTTCCAAAACATATTCTACTTACACAACATCTTCATCATCTCCCTCTCTCAACACCATGCCATCATCCATGGACTACACTCTATCACCCATCACTCAATTGGATTATGCCATGCCAACCCCATCACCAACAAACTCACCACCACCTCCTTCCCTAATCATGGGGCAACCAATCCAACTTCATCCCTTTGGTCTACATAGTGCTAATTGCCTATGTTGCCTCCACAACCATAATCTCATCTTCTCCTTGAGAGATGAAATACATTTCATGTTCTCCTATGTGGAGCATCTCTTGACACCACCACCACCCCCAATCATGTCACCATCTCCACCACCTCCTAGCCCACAAAACTTAACATGTTCATGTTTAGTTTTCAACAATAAACCTTTAAGACCCCTCTTGGAAATGAAGCTTGCCTCTAGTCATTAAGAATTTATGCTTCTTGTTGTTTATTTTTATGTTTGGCATGTAGTCATACCTATGTATGACATTTGTTTTCATGAAAGAATGGGCTTTTATGTGGTTGTTTTATTTTTTTTGATGTTTGACTACTTAGCCATTTTTTTCTTTGTGGTTGGATATTTGTCGTAATTGCTACATGTTAGATATTGTATACTTGTCATCTAACTTTGTTTTGTAGCAAGAATCATTGCTCGATTCCTTGGTGTCCTCCAAACGAGGGGGAGTATACATCAAGGGGGAGCCTTAGCAACCTTTTTGCTTTGACAAAAAGGGGAAGAAATGGGATCTAAACTCATTAAAAACTTGTTAAAACTAATTTTAACCTAAAATAAGTTTATGTTTTGTCATCATCAAAAAGGGGGAGATTGTTGATGCAAATAATGTTCTAAAAACGTTATTTATATCTTTCGATAACTTCACATTTTGAGGATGACAAAATGTGAAAACATGTTACGTTAAAATTAACGTAAACGAGTTTTTAATCGAAAGTTCCCATTTCTACGCAAATCACTCTAGGTATGCACAAACAAATTTACAACTTGACAAATAATCAAAGAAGTCAATTTGTGTTTAAGACTTCACATTTTTAATGTGACAAAACATTTCTTTCAAAAATATACTTTACAAATTATTTTTGAATAATTAAGAAATGTTTTAATGGAAAAATAAGCTCAAATAACATAACAGCTATTTTCCCCCCAAAATCAACTCCAAACTTCCCCAAATAAGTTTTCACCAGAAAAGACAAAAAGAGGAGCGTTTTTGTCTGGCACGGTACCACTAAATTTAGTGGTACCGTGTGTTATTTAGTGGAGCCGTGCCTTCATAACGGCCAGATTTTTTCTGCCAATAAATACCAGCCCACTTCACAGATTTTGGGCATCCTTTTTCACACAGAACTTTCTGAGTTCAATACCCTTATCACATTTTCTCTTCTTGATCATTTAGTTTAGTTTTTCTTTTGTTTAAGAGTGATCCAATCATCCAACCTAGAGATCCTCTTCATTCCCCTTCAAGTGCAAGAGAAAAACACAAGGTATCCAAGTAGATACAAAGTGTTGTAGTTGTAGTTAGAGCACTTGTAACATTTGTTACACACTTGAATGTATCATAGTATACATCAAGATCATTTTTCTCTTGAGAGTTTGTGAGGAAAGATCATTGTGATCTTATAGAGATATTGAATATCTCTAGTAGCCATTGTGCTTGTGTGTTGATCAAGTTGATCAAGGGTAGATAGAGTAGATCGAGTCAAGTGAGAGTTGGTCATTGTGATCTTGTGAGATCTTGGAGATCTCTTGAAGCCATTGGGCTTGTGTGATTGATCAAGTGGATCAAGGGTAGATCGGGTAGATCGAGTCTAGTGTATTGATAGTGTGAAGTAGAAAGGATCAAGTAGATCGTGGTAGATTGGTGCTAGCTAAGATTAGCACTCGACATCTTGCTTAGTGTCGAAAAATAGATAAGCGACGTTGTACGGTTTTCTCCACCTGAAGGGAGGTCTTGTTGACATAGTGCTTGAAACTCTCGAGTGTGGTACTCGGGGAGTGGAGTAGGGCGAAGAAGAGCTTCATAACCGAACCATTATAAATCTCTTTGTCCCGGTTTGATCTTTCCATCTCTTTACTTTACTTTCATCATTTATATTAGTTAGTATAGTTTAGAGTTCATATTGGTGTTGATTGTTTTCACATAAGAATCGAATCAAAGGTTTTCAATAGAAAATTTTTGAAACAAATTAAAAACCGGTAAAACTATTCAACCCCCCTTCTAGTTTTCTACAATGTATGTACCTTCAAAAGCGGGCCCAAAAAAACCTGGAAGCGACTGAATTCGCAACCCCTTTCTTGCATCACCCCCTCCTGGAACCCATGTCCTGCCAAATTAATCATTATCTGTCCACCACCATTACCCATTACATGGTTGCTTAAATCATCATTCTGCATCTACGACAGTATGTTATTAATGTGAATGAGGCTGCTATTCCGCTCATTATGCAATCTGCAATCAAATAAGCTTCTTAGGAACTAAAAAGAAAATGAACTGAAAGAATAGTGTGAGCTACTCCTAGAGTTCAGCCCATTCTATTTGTGTGCCGATCACCTAATCATCATAATTTAATGCAACCAAATTAGTACCTTGAAGAAGTTGGTTCAAAATTTGTGAAGAGAATAATTTTTGAAGCTACAATGTACCATGATCAAAGTCTGCAAATGGGTAAACTACAAATCATCGGGGTGATAATACTTTGCTAAACGTCTATAAGCCAATGTTATTCCCTCGTCATTAGCATCACCCTCCAACACTGCAGAATAAAATTTTAACACATTAGATGTCATAAATTTACAAATAAGCAAAAATGCACAATTCTAATGTTTGATACTTTCTTATTTTAAACTTTTTACATATAATAGTTGCATCAAACGTTTAAAACTGCTTATTTGCAAAATCCAGATAAACACTTACAAAGGCAACCAAGGGTGTTTGGGATACCTAATCTAAACACATTACAATAAGCTGCTAAACACTTTGGTTAGTCCAAACACTCAGGAGCACTAATTTCTTTCAAATAACACAATAAAACAACTAAACCCAAATATCAAAACAATAATCACAGTAATAATAAATTTGTAAGTATCAAATTTACCTCAAGCATACCATCTTTCTTGACCCTGCCGGCATCCCCGCTACACTTCCGCCACCAACACTACCACTTCTGGTTCCTATGTGGAGGAAAAAAAGAGGAGAAAACTCTTTCTTTTTCTCCAGTAATCTGCAACAAACCAAGAGCAAGTTACTAATTCCTTTTTTTACCACCTTCAAGCAACCATTCTAACTAAATTAAGGCCTAGATTCAATAGCAACAATGCAATCAATCAAACAAAACCTTAAATAAACAGGCATTATTGTTTCTTCATTTACTATAAATAATTGATTCATAAGCTCATCAGCCCACAAATAAGCTTACGTATAGCGTAACAAACAATAAAACCAAAAAAGATCCTTACGATAACATAGTACCTAACAAAAGAACAAAAACCAAGCATCTTCTATAAATTTCATTTTACATAAACAGGAAATGCTGGCTAGTCAATTGAACCTGCACGCACACAGAAACTATCCGTTTTGACCCTTAACCAATCAAATCTTATGTGTTTGATGGGATCTATGCATATTAGTTTAGATTACCTGAAAGTGCAACCAAATCGGTGACAGAAAGGTCTTGGTACATGAATTTAGCGATCATAGATAACAATTCATCATTTGCACCAGGTGCATTTGTTTCCAACTGGGCAAAGCTACCTTTTCTCGAGTATTTTCTTCCTACCGGGACATGACAATAAGGTCCACCAACCTGTACCGGCAGTCACAACCATTACTAAATTCACAAACTAATATTAAAGCTTGATTTTTATCTCATGTTCATGTACTAGGAGAGTAGCATCTCTTGCACCAATAATAAGAACATCAGCAAATGAAACTATTCTAGGACACTCATATATGTGTATCTAGAAAATATAAAACCCACGTATATTTTCTAAAAGTTTTCTAGTGGAATGACCTTTAACCATCCACAACAATACCATCATTCTTCATCAGTAATCGTTGTAGGGAAAAAAATAGTAAGATCTAAGATCATAAGCTAGGTCCGTATAATAAGCTAATCAAAACACCTTTCAAATGTTCACTCAGTGACTAATCTAACAACTTGAGTTATTTTTTTAGCTCAAAATGGTGAAAAAGTAAAATTATAAATATTTACCATAAGTGAACTGTACTCATCTGAACCCATTTAAACTTCATTTTAAGGTAGTTTAAGTAATTATTTTAAACCTTATAATCAGACCATAACTACTTATAATCTCATTTTTTACAAACTGATCAAAATTCACATGTGCTTACACTAAATCAATAAGTAGCGCTACACCAATATAATAGGCATAGAATAGCAAGCAATAATTACTAAAGTGATGCAAAAGAGTAAAAACATCATTCAAACACAGAGTATACTATAAGTTTCTAGCAAACCCCAATATTTAGAAAATTTGCTGATAAGTTTTTGAAGTCCCTCGGTGCCCAAGTGTCCTTATGCTAGGTAGCTGCAGGCACAATTTCCTCACGAATAACGTTTCCATCACGATCCCTGAGTATGAATTTCCAAATTAATTGCATTCCAATAAATGAAACATATTAAGAGCTTGGAAAGTTGTTACAATAGGGGATGGTTAAGCCATTAAGGTAATTACATAGGCAAATAACGTTGTCTCAAAAGACAACAAAAAAGGGTATAACCATAACCTAAAACACACCTGTCCAGTGGCTGTCATATTACTGAATTTTTAGAATATATGGCCGTTTCCATAATTATTTCGTGGTACTGAATCTGGCTAGGAGTAGACCATAACGGAGTCGGAAAAATGAGGATCATATCTGCCTCTCCTTGGGCGACTCGACACACCCGCCATGGCTGCAACTACGTAACATTCGTGGTTACCCTGCCAAGATACGTGAATGTGTGAGCCACACTCATGGAAGAGTTAATGTGCAGAAAAATTCGTCATCGCCCCGTAAAACATAAGGTAAGTGAGACGACAAAAGCTTCATGCCTTGAATTACCTCTGCCTCAGAGTATAGCGGGGCTAGGAGTATACCATAACGGAGTTGGAAAAATGAGGCTCAAATCTGCCTCTCCCTGGGCGACTAGACACACCCGCCATGGCTGCAACCACGTAACATTCGTGGTTACCCCGCCAAGATACGGGAATGTGTGAGCCACTGTAACACCCCGACCCGACAAGGGTAGAGATGTCACAACAATGGTGACATATCAGAAACATACACAAGCATACATCTTCAATAATACAAAGGAATACAAAGGTGACAAGAAATTACAAGGAAATACAAAATTTACAAAGGAATAAATACTGAGTCTGAAAATATAAATTCTTCTAGTCATCTCTATAACAAAATAACTATCACAATGTAGTCTTCTAAGTCCAATGGTACTCTCCACTCATACCCAGCTTCCTACTAAAAACCTGCCGCAGGAAAAGAAATGCGGCTGAGCTACGAGAGCTCAGTGAACAGATATAACGGTAACAAAGCAGTAATAAAGAATAGTACAGAGTGTCAGAAATATATGTCATGCAGATATAATCAGAATCAAAGGATAAATAAAGGAGTAAGGATAAAAGATAGGGAATAATAAGTAGGTAAAGGTAAAAGGAAATAGTGCAAGGTATAATAATGGTCAAAGGTAAGTAATGTATATGGTAAAGGTAAACAGTAATCCACCACGAGCCCAGAAACAGAGATATAATATATATAACCATGCCATCATCATCAATCAAAGGGGTGTCCTCTCAGTAACCAGATAATATGAGGCGTGTCCTCATGTATCAAATGGAGTAGCTAGCTCCCAGAGGTTGTGAAAGACGTGTATCGCACACACCATCAGTCACCAGAGATATAACAGATAATATAAATAGATAACAGAAACAGAACAAATCTAGGATGCATCCATACGCCCCAGGTGGCCAGAGTCTACCAATACACGCCAGATAAAATAAAGTCAGGGACGGGACAGGTCATCACTCTCCTGCCCTAGAGTCATGCCATCGGTGCATCAATGACATGGACATGAAACCCTCATGCCTAGTGAGGTGGCTCGGGTATCAAACCGTGGGTCAAAGGTCAAGTATCATGTCATAAACAGAGGGTCATGCCAAAAGGTTCAGATTATAAGGTCCATGTCAGATGTTACAGAAGTGTATATCAGAGGTTCAGAAATCAGATAGGTTTATATCAGAGTTTATAACAATGTTCAAGTCCAGGTTCAGAAATAGTATACCATATTAATACTTATATCAAGTTCAAATTAAGTTTCAAAACAAGAGTTTATAACCAGGTTTAGAATAAGGTTCAAATCAAGGTTCAATAGGTCATATCAATGGCTCATAATCAACGGTTTATAGGTTCATAGAAAAGATTTTAATTCAAAGGTTTCATATTAAACTTGTATTTAAAATAATGTTTCAGTGACCTTCATAAAATGATGTTTGGTAAAAAAACCTTTTTATACAGATAGTCTTTAAAAAGAAATTTTCATAAAACCATTAGTACAATTTCATTTAGAAGAGGTATAACCTCGTTTTAAGATAGTTTTTCTCAAAACATTTTCAGATATAATTAAGAAAGGTTTTCCCATTTCAGTTTCAATATCAAAAGGTCCACATCAGAAGTTCATATCAGAGGGTTCAATATCAGAAGGTCCATTATCAGAAGTTCATATCAGAGGGTTCAATATCAGAAGGTTCATTATCAGAAGGTTCAATATCAGAAGGTTCAATATCAGAAGATTATAACAAAGGGGATCATAGCAATGGCATAAATACTGGAACTAACAGATCAGAAATTGAAAGAGATCATGAGAAACCTTACAAGAAAGGTCAGAATATCTGTACCTTATACCGCAAGTGACAAACACAACAGAAAATATAGAGGTCGTACGTAAACTCCATCTTCAGCGAATCTACACGAATCATGATTGTCTTATTAAAAGCTTATTTAATTCAGATTACTTGTTTTAGTCGGCTTTCCAGTTTTAGTAACTTTCCATATTTAGTAACTTTCTATTTTTGGCAGGTTTCCATAATTAGCAGATTTCCATTTTTTGGAGGTTTCCATAGTTTAGGGTTTTAAATGTAAATATTCTAAATTCAAAGGTCTAACATGAAAATACTTTAAGTTACTGATTTAAATACTCATTTTATTCAGAATGACATCCTAATCCCTTTAGTTTCACAGATTACAGTTTATACCCCTCTAGTTTCAATATTTACAAAACAAACCCTAAATTTACATAATTCATGATTTAATCCCTGTAATATCCATATTTACCAAACAAGCATATTATTTTACAAAATTGCAGAATGTAACCTCAGAATTAAGTATAGTACGAATCAGACCCTCAGAATTCAGAAATTACACATTTGGTCCCTTAAATTTACAAAACTTATAATTCAAATCATAATTTAATAACAATTACATATTAAGCCCACAAATCCTCAAATTTACACATTACACCTCTAATATCATTATTTTCACAGAATAACCATGAGTTTCCAGAATTTTCACTTTTAGTACCTCTATTTTATTATTTTTCAAATCGAATTAATAATTACCAAATAAACCTTTTAATTACAAAATTTACACATGAGACCCTTATTTTATATTTTATACGAATTTAACCTGGTCCAAAATGACTTACAAAAATGTCCCACAAGTTTGAATAATTACAAAACACAACCTTAACTTTTAAAAATCCAAATCGTATACTTTTTAATTATCAAAACCCTAACCCTAAATTTCTAATCATCACATCATCATTACTAAATCATCAAAACACATTAATTTATACAGATATAATCACAAAAACTCTAACCCTAACCCATTCGATTAGGTTTTCATTGTATTTCTTTATTTTCCTTATTATACGGTTTGAACAAAGATTGACCACGCTCGATCTAGACTTCAACAAATGTAATGACCATTTTTACAGAGTTATATGACACATATAGAATCAAAATAAAATATGTATTATGCCCAAAAAATTCGTATAGCCGATTGTGGTTTATTCTTCATTTTTAGGGTTTTGATGATTCGTAAATTCTTATACGATTTAACAAGTATGCATGTGTCGAATTTACTATTTTATATAGATCATATGGGATGTAAACATGTTCACAAAAATACCAGAAAGTGTTTTAGATCAGTCGAATGAGATGTGGGAATTTTATATAGCTTGCTTTGATCTTGAAGAACACCAGAAAAATACTAGTTCACCTCCAGAAATTCGATGTGAGTGTGTGTGAATTTTTGTGTGCCGATTTAGGGTTTTGGGTGGAAAATAAATAGAAACTAATTTAATAAATGTGATGGACCGAGTCTAGGGGAGGGATAGCTGGAATTTCGACCCAAGACTTTGACAAAATCAGAGATTTTATTTTTGAGATTATTTCCTAATTTTACTTATAGTTAATTTGATTTAATTAATTAAAATTATAACATAAGTATTTTAATATCATATTCGGTCCATATTTGTATCCATTGTGTGTAACATTAATTTTTGTACATTGCAAAATTGTTAAAATGTTGCCTCAAAATTATTTTACTTCATATGTAGTTCATTACCAGAGATTCGGAATTAATTTGGCACTTTATATAAGCTTTAATTGAATTTTAAAGTTTCAGGGGCAATTTGGTCATTTTGCATGTTTTGAAATTTCAGATATTACAGCCACACTCAAGGAAGAGTTAATGTACAGGAAAATTCATCATCGCCCCATAAAACATAAGGTAAGTGAGACAACCGAAGCTTCATGCCTCAGATTTTGCCAAAACAAAATTACAACAGAGGATACATAAGCCATGGTTGCAGGTCTAGTAACCCGCCTCGCCAAAATAGCTACGACCTCAGGTTTAGCTTACTGTTTCTTTTCGAAAAGGCAGGCCGAAAAGAAACCTGGCAAACATATCCAATGGCTAATAATTTTCGAGCCAAGATATGGGGCTGCAAACATAGCCTCAAAAACCATGGGCGCAAAAACCAAATACTAGTCATGAGCGGAAACCATAGCGTTGGCAAACACCCGCCATGGCTGCAATCACACCATGAACGTGACCGCCCAGCTAAACCAAGAATTTCCAAACATAGCTGTAAAAACCAAATAGCAACCCATCTTCAACTACAATTTGGAATATGCTGCCTGGCCAAGATAATGCCCTCGATAAACCTGCAAACGAAATACGAAAAAGTTAGAAGCTACTTTGAGGTGAATAAAATTGCCAAAAGGAATTCCAATAAAGCCAACAAGTCCGAATACACCAAAAGTAATTGTTGTTCCCTTAACACGCTTAGAGTTAACTAGAAAGTTAATCTATTTGTGTTTATGACTAATACAATGTATTGATTAATTCTAACAGTTAATGAAACATAAATATAAAAACACACAAGTATTTTGAACGTTTAAATTCTTATTAGAAATGAATAAAAGAATCTATTACCCAAGTGTTTTGCGGAACAAACACTTGGGATTGAATAGACAAGGTATGGTGTCTCCTATCTAAACTTAAGCAATGCTTTAAGTGGTAACAATTCGACCCATTGAGCTATCTCAGGGATACGTTACTCTTTGTAGGAGAAAAGGGGTATTGTGAAAGTCTAAGCTTTAATTGCACAAAATACCTAACCCTCTTTTCTCCATCTGTTTGCTATTTATAGGAAAACATGTTAAGAGTACTGAAAGACTAAAAAATGCATAAACAATGGGAAGGCGTGTCTGACAACTAAAACAGTAGTTGTCATTTCCAAGAACCAATAGGATTGAGCCAAAAAGTCTTCGAGTGTCAGACCTGACATTTCTTCGACTTTTAGCCACTTGAGGGATGGTTTGTTCTGACCCCGATAAGACTTGTTCTTATCTTCTTCAAACCTTCCCGCTCAATCCAGCCTTTCTTTCAGGCTTCATGGTTCTTCAGTCATTCGCCTTCAGTCTTCAGTCTTCAGTTATTGTTGTTGAGGAGACTGGGGTTCAGTGAGCTCTTGTCTAACGCTCACTGATCCCATTACCTTCTTCTTCGTCTCAAGTAACACTTCAGGGAGAACTGCCTTCCTGAATTGGTGAGTCTTTCTTCTGAGACTCATCCTGAGCATCTTGAAGGTAACTCACTGAGTGACTGTTCACTCAGTGACTTAGAATATTTTTGGTTTAATTAACACCTAGCTTAATTTGTATTCAAATCTTGTTTTAACGACTCTTGGGTACTGAAGGACCCAACAATCTCCCCCTATTTGGAATAAAATTGTGGAAACTTGTTTTAGACCTGCTTGCATCTACTAAAACAAGTTACGTGATCGTTTATGGGCTCTAGGCTGTTAAGCCTTTGATTTAGGAATTCTACGTTTAAAGAACAATGATAATATTGGCGGAATATTCAAACAAAGAATACAATACTATCATGACAAGGTTTTGTGGAATTCACCGTTTGTTATTTCATTAGCCCCAATACTACTTGATCATTGGTAGTACGATTACACTCTAATCAGGGATCAAAGATCCTTGAGGCTAAACAAACCTAAACAACATTAGACCCCATGTCCAATGTTCATCAGAACCCTCGTCTGATGTTCCCACACACACTCTTTAAGTGCTCTTACATTTTAACACAACTTTGTGTTGTTGTAATTTGAGAGTACGAAGCACTTTGGTTGATCACTAATCTCACAGTGACACACTCACTGTTCACAGTGACTCACCCTTTATCTAAGGGGTATGATCTTCCTTTTATAACATAAGGAGATCATTTACAAATTGATAAGCTCTTAGTCATCCACTTGCTTTAACATGTGTCAAGTTGAGTGTTCAACTTGATGACTTGATAAGATATCTAGATATTATATTTTGTATAAACATGACTCATACAAAATAAATATCTTCTTCGTTCTTATCCTTGTAGCAGCAGAGTGACTCATTGATTCAGCAGTTACTTCATTTTAAATATCAGCAGGATTGTAATACTATCAGCAGGAACACTAATCAGCAGAAACAATATACTATCAGCAGAAATGAAACTTTTGCACTATCAGCAGAGTTGTAATACTATCAGCAGAGTGCTCTGTCTTATCAGCAGAGTTCTCAGCAGGAACAGTACTTTGCTCTTGAATCAGCAGTACCTTGTTGGTCTAGCAGTACCTTGTTCTTGAACTAACAGTACCTTGCTCTTTGGACCAGCAGTACCTTAAAATACACTAGCAGTACCTTGTTGGTCTAGCAGTACCTTGCTCTTGGACCAGCAGTACCTTGTATTTTGCTTATCATTCAGTATATAATATGTTTCATTCTTCTTGTTTGTGATCATCAAATCTATGGAATATTTAATTCCTTACATAAATTATGCTCAAGTGTTTCTGATCAGTAATGAGTGAGTTAATGACTTCTGCTCATACTGAATGTACTAGAAAGTAAATAAGGATACTGAAATAACAAAACAAAGGAACATCATTTTATTAATTTCATTACAAGGGTCCTAACTACTAAATGTACATGATAGAGGTGTTGTAGATTCTCAGTCCAGTTTGTATCCAAGGGCTTCAAGCTTGGGTCTTTTGGATTCCAACTCATGTTGATCAGGATGTTCTTGAATCTTGGTTCTCAGGTCTTGGCAGAACCTCACATTTGCAAGACTCTGGTTTGGTGAGGCCATCATGAGAAAACCAAGCATGGATCTGATTCCTGCCTGATCAATATCACTCCATCTTTGGAAGGCTAGGTCTCCAAACTCATCAGTGAAAAAGAGACCCCTTTCAGGTAGTTCAATGACCTGGTTGTTTACAAATGCAACTCTGTAAGGGAGGGTTCTGTTGCATTGAAGGCCAGGGACTCTGATCTCAGGCTCATATCCAATTAGCTTCCTCTTTCTTCTAGAGGTCTGAGAGGGAGCAGGCTGACTGGTTGGAGCTGAGAGAAGTGAGGGAATACCAAGTTCTTCAGGTGTTGCTGCCAGTTTTTCATATCTTAGCTTCAAGGATTTCATCAGTTCCTTGACAGCCACATTTGACTTCTTGAATATGATTGGACCCAGTTCATCCAATTTAGTGATCCCAAAGTCAGCAAATCTGAAGGGTTCATAAGTATCAAAGTTCCTCTTATCAGGACCTCTGAAAACAGTCATGATAGTAGGCTTGGTGTTCTGATGAATCTTTACATCAGTGATTGGTTCAGGTTTCAGTCTGCTTGTCATAACCCATTGGTATTTCTCAATCCTCTTTTGTCTTATCTCCTCAGTCCTTTTCAGCCTTTCTTCTCTTTTCTTCCTGAGAGCCGACATTTCAGCATCCTGAGCTTTCACAAAGCTCTCACCACCCTTTCTTCCAGCAAGTTATTTTGGCTCAAGACCAATCTTCTCAGCCTTTTCTGTGACAACCTGAATGAGGGCAGACTTGTTTTGCCTTTCTTCTTCAGCAGCTTTCTTCAACCCTTCTTCCTTTTTTAAATGAGCCGTAATTTGTTCCTCAGTGAGGTGATACATAACTCCATTTATTTCATAAGGGACCCTGACTGGCTCATCAGGGTCTGGCCTTCTTTCAGAGGAAGCAGGCACCAAGATTGTAGGCTCAGGCTCAGTGGTTGTGAGAATGCCTTTGCCTTTGTCTTTGTGAGAAGAAGATGGGGTTGTCTCAGGAATCTCCCCCTCAGTGTAAGAAGGAGGTTGTTCTTCAGTGACCTTCTCCCCTTCAACTGTTAATTGACCCACGGTGAGAGCAAGAGTTGGTGCGCTCACTGAAGTTGAGGGAGCAGCCTGACCTTTGAATGCTTGATATATCTCAGTCATCATTGATTTGATGTCGGAGGTGTCCTGCTGAAGAGTTGAGACCTTAGCCTCAAGAGAAGCCTGAGAGGCCTCTATTGCTGTCATCCTTGGCCCAAGGTTCCAAGCCAAGGAAGAAGAAGATGTAGCCCAAGATGCCAAGTGTGACTCCATAAGACCCAGGGAAGACTTGATGGAGTCCACTATAGAGTTGAGTCCCTGAAGATTGGAGGATTTCAGCATGTTTACCAGCTCAGTCAACTGAGTAGACTATTGATGGAAAGACTTAGAAGCCTGAAGAAGTTTCTTGTTAAGCTCAGGGTCATCTTTCACTGACTCTTGAATAGTTGCATCGCTCTTGTGTATGTTGGTGAGAGCGTTGTTGAACAGTTTAAGATTCTCATCAAGATTTGTCAGGGAGAAAGAGATAGATGACTTGTGCTCATTAACATCATCATGACAGGATTCCACTGATTCCTTCAGGTTGACATAATGAACAGCAGCTTCACAGTGTTGGTTAAAAATTTCTTCAGTTAGCCCAGTAAAGAGATTGTTGTTGGCCTTTTGTAGGAACTTGACCAATTGTCTTTCAGTGAGAGGAAGAATGTTGTCATATTTCCTGAGTTCTGGAGGGCAGGATGATTCAGAGTCTGAAGAATGATCAGCCTGAGACTCTGTTTCTTCACCATGTGGAGAGGACTGATGCGATTATTCAGTGGGTTGAGCATCAGTCTCCATATCATCACCTGCCTCATACACTTCTTCCTCACTCTCATTACTGAGCTCTTCATCAGACATAAGAATAGCCTGAAGATCCACCATCGACTGAATCTGCAACTGGTGACCCGGCTCCTCTTCATAAGAAGACTTGCCTTGATTTTGGCCAGGTCCTGACCCCGCCATAATAACTGATTGGGTTTTATCAGCCTGGCTAGCCATAATAACTGTTTGCTCAGCCTGGCTTTCGGGGTCAGTTCCCAAGAGAAGGGATCTGCCTGAGGGGGTTATGGGTTCCATATCAGCGGGTGGTTTTAATCCCTCTGAGTCTTTGTCCCCCTTAGCGCCTTCAAGTCCTGATGGGTGTTTTTTAGAACTATCACGAGGCACTGTTTGTGATGATTGATGGACCCCCTTCATATCAGGGTTGTACTGCCCTTTTGGGGATTTAGGGTCCTTGACTCCTTGAGACCCTGAGTGTGATTTCTCAGGGATGTTAACGGGATGTGATTGGGTGTGGGTCCCCTTCTCAGTTGAGTAGTACTGCCCAACCGAGGAGTCAGGACCCTGTACTCCCTCTGGCTCTGATTGTAATTTATCAGTGCCTTCATCGGGATGTGAGTGGGTAGAGGTTCCTGACTCCACTGACTGGTGTATGTCAGTAGAGCCATGAGGAAACTGAGGTTTGCACGAGGACACTGAGGATGATTTATCAGTGACCTCCGTTGGCGTTTGTTTTAGGGTCAAGAGGGTCTCAATGATGGGTGTCTCTTAGGTCTTGGCCATTGTTTCCCCTTGTTTAAGGTTGTTTGGGGCAGCAGTCTCAGTGGCGAGTGGTTTAGGTCTAACCACCTTACTGGACGCACCCCCTTTCTTCTTCTTCTTCTCCTTCTTTGTAGGAGAAGGAACTGGTGAAGCAGCATTTTCACCCTGATTTATTACCAACATATAGTCGGTCAGGGCGACTGGTTGTACCTCAGTGATGCCACTAGTATAGTTGGCCTCGTGTAGGACGTCAGGTTTTGAACCTTCAACGTCAGGCCTAACATAGTCAGGGCCAAGTAGGTCCTGAAGCACACAGGAAATGAATCTAGGGTAAGACATGTGTCTTTGCCTAGACTTTCCTGAGAGCTTGGCGATGAGGTCACCGAAGATTATTCCACTGATGTCTATCTTTCTACCCTCCAGGAGACTGAATACCATCAATTGTTGTGATGAATTCAACTGTTCCGTGGAGGATTTATTGCCTCCAAGGACCTGAATGACAAAGGTCATCAGAATCCTCCAGACAGGGTGAAACCAAGTTTTGACTATTGGAGCTTTGTCCAATAGAGCTCCTGCGGCCATCTCAGGCCTCTTAGGGTCATGAGGTCCAAGTAAAAGCAGTTCGGCCTTTACCTCTTGGTCAGTGGGGTTGGCCTCAAAACTTTCAGTGAAGTTAAGGCCCGTGGCCTTGATGAAATTTGAGTAGTCCAGGGAGAGGGTGCTTCTCCCATTCATCACAGTGAATGTGATTATGGACTCTTTGGTGTCCTCAGGGCTAGTTGCCACTGCAGTGCACCAAAATTACCTCAGGTAGTCATGATATATGACTGGGGTGTCTTTGTAAATGCCGTAGCAAGGAAGCAGTTTTGTAGATACTTAACCACATTCTTGTACGCCCAAAACTTTTGGGGGTAGGCAAAACTTCCTACCATGTTGTTTTTGGTAAGGTCTACGCCCTCCATTGTGTATTCCACATTTGGGGCGAGTTTGATAGCATTAGAAGAAGCCATTTTTCGTTTGGTAGGTCTGGGTTGAAAGATGGACTGGGTTTCTAAAAGCTAAGAACACACACAAAATATTTGTTTTGAGAGAAAAATGGGCAGTATTTGATTAAGATTTCTAAAAACTGTGTGTGTGTTTTCTTTGTTTGGGGTATTTATAGAGAAGTGAGGTGGAGGGTAATTTGGGCATTAAGCGGATTTTATTTATCAAAAAGAATTTTTGAAATCCGTTTTGAATAAAACATTTTTGGATCCGCATTTAATGCCACCACTCCAGTTTCCCTGGTTTGGCGCAACAGTCGAGGTGAACAGTTGAGCAGTTCTGAAAAAGTGTTATTTGCAGAGTTGAGTCATCACATATCTGTTATGTGATTGGAGAGGCATTTAATGCCAAGTGGGAATGTGGGGGCCCAGAGGTGGAAGCCAGAAAGGCAAAAGAACAAATATTCTTATATTAAATAAGAATTCAGTTACCAACCTCGGACATTTACTAACTAGATACTTAGAGCATTTAAGTTAGTATTGAATGTCTCTTGAGGGCCCTGAATGACTTTTCATTCAGTGAACCTGTTTGTCAGGACTTGGGTTTAGTTACTGATGGTTCTAGAGTTCAGGAATTTGGGTTTAATTTCTGAGGTTCAAGGGTTCAGGAACTTGGGTTTAGTTCCTGAAGTCCAAGATTTTAGGAACTTGGGTTTAGTTTTTGAGACTCAGTGATCCTTTTCACTGAAGTACACATTGAGTCAGGGACCTGTGTTTTCAGAATTTACACTTATTTTAGATGGAATCAATCAGTGGACTGATTCTCAATATCCAACATTCCTAGTTCAGCTTTCAGTCTTGTGAAAGTTGGTTCATTCAATGGCTTGGTGAATATATCAGCTAGTTGATATTCAGTAGGAATAAAGTGTAATTCTATGTCACCATTCATGATATGGTCCCTGATGAAGTGATATCTAATATCAATGTGTTTTGTTCTCTGATGAAGAACAGGTTTGTTTGAGAGGGCAATTGCACTTGTGTTATCACAAAAGATGGGAACCATCTTGTACTAAATTCCATAGTCACTGAGTTGACTTTTCATCCAGAGTACATTTGCACAACAACTTGCTGCTGCAACATATTCAACTTCAGTTGAGGACATGGCAACTGATTGTTGCTTCTTAGCACTCCAACATACTAGTTTTCCACCAAGAATTTGGCAGGAGCCTGAGGTGCTTTTTCTGTCCATGTTGCATCCAGCATAGTCAGATTCTGAGTATCTTTTAAGATCAAGGCCTGAACATTTTGGATAGTATAATCCAAGGTTTGGAGTACCTTTCAGGTACCTGAATATCCTTTTCACAGCAGTGATATGAGATTCTCTTGGGTCAGATTGATATCTGGCACACAAACAGACTGAGAATTGGATATCAGGCCTTGATGCAAGTAGATACATCAGTGATCCTATCATTCCTCTAAAAAGAGTTTGATTCACTGGTTTTCCAGTAAGATCAGGACCAAGGTTGTTTGGGGTTACCATGGGAGTCTTGACTAAGGCACAATCACTGAGCTCATACTTCTTCAGTAGGCTTCTGACCTACTTCTCTTGACTGATAGAGGTTCCTTTATCAGTCTGCTTGATTTGCAGAACAAAGAAGTAAGTCAGTTCTCCCATCATGCTCATTTCAAATTTCTTTGCCATAAGTTTTTCAAACTGCTTGCAAAGTTTAAAACTTGTTGAGCCAAAGATGATGTCATCAACATACACTTGTACAAGTATGACATCATTATTTGTCTTGTAGATAAACAGTGTGTTGTCTATCTTGCCTCTGACAAATTTATTTTGGATCAGGAAGGTTGAAAGAGTTTCATACCATGCCCTGGGAGCTTGTTTCAGTCCATAAAGGGCTTTGTTAAGCTTGCAGACATAGTCAGGAAACTCATGGCTTTCAAATCCAGGAGGTTGCTGAACATAAACTTCTTCTTTCAGTGAACCATTTAAGAATGCACTTTTAACATCCATTTGGTATACCTTGAAGTTCATGTATGTAGAAAAAGTAAGGAAGATCCTGATGTCTTCCATCCTTGCTACTGGTGCAAATGTTTCTTCATAGTCAATGCCTTCTTGTTGATTATAGCCTTTGGCTACAAGTCTGACTTTGTTTATAATGACTATGCCATTTTCATCAGATTCATTTTTGAATACCCATTTCATGCCAATGACTGAAACATCTTTAGGACACTTGACCAAGGTCATTACCTTGTTTCTGTCAAATTGTTCCAGTTCATCATGCATGGCCTGAACCCAACTTGGGTGATTAAGTGCTTTCTTGACACTTTTGGGTTCAATTGTGGAGATGAAGTCCACAAATAGGCATTTATTTTCTGAGGCTGCTCTCAGTTGTGCAGCCATGCTTCTTGTGAACATGCCTTCGGTAGGCTCGCCAATTATATTGATAAGTTCTATATCCTGAGACCTAGTCCAGTTATCCTGAGGTCTAGGATACTGACTAGAACTTGAGGCCTGATGGGTAGGATCAGGATCAGACACATGATGATTTTCAGCATCTTGAGTGTCTGAGTGGGTTGACTCATCACTGTGATTGTTTGGTTCCTGAGTATTTTGTTCAGTCTAAATGATTTCATCAGTACTTCTTTGTGCTTCAACAAACTCAGTGATGGTAGGGTAAGGAAGGTTGTGGGGAATGATGTAATAAGAGATGTCAGCATTTGCTTGGTACTGAGTGGAAGGACCATTTTCAGGATGATGTTCATCAGGAGGATATCTTGATGATTCATCAATACCTATCTCTTCCACTGAGTTGTTAGAGACACTGATTGCATCAGTGCTCTCATCAAAGGTAACATGAAATGTTTCCTCAGTATGCTGTATCCTAGTGTTGAACACCCTGAAGGCCTTTGAGACTAGGGAGTATCCAAGGAAGTATCAATCATCAGCTTTGGCATCAAATTTTCCTAAGTGATCCTTGTGATTATGAATAAACACAGGACACCCAAATACATGAAAGTAGCTGATGTCAGGGATCCTTCCCTTGAATAACTCATAAGGAGTTTTGCTATGTCTCTTAACAATGATGGATATGTTTTGTGTGTAACAGGCAGTCTTTACTGCTTCAGTCCAGAAGTGTTTGGAAAGGACTGATCCATTTAGCATTGTCCTGGCTGCTTCAATGAGGGTTCTATTTTTCCTTTCAGCCACACCATTTTGTTCAGGTGTGTAAGGTGAGGAAAAATTTTGGGAAATTCCTTTCTCATCACAGAAACATTCAAGTTCATAATTTTTGAACTCTATTCCAGTGTCAGTTCTAATCTATTTGACTTTGATGTCATTTTGATTTTCAATATTCCTGACAAAGGACATAATTGTTTCAGCTGCCTAACTCTTTTTGATCAGGAAGTATACCCAAGTGTATCTTGAGTACTCATCCACAATGACCAGAGTATACTTCTCATGGTTAATGGATCTAGGACTGATTGGTCCAAATAGATCCATATGGAGAAGATGTAGGCAGTTCCTGATGGAAAATTTGGTTTTGGTTTTAAAGGATGCTCTGTGATGTTTACCTTTTTCACAAGCTGAGCAAGGTTTATCCTTTGAAAACACAAGAGATGGTAAGCCAAGGACCTTGTTTTGTTTCACAAGGTTGTTTATGTTTTTGAAGTTCAGGTGGGAGAGTCTGTAACACCCCAACCCGGCAAGGGTAGAAGTATCACACTAATGGTTTCACATCAGACCAAAACAAAGCATACATTTCAAGTAATACAAAAATTCTCAAAGGTTACAAATGAAATTCTGAAATTTACATGGTGGCATTGGAAACAAAACTAAACACTAAGTCTGCAAAAGCAACTCCTTCTAATGGTCTCTACTTCAGAACACTATCAAAGTCTTCTAAGTTCAAAAGTCTCTTCACTCATACCCAAACCCGTCGTCCTGCTTATTACCTGCCGCACACGAAAAGAAAACGTGCGGCTGAGCTTAAAAAGCTCAGTGAACAGATACATATACAAAGCAAAGAATAACGCAACAGAAATATAATATAGGCAATGGGAATGTCATAAGGTATAAAAGAAATAAATGGATAATAAGAGAAAAGTAGGATAGTCATCTACCACGAGCCCAGAAACTCAAAGTCATAATCTCAACATCATAGTCTCAAAGTCATAATCTCACAATCAGAGGGGATACCTCTTAGGCAACCAGATAATATGAGGGGTGTCCTCATGTATCATAATAGTGGAGTGATCAGCTCCCAGGAATGTGAAAGGCATGTATTGCACATAGTACCAGTCACATCAAAGTCATAACTCAAAGTCATAGTTAAATCCACTAAACATACAAATCTAGGATTGCAATCCATACGCCCCCAAACTCAAAGTCATCTCAAAATCATAATCTCAAATTCATAATGGCCATATCATAATATAAGAGGGACGGTGTGAGAAATCACTCACCCACACATGAGTCATGCCAGTCGTGCATCACAGGCATGGCCAGGTTACCTTCCTGGCTAGGTAACATAAAATGGCTCGGGTATCAAACTAAGAGTCAGGTCTTAATGTCATATCAAAGTGCATCTCAAGGTCATAATCAGAAGGTATATCTCAAGGTCATATCAAAAGGTTCATGTCAAAAGGTTCATGACAAAAGGATCATGGCAAAGTTTTAAAATCATAGCTCAACATCAATGCATAGGTGAAAAGACACCCTTACTAAAAAGGGTAGAGTATCCGTACCTTATGACGAAAGCAAAACAGAAACGAGCACAGAATATGGAAAACGGTTCAAGGTCTCTCCTTCTTCACACCTAAAGGAGTAGAAGGGAATTACAATTCATTCTTAATTAATTGCCTTTCCATTTTTGTAACTTTCTATTTTTAGCAGGTTTCCATATTTAGCAAGTTTCCACTTTTAGAAGATTTCTATTTTTAGAAAGTTGGAGTAACAGAACTTAGTTAAATCATTATTAATGGAATTAAGGTATCTTTTATCATATTTACACATTTGGTCCTTGGGGTTTCACAATTTACATTTTATACCCTTATATTCCAAAAGTTGCACTTTACACCTTCAAGTATTCATAGTTACACATTAAACCCTTAATTTATCCATTTTACACAATGATCACTTATTTTATCATATTATACGAATGTATCCTCAAGTATACATAATTTACACATTAAGTCCCTCTAGTTATCAAAGTTACATAATTAGTCCTTTAAATTACAATTTCAACCTTTAATTATAAACAATTACATATTAAGCCATGAAATTATCAACATAGCACATAACCCCCTGAATATAATTCATTATTTAAAACAACACTAAGTTTCCAGAAATTACATATTTAGTCCCTTCATTTTAATTATTTTACAAATCGAACTATAATTAAATAGTAAAGACATTTTAATCCTTTAAAATATAAAAATGACACTAGGCCCCCTCAACTTATATTTTATATGAAAAGTACACGACCCAAATTAAGTTCTAAAAATAACCATTGAGTTTTAGAAGTTACAAAACCGACCCTAACATTTTATTATCAATCGAATAGCATTTTGAAAATATAAAACCTAACCCTAACATGTCTAATCCATTTTCAATCATAACGTCATCATTTAACAACATTAATCATTACAAGAACAAACCCTAATTCCTTTCATTCAGATCGCATGAATTTCTTTTCCATATTACACGTTTTATTCACAAACCGATTAAATCAAATAATTCGAAAACAAAGGATCTAAGCCACATCAATTCTTTCCAACATTTTTCCAGATCATATAATATCATAATATACGTAAATAAATTATACTTGGAGTTTTTATGAGTCGCATGTTATTTTTCATGATTTACACACGTTTAATAGATTAAATCTTCATAAAACTTATAGATCGAGCATGGTGTGTTATAATCATTTTATTTGGTGTTCTAAATACATATAGGATCTAAGAAAAATACCACAAGAGGATTCGAACGTGTAGAATAGGTTGCACGAATTCTTTTATACGCGTATAGGCAAATCGAGCCAAAAATCCAAAACGAATCCAAAAGCTTCTCCACGACCTTGTCCTTATTTTTCACAGAGTATATTCGATATAAGGAACATGAGAAAAATCATAAACGAATTTTATGAAGGTCGAATGAGTGATAACGAATTATACCTCTTATTTTCTATAGCGACAAGAAAATATTCACCAAGCTCGAACCACACGACACACAACTTCAAACTTATTTTCTTGGGACTCCTTGGATGATGCTTGAACTCAGAAAATTGCTTTAGGGGTTTGTGGATGTCGAATGGAGGCTATAGGAATTTTTGTGTGTGTTATTTTAAATCGGCAATTAGGGTTTAAGAAAAAAATGTGTAGATTGGTTATAATGAGGGAATGCCGAGTCAATGGGGAGGGATAAGACCAGAAATTTTGGTGGTATTGGTTGCACAAAATCAATTTGATTGATATCTTCCATATTTGTTGCATTTACCTAATTTTATATAAATATAACTTAAGAATAATTATATTCGGTTATCTTAGGGGTATTTTAGTAATTTTGTCACTTGTATAAATGTTAAATGGAGTTGTTAAAATTATTTGGTAACATATCTTGTGCATTGCCAGAAGTTTTGGATTGATTCAGTACTTTATAAGCTTTTAAATAAATTTTCAAACTTGTAGGGGCAATTTGGTCATTTACCATGCTTTCAAATTTTTGGGTTTTACAACTCTTCCCCTCTAACAGAAAAATTTCGTCCTCGAAATTTGAAGTCGCAAAGTTAAACGAAGTCGTAGCAAGTTGCAAACGATCAACATAACATTCTCACGCTCGAGCAGGTTCTTCCAAACCAAGTATTTTCTCATGACTCAATCTTGCCGATCAAATAATTTCGGTTTTCTCAAAAAGACATAACGCTCAGGATTCACATCAAAAGAATGATATACTAAACGTAATGGATGATAAACGTATCTCATCAGAAGGGGTTCAGGGAAGATGTAGGATTGTCGGATTTTCGTCTGTGGAATAGAACTAGTCAAATCAGATGAAAACGTATCGAATTATAGCGAACATGGGAGTAATATATGAGTTCAAAACTCTTCAGATTCTCAAATAGTCTCAGCTTCAGTATAACCTTTCATAGGTGTTCTCATAAACAAACAGGTCTTGCTCCTCAAAATCCAAAGCCTCAATCAACTCATAGCAGGTCATAATGAAATATAATCAACGGATGCGAAACGTACATATAGCAAAATGTAGGTGTACTTTTCAATAGT
The DNA here is from genome assembly GCA_021014915.2 of Artemisia tridentata subsp. tridentata. Taxonomy (NCBI): domain Eukaryota; kingdom Viridiplantae; phylum Streptophyta; class Magnoliopsida; order Asterales; family Asteraceae; genus Artemisia; species Artemisia tridentata. The sequence goes on from CP139504.1 coordinate 288,817,208, forward strand.
AACAGATCGGATTTATACTGACAGAAAACAGACGGTAGAAAGTTCTACAACAGAACCCAAGATTCTTATCGGAAATACAGAGGTCAACAAACGCGTGTCGAGTATCCAAACGTATCCAGTCGTATAACGATGAAAGTAGAATAAACACATAGGTAGAATGAATCCTAAAGTCTCATTAATCATAGATAATCCAACAGAGATCAACTTCTAAACTTCTTAGGTATCTCCCAAGATATCCTATGCCCACAACAAGTGCATGCTATATGATGTAAGTATTATCACGTTGGCCAGACGTCATAATACTGGCATCATATAAGTATGCCCTCATGATGGTCATACTTTATCTCAAGTCGTAATCAAAACCACCTATCTTAATCCACCTAGTACTTCTACAGTCTCAGAGGTCAACAAAAACAATTGCCACAGTCAAGAGAGAAAACAAAACTATTCGCAAGAGTATCAAAATCCCAGATTGCCTAGCAGAAGTGAGGTACGCCGTCACCAGTATCATATCTTCCACAACTCGCCAAAATCTCTCAAACAAAGCTATCACCGAACATACGAAAAATAAACACGAACTGAAATGCTTCTAGGAAACTTAAATCATCAAGGATCTTATTAATCTTCGAGAACTTCGGCCTTCATACCCGCTCATTCAACACCTCCAATCTCTTCAAGTCCTGTTAGTCTGTCTTCGTCTGTCCCTCAATCGGGAAATGAAACCAAAGTCGGAAACTTGTGTCTGGGTCGTCGAGCCTCCTGCAGTTCTTCTTGGAATGTGATGGAGCAACGTGGATTTCTGGCACGGTCTTTAAATCTCTCCATCATCCAGTCTGCTTCCGCTCTCAATTCATCTCAGTACAACTAAGATGAATAGGGAAGTGGGACTGCATGTCTTCATCAGCTCCAGGTTCGCCATCTTGACTAGAATTTCTTCTTCTGCATCGCCAACACTTCTGCCTTGTAAGGAATGTCTTCACTCTTCGGGGTAGTCTCCATTGTCGTCAATTCCAGGTCAGGCAAGGAACACCGTTGTCTCAAACAACATCAATCTCTCAGAATACACAAATGATCCTCAAATCTCTAACAAGGTGCAAAATGATTTTCATGTTTTTCCTCGTCTCCGAATGTACCATTAAGTCATACAATGACCATATGCCCAGTACTCGTGAGAAAATATCATCTATCAAATTCACCAAGATCGTCAGAGCTTTAGCTAATACTATTAGCGTCATTAACCGTCATGGAAGTCGTTTACGAATACGGAAGGCGATTTCAAGAATAGTATCAATTCATCAGAAAGGAAACTTCGCGCTCTGAATTTAAACAAAACACATAGTCGTTCCAGGGTGGAGGAATATTGGCTTCTAACAGTAATACGGTTCAGCTTCCATACATATCTCCAGTTACCATCCTTCTTTATCGCGAACGAAACTAAAACATGCCCAGAAGATACACTTAAGTAAACTCACTTCCTGGTCTTCGGTTGCTGCTCTTCCCGGTTGCTCCAGTCAATTAGTATGATCCGAAAGACATCTTCGTTTAGTGACTAGAATCTCTCGGTATCATGTCAAATCTTACTTCATACTCCGGTGGAAAAACTTGACGGTCCAACAGGGATTATGTTCAAGAAGTTCAGGGTGCCAAATAACGTTCAATACAAGGTTCATGTTCAGAAAACTCAAGGTGCCAAAAGGCTTCTACGATGAGGTTCATTTATTGGTGTACGAAATGGTTTCTAAGAAAACTTTATAACCGCAAACGTAACACACGAGTCTCCAGAGTAATAGTGATAGCAAAGGGTTTAACAATCAGAAATCGTAGTAGGGAGTTCAAAATTGTTGCAAACGTTAAAGGTGAGACATAGAAGGGTAGTTGTCAATATTTGACTGATCATTCCACAATTTCCTTGTCAGAGTAAAATCGAAGTTAACTATTCAAAGAAAGACGGTTCGCAAATCAAAGCTATATCATTAGAAGTGAGGAAGAAAACATTCTTATACTCATGGTTACACACCACAAGACTTCTCATAAGGACAGAGATGGGTAAAATGAAATCAATAGTGTCCGAAACTTCATAGATACTTATCAAATAGCAAAACATATCCAGTACGTCATCGCCATAGAGGTTCTCGGAATGCCTGAAGAGGCGTCAAAGTGATTAACAAAAGAATCAGAGTGAAATGCGGGTCATTATCAAAATGATTAACAAAAGGGATTTGAAGATAAGGATCAAATAGTGTCAGGCCATTATTATGAAATTCTCAATGCCTTCAAGATTTAATCAGGTTCAAAACTTAGGTGGTGCAAAACATAAGCTTTCACTTTCAAGAAGTGGTATCAACAGGATCTAACCAAAAGCAAGGCACGAATCAGAGTGATACGGAAGCAATGATGCTTAAACAAATGCCTTATAGTCTACCCATTCCTCACCGGTCAAAACTTAAGTTCCTATGGGAAATCCTAAAGCAATTTTCAAAGGTTGACTTACGAGTGCCTACAGGGAAAGCTTAGTGGTCCTAACTTACACAGGTCAAGGGTAAATGTATTACGAAATCACAGCCTGTCTCTCTGATACCATAATTGTAACACCCCAACCCGGCAAGGGTAGAAGTATCACACTAATGGTTTCACATCAGACCAAAACAAAGCATACATTTCAAGTAATACAAAAATTCTCAAAGGTTACAAATGAAATTCTGAAATTTACATGGTGGCATTGGAAACAAAACTAAACACTAAGTCTGCAAAAGCAACTCCTTCTAATGGTCTCTACTTCAGAACACTATCAAAGTCTTCTAAGTTCAAAAGTCTCTTCACTCATACCCAAACCCGTCGTCCTGCTTATTACCTGCCGCACACGAAAAGAAAACATGCGGCTGAGCTTAAAAAGCTCAGTGAACAGATACATATACAAAGCAAAGAATAACGCAACAGAAATATAATATAGGCAATGGGAATGTCATAAGGTATAAAAGAAATAAATGGATAATAAGAGAAAAGTAGGATAGTCATCTACCACGAGCCCAGAAACTCAAAGTCATAATCTCAACATCATAGTCTCAAAGTCATAATCTCACAATCAGAGGGGATACCTCTTAGGCAACCAGATAATATGAGGGGTGTCCTCATGTATCATAATAGTGGAGTGATCAGCTCCCAGGAATGTGAAAGGCATGTATTGCACACAGTACCAGTCACCTCAAAGTCATAACTCAAAGTCATAGTTAAATCCACTAAACATACAAATCTAGGATTGCAATCCATACGCCCCCAAACTCAAAGTCATCTCAAAATCATAATCTCAAATTCATAATGGCCATATCATAATATAAGAGGGACGGTGTGAGAAATCACTCACCCACACATGAGTCATGCCAGTCGTGCATCACAGACATGGCCAGGTTACCTTCCTGGCTAGGTAACATAAAATGGCTCGGGTATCAAACTAAGAGTCAGGTCTCAATGTCATATCAAAGTGCATCTCAAGGTCATAATCAGAAGGTATATCTCAAGGTCATATCAAAAGGTTCATGTCAAAAGGATCATGGCAAAGTTTTAAAATCATAGCTCAACATCAATGCATAGGTGAAAAGACACCCTTACTAAAAAGGGTAGAGTATCCGTACCTTATGACGAAAGCAAAACAGAAACGAGCACAGAATATGGAAAACGGTTCAAGGTCTCTCCTTCTTCACACCTAAAGGAGTAGAAGGGAATTACAGTTCATTCTTAATTAATTGCCTTTCCATTTTAGTAACTTTCTATTTTTAGCAGGTTTCCATATTTAGCAAGTTTCCACTTTTAGAAGATTTCTATTTTTAGAAAGTTGGAGTAACAGAACTTAGTTAAATCATTATTAATGGAATTAAGGTATCTTTTATCATATTTACACATTTGGTCCTTGGGGTTTCACAATTTACATTTTATACCCTTATATTCTAAAAGTTGCACTTTACACCTTCAAGTATTCATAGTTTCACATTAAACCCTTAATTTATCCATTTTACACAATGATCACTTATTTTATCATATTATACGAATGTATCCTCAAGTATACATAATTTACACATTAAGTCCCTCTAGTTATCAAAGTTACATAATTAGTCCTTTAAATTACAATTTCAACCTTTAATTATAAATAATTACATATTAAGCCATGAAATTATCAACATAGCACATAACCCCCTAAATATAATTCATTATTCAAAACAACACTAAGTTTCCAGAAATTACATATTTAGTCCCTTCATTTTAATTATTTTACAAATCGAACTATAATTAAATAGTAAAGACATTTTAATCCTTTAAAATATAAAAATGACACTAGGCCCCCTCAACTTATATTTTATATGAAAAGTAAACGACCCAAATTAAGTTCTAAAAATAACCCTTGAGTTTTAGAAGTTACAAAACCGACCCTAACATTTTATTATCAATCGAATAGCATTTTAAAAATATAAAAACTAACCCTAACATGTCTAATCCATTTTCAATAATAACATCATCATTTAACAACATTAATCATTACAAGAACAAACCCTAATTCCTTACATTCAGATCGCATGAATTTCTTTTCCATATTACACGTTTTATTCACAAACCGATTAAATCAAATAATTCGAAAACAAAGGATCTAAGCCACATAAATTCTTTCCAACATTTTTTCCAGATCATATAACATCATAATATACGTAAATAAATTATACTTGGAGTTTTTATGAGTCGCATGCTATTTTTCATGATTTACACACGTTTAATAGATTAAATCTTCATAAAACTTATAGATCGAGCATGGTGTGTTATAATCATTTTATTTGGTGTTCTAAATACATATAGGATCTGAGAAAAATACCACAAGAGAATTCGAACGTGTAGAATAGGTTGCACGAATTCTTTTATACGCGTATAGGCAAATCGAGCCAAAAATCCAAAACGACTCCAATAGCTTCTCCACAACCTTGTCCTTATTTTTCACAGAGTATATTCGATATAAGGAACATGAGAAAAATCATAAACGAATTTTATGAAGGTCGAATGAGTGATAACGAATTATACCTCTTATTTTCTATAGCGACAAGAAAATATTCACCAAGCTCGAACCACACGACACACAACTTAAAACTTATTTTCTTGGGACTCCTTGGATGATGCTTGAACTCATAAAATTGCTTTAGGGGTTTGTGGATGTCGAATGGAGGCTATAGTAATTTTTGTGTGTGTTATTTTAAATCGGCAATTAGGGTTTAAGAAAAAAATGTGTAGATTGGTTATAATAAGGGAATGCCGAGTCAATGGGGAGGGATAGGACCAGAAATTTTGGTGGTATTGGTTGCAAAAATCAATTTGATTGATATCTTCCATATTTGTTGCATTTACCTAATTTTATATAAATATAACTTAAGAATAATTATATTCGGTTATCTTAGGGGTATTTTAGTAATTTTGTCACTTGTATAAATGTTAAATGGAGTTGTTAAAATTATTTGGTAACATATCTTGTGCATTGCCAGAAGTTTTGGATTGATTCAGTACTTTATAAGCTTTTAAATAAATTTTCAAACTTGTAGGGGCAATTTGGTCATTTTACATGTTTTCAGATTTTAGGGTTTTACAGAGTCTCTTATGCCAAAGCTAGTTGAGAGTATCAGTGGCCTTGGTAAAGAGACAAGTTCCATTCTGAATCAGACTGGACATGTCCAACACATAAACATCATGTCTTCTTGGTGCAACAAGGACAACTTCCTTATTAGCATTGAAGATGATTTCTTGTTTATCATCAAACTGAACTATGTATTTAGCATCACATAGTTTACTGACACTGATCAAATTGTATTTAAGACCATTTACATAAGCTATCCTAGTAAAGACTATACCATTGCAGTTTACTGAACCATAACCTTCAGTGAGACATGATGAGTTATCAGCAAATATCACTTTGGGTCCTGATTCTTCAACATACTTGTGTAGATACTCCTTCACACCAGTCATGCTCCTTGAACATCCACTATCTAGATGCCAAACAGGATCCCTGGCATGTTTCTGCACAAATAGTAAACTGGGTTAGTTCTTTCTAGGTCTCCACTTCTTGGAGGGCTTAGCTTTAGGGGTCTTTTTAACATTTACAATTGATTAATTGTCAGTGAAGGAGTGGACTGAGCTACCATAAATTATGCATTTGATTGCAGATGTAGACTCAGTATACTGAGAGGCTGACTTTGTCATACCTCTTCTGGCTTGAATGACCTTATCCCGTCCTGAGGTGTCATGAGTGGGACCTCCACTATTTTCACAACAATTGTCAATTTGACAATCCTTAGGATGGTGGTCATTGAACCCACAGTAGGGGCAAGGTGCAAAAGGCTTGGCCTTTTGTTTCTGTTTCTGTTTAGAATCAGAAGGGTAGTTTAAAGACTGAGCTTTAAGGCCTGACATCTTTGATGTGACTGAGTGTGTTTTGTGATCAGAGGTCCTGTGATCATCCTTTTTGCAAATCATGCAGTAAAGGATTCTATAGCAATCATCAGTGAAATGATTGGTATAGTTACACAGCTTACATCTTTTCAGGGGTTTTGAGGGTTTGGGTTTGATATTTGAGGAAGCTGGTTTTTGTTCCTTCTTCTTGGATTGAGAAGGTTTCTCAGAAGATGCAATCTTCTCACCCAGCTTCCTGACCATTTCAGCCAACTGATCAAACTTTGAGTCAGGGCTTTGGGTTATTACTTCAGAAGGGACTGAAGTTGATGAGTCATCAGTACTTACTGAGACTTCAAGGGTTAGTCTTTTCAAGATTGTTTTTCCCATTCCCGACCTCTCCTTTGGAGAGTGTTGGGAGTAGACCATTGGTGGGAGGCCTAGGTTTGGTGCAGCACCCTGAAGGGTATTCAGTAGAGGGAGTGGCGGATATGAATCTAATTCAGGCTCACTTACTAACTCAGTACTACTGAGTTGGTCAGAGACTCCAAGCATATTTTTAAAGGCCTGACTTTCAGGAAGCAAGATCTTCCCAGTCTCAAAGTTTGGTAACTTACTGACTGGGTTGTCCCTGACAATCCAGTCATTTGACTTGGGAAGCATTTCTTGCTCAAATGATATGCCAGCTGGAACAAAGGTCAATTCACTGGGACTCACATTGGGGTTAACCATGAGATGGTCAATTCCTATTGTTTTCCTAGGGATTAAAACCACAGTATCAAAGACCTTGGGGTTCTTTTTGGTCCAGCCTTGGATGACAGCCTTTTCTTTGTTAAGTTCAGTTTGTAGGGCTTGGTTTTGTTTCAAAATTTCAGTGTTCTGAATTTGTAGAGTAATTGTTTCGAATTTGGCTTGCTTCAGTACAAGCAATTCATCTCTACATTCATTCAATTCTGACACTATATTCTTATATTTTGAAAACAGGTTAAGCCTTTGTTCCTCAACAAATTTAAGATCTACACAAATATAATTCATGTAAGACTGCCAATCAGAATCATCATCCATAGAAAGTAAAGTGTTTACCTTCTTCAAGGTGATGTTTACCCACTCTCCATTCCTTGCATGGCTTTTCCCAACAGCCACCTGATCACCTTCAGAGAGTGTCATCAGTGCACTCACTCTAATTTCCTCATCTGAGGAGACCTCTTCTTCATCCCAATCATAAGCTTCAGCTACTAAAACCTTGTTCTTTGTCTGAACAGGTTTGGATGTTTGAGCAGCCTGAGACATAGAGGGATTAGTTTCAAGAATTGCAAGATTAGCCTTAGCTTTCCTATATTTTTTTTCAAAGTCTTTTTTACCCTTATTTTGAAGTTGTTGGGTAGACCGAAACATTCTAGGTTGAAACTTGCTAGTTCCTGAGGAACTATTTCCTGAAAATTTGTAAGAGGGTTCTGAGATGGTTTTAGAATAGCAGTCCCTAGCAAAATGACCCTTTTTACCACATTTAAAGCATTCAGTGGTTTCATTTGCTTTTTCTTTAGAAAAGTTGGACTGATTTCTTTTGATGAAACGTTTTGAACTAGCAAGGAGTGCCCTCTCTTGGAATTCCAAGTTTAAATCATTTAGGTACTCATCACTGGTCCTTTCATCAATTTCATTCTCAGAATCCTCTTGAAAATCCTGCACAACACCATTAGTATAAAAAGCAGTTGATATGGGTGTGGAGGTCAAGGCCTTTTTGGACTCAAGAGCTTTTGAGTCAGGGTATCTCCTTGAGATTAAGTTGTCTTCATAGACAAATTTCCCATAGATCTCAGGGAGCTCAAGAGTCTGAATGTGATTAGCATTCCTCAGGCCTTTTGAGAAGTTTAACCACTTCTCAGGGAGACTGTTGACAAAGCCAACATTTGTCTCATGCTTAGACAACACTACACCATCATTTGATAGTTCGTTTATCAAAGTCTTGTATCTGGTATAAGTCTGTGAGAGAATTTCAGAGTCTTTTTCCCTGAAAGTATTATACTCAAGTTTTAGGTCCATGACCCTGTTTTCCTTGGTATCTGAGGGACCCTCAAAGCTATTGACCAAGTCATCCCAAGTTTGCTTGGCTGTTGAACAGTTGATGACTGATTCCATTATATCGTCAGGAAGACATGATATAATGATGCTTTTCAGGCGTTGGTCTTGATTGACCACCCTCCTCTCATCAATGGTCCATTGAGCCTCAGGCTTGTTTAGCCCTTCAGCAGTCTTTGGGACATAGGGACCATCTTTGACACAAGAGATGTAGTATGGTTCCATACCAGTCAAGTAGCAAAGCATTCGCTTTTTCCACTTGCTAAATTTACCAGCTTCAAGTCGTGGGGCAACAGCTGAAAAGCTTCCACCCTTTTTGTCGACTAGCTGGGGCACATTTGCATCAGTCATAGTAGGATCTTGGTTTGAAAAACCTTGAGCACTCTTGGTTAATTTTGAAAGATTTTATAAACCAGAGGCTCTGATACCACTTGTTGTTCCCTTAACACGCTTAGAGTTAACTAGAAAGTTAATCTGTTTGTGTTTATAACTAATACAATGTATTGATTAATTCTAATAGTTAATGAAACGTAAATATAAAAACACACAAGTATTTTCAACGTTTAAATTCTTATTAGAAATGAATCAAAGAATCTATTACCCAAGTGTTTTGCGGAACAAACACTTGGGATTAAATAGACAAGGTATGGTGTCTCTTATCTAAACTTAAGCAATGCTTTAAGTGGTAACAATTCGACCCACTGGGCTATCTCAGGGATACGTTACTCTTTGTAGAAGAAAAGGGGTATTGTGAAAGTCTAAGCTTTAATTGCACAAAATACCTAACCCTCTTTTCTCCATCTGTTTGCTATTTATAGGCAAACATGTTAAGAGTACTGAAAGACTAAAAAATGCATAAAAAATGGGAAGGCGTGTCTGACAACTAAAACAATAGTTGTCATTTCCAAGAACCAATAGGATTGAGCAAAAAAGTCTTCGAGTGTCAGATCTGACATTTCTTCGACTTTTAGCCACTTGAGGGATGGTTTGTTCTGACCCCGATAAGACTTGTTCTTATCTTCTTCAAACCTTCCCGCTCAATCCAGCCTTTCTTTCAGGCTTCATGGTTCTTCAGTCATTCGCCTTCAGTCTTCAATCTTCAGTTATTGTTGTTGAGGAGACTGGGGTTCAGTGAGCTCTTGTCTAACGCTCAGTGACTTAGAATGTTTTTGGTTTAATTAAAACTTAGCTTAATTTGTATTCAAATCCTGTTTTAACGACTCTTGGGTACTGAAGGACCCAACAGTAATACTACAAATTAACCTAGAACCTAACTAATCTAAACACAAAAGCCACAACCCCAAATTGTTGTCATAAAGCTTTGATAATTACAAATGAGATACGAAACAAAGTAACACATATTCAATACAAAGAATATTTTGCTATAAAAAGAACAAAGCAAATCAAGCTACTTAACTCATGAATTTAACGTCAATAAATCTAACATCAACAAATAAAGCAATGAATCCCACCTACTTTAGCCACAGATCTAGCATCAACACAGCAAACAAAAACAATCCAGGGCATCTAACATTAACAAAGCAAATAAAACAACTTAACTCATGAATTTAACATCAACAAAGTATCAAGACCTAATAAGAAGAATTATTTCGTGACACAAAGCAGATCAACATGATCAAAATAGTTGTTGTGATGGAATTATCTAGAATAGACTATAAAACCTAACCGGTGACTAATTTGTGGTGAGAAAAAAAGGTTTTTTGTACCTTGTAACAACTAGCAGCAATAGAGCCACAAATCAGAACAAAACCAACCATGACACTGTACAACTATTATAATATAGAATTTTGTTGATCAACCCGCCGCTTATGCCGTCGTTCAAGATTTCACTTGATTAACGGTTGTTTCGATTTGTGGTGTCGTCGGCACGATTTTGGATTTTGATGATGAAATTAGTGTGTGTTTTGGTGAAGATATTTGAATTTGTTAGGTTTGACTATATGGAGGAGAAGAGTCGGTGTATGTGGAATTTTCTAGGAGGTTTAAGAAACCACTCATTCATGGTATTACGGGGTAATTACGAGGAACGAAGCGTGAATAGTGGAAGAGGCACCACATCTTAGCCAATAACCTTCTGCCTCGTGGGCCACTAAGGCACTGTGTATTTTAGTGTTTCTATGCAAATAAAAAAAGGACCAATGAGGAGCCAAATTAAGTGAAAACGGGGTCCGTAAAAAAACACTTTGAACCCCGTTTTATTTTGGCTATTAGTATATATTATAATATACCTTTTGGGTCGTTGTGTTGCATCGCATATTATTCAGTTGCCCAACTTTAGGTTAGAGTTTGCTTGTCCTCATTTTTTATTTTCATCAAACGACTATAAACACATTAAGATACTGCTAAACGAATATTCGCACAAAACGACGGTATATAGCGGCAAATAATTATACTTGCAAACTTGTGGTTCTGGTGTGATCGTTGACGCTACCATGTTTTTTTTTTTTCCTTTTTAAATTGATGCAACCGGTTGCAACCGTGTGATCCTGCACGAATACCTGCGCAAACCGTATATATTTTTTTTGTAAGTTCATAAACAACTGTGCAATTGGTTGCCATTTATAAAGACATTCAAAAGAATTATTTCTGTTAAAGAGCCCAACAAACCGTGTGATATATATTCTATTCATGTGTTCTTTGATCTTCTTCTTTTATTTATGTAAAATCAAATAAATATTCGATTCTTTAATTTTGGAAGCATTAATTTTTAATGTTACAGCAAAGTTAATATACTTTATTTTTTCATTTATACAAAGAGTATAATAATTGTAGGATCGATACATGTGTTGATTATGTGGAATTCGGGAGGTCGGGGATTATGGAAAAACAAGTAAGCCATTGTTAGAGAGAGGAAGAGTAGAGAGGGGAAGTTCTTGTCACACCCCAAATATCTGATTTGCAGTGGAATGGAACACTTGGAGGCGTGACTGCCATAGCATCACAGTTACAGTTATATTGAACGACCTAAAGTGCCGTTTTAAAAGTACATCGTTTGATTTCAAAAACATTTAGTGTTTACAAAAGATAGGTCCCAAAAGATGATTCAAGTTTGCGGAAATAAGTTTGTTACAATCAAACGATAATTTAAAGTGCATGTAAATACAAGTAAGACGCGTCGTCACCGCGACTCTAGGAAATGTCCACATGCAGGCCAAGATGCGAATGCCTTAATTACCTGAAAATACATTGCTAAAAACGGTCAACATTAATGTTGGTGAGAATCATAGGTTTATGTAAATGATAAGTCTCTACGGTAACCACAAGTATAAAGTGAAATGACATAAATGCCACATAAAAATAATACATTGGCTCTTAAGTTCATGACCCCGAAGCTAGACTGAAATGAATGCCCCAAACTGAGTGTTTTGCCAGACACTCTAATATGATTCAAATGAAATTCGTTCGTAGACTAGTTGGCGCTACCAACCCGAACGGAGGAGTCACCCTCAATAGATCTATTCACTCACTCTCGCTTACTCCGTAATTAATGGTCGATGATAAATAAAAGGGGACTTTAACTGGGCAATGATGTAACTTAAGCAATGTAAATGAATTTGATACTTTGGTCCGTATGAAAAATGGTGCAATGTATTCTCCCCTGCAAGTTTAGAAATGAAAATATAAATTGAAAACGGGGATGCAATAGTTATGATGACAAAAGTGGATACACTGAAATGAGGCACGATCTCTAACCGCAACCTAATATGAATGATAGGATCTAACGTAAGTCATGAAATGATGCTACACATGAAAATACGTATGTTATTGATGCCACTCGTGAAATTTGAAAATAACGTTTATCGTCGAAAAATATATTATTGACGTCTTGTTAAGTCATAAAATATTTTACGTGTATATATCTTGTAACGATATCCCACGATCGTCGTTTGATGATTTATAGCAAAATAATAGAGTTTTCCGTCGTAATTTAATATTTTTCAACAACTATTAGAAAATGACTAAGTAGCCTCGCAAAGCTAGTCGTAAGTTGGTGTATATTGAGTGTTAGGAAATTATCTCCGTATTTTTAGAAAGCTTGTAACAACATCTTAAATTCGTATCATCGAAATTTTGTTCATACGTGTCCTGATCATAAAGAAAAATAATTGTTAAGTTAGTTAGTCGAGCTAAATTGGCTATTTTTTAGTAGTTTTTGGGTATATTTGGAAGGTCGTATTTTACTCGTTACAAGTCCGATTGACGAACGGCTGGTCAATTTGGAAAATAGGCCGGGAGTACTTGATTTTACTTCAAAGGGTTAAGGTCTCAAACTGATTCGATCAATGAGAAAAACGGCTCTCAACATGGTTACTCGCAAAAACAATTTTACACTTAGAACCATTTCTAATAAAAGATGATAAAAATGTGTTGTGAACGTCGGGTTTCAAACACTTGTATCTTGGTCGTTATAAGCTCGTTTTCTATGTTCTTTATGTCCTCGGCTTCGTCTTACAGCGAACTAATATATTTTTGGTTTTTCGGCTCATCTAGATCGCGTTCAATGCCTCGTTTTACCCATTAAAAATCATGTAACAGCACACTATTTTTCAGAAAATAGTTTTTAGTCGTCAAACTTAGAATTAACGTATCTTTCTCGTCGTAAGCTCGTTTTTACTCATTTCAGCGGCCACGGCTTCGTTTTTGAGTGTATTTTCTAAATATGTAAACCAAAATAACCCATGGTCTACTGAGATTTCCAGATTTCGCAAAAACGGACAGAACCTTGTTTATATCTTGTTAAAATCATTTTTACTAGTTCAATACTTGTACATATCTCTTCCAATCAACACCAAAGCTATTTTAACCCTACCATACACCTTCTTAGGGTGTCATGGGTTCCTAATCTTCACCAAAAATGATGGAGTTCATAAGATTACTTATAAAATTCTTTAAACTCATTTTAGTGATAAAAATATGTGCTAAGTGGTATATAACATAACTATATTTGTATGCCTTTCTACTAGCTCATAAAAATAAATGAAGTAGAAGTATAAATGTGTAGGAAAAATACTTAGAACACTTACTTGAGGTTGATGAGTTATTTGAGGTTAATGACTTAGTTATCTCTAGGTTTTTATTTCAAAACCCAAACAAGAAACACTAATGGAGCTAGGAAAATATTTGATCTTGAAAATGGTATGGTTTCTCCTTGTTCTTGAGCTTGGCCGATCACCTCACAAAGAGAGGAAGAAGATGGTGCTTTTCTAGTTTACTTGAAGTATTATGTGGTTTTGAGATAATAGAAATCAAGTTATAGGAATTATGGGTCAAAGTAATCAAGTATTTCAAGACCAAAGGGGGGGGCATAAGGGCGGCAAACAAGGGAAGGGATGAGGTGTGTGGGCTAATTAATGTTCTTGTCCCTTGATGTAAGATTTAGATAGATTTAGATGTGTTTAGGTTAGTTTTTAGCTAGGATATTGTGTTACTGGGTATCGAGTTAGCTAGAAATAAATTTTGACGGAACAAATTAAAGTATGACAAAGTCATAAAAATTATAAAATCACATTTCTTGCAAGTATCGGGCGTCCAATTAGTTATCGCGTTGAAATTTCGTAAACCGTCGTAGTTATAAGCTTTTAACGATATATATAGCAAATAATTTCAAAACTCCGGGTAAACTAATAATACAATTTTTTATATCATTATAATGAGTGTGAAAATATATTAGGACCATAGTCTGGAGTGTCGGGTATATTGTTCGAACAAATGATTGAGTGATAGCGTTTATTTAATAAGTAAATGTACGTGAATAGAAAAATTATGCAACCCGTGAATGACCTAACATGCAGATGATGTTACTGATGATATATAGACTACTCTAGTCTATATGATGTGTCCTTAGCGATGCTGCATGAATACTCAGCTAAACCCTAAAGGTTACGCGAATTTTGATACCCGTAAACCTAGTTTATGAAATGATGAATAATAATCATGAATATTGATTTCCCTCTGAGAATGAATTGTATTTCATGAATAGTAAAATTTTTGAAAACATCTCAAAGTCGCAAACTGACTTCAAAAATGATGAATAGTGAAATGATAAATAGTGATCCGTGAATAGTAAATTTCAAAGTTTGGAAAATGAACTGGAATTACGATTTGTCACAGTCTTCCACCCTAAAAGGAATTCAGTCCCTGAATTCAGTTAGTGTTGGTCTCTGGAGTGGATTCGGTGAAAAGATGTGGATATTTGAGACGCATCTGGTCTTCCCGCTCCCAAGTAAACTCGGGACCTCTTCGAGAATTCCAGCGAACCTTCAACTGTTTGACCTCACGGTCCATGATTTCTGCTTGTTCCTCCATGAAATTGAGCATATCGTCGAGTTGAATTTCTTCTAATGGAATTACGAGTGATTCATCCGAAAGACACTTCTTGAGGTTTGATACATGGAATGTGTTATGTACGCTGCTGAGCTCTGACGGAAGCTCAAGTCTGTATGCCACTGGACCAACTCTATCCAGAATCTTAAATGGCCCAATGTACCTCGGGTTCAATTTCCCGCGCTTTCTGAATCGTATCACGCCCTTCCAAGGCGAGACCTTCAACATAACTCTGTCGCCAACTTGGAATTCTAATGGTTTGCGTCTAACGTCAGCGTAACTTTTCTTTCGGCTTCTGGCTGTTCGGAGTCTTTCTCGGATCTGGATTATCTTTTCTGTTGTTTCGCGAACCATTTCTGGACCAGTGAGTTGTGCTTCACCAACTTCGGCCCAACAAACAGGGGACCGGTACTTTCGACCATAGAGTGCCTTGAATGGTGCTGCTTTTATGCTGGTGTGATAACTATTGTTGTAAGAGAATTCGATCAGTGGCAAATGGTTAGCCCAACCATTTCCAAAGTCAATCACACACGCCCTGAGCATATCTTCCAGTGTTTAAATCGTTCTCTCGCTCTGACCATCGGTCTGAGGATGATAGGCAGTGCTCAAGTCTAATTTGGTTCCAAATGCATCTTGTAATGACTGCCAAAAGTTTGACGTAAATCGACTATCTCCGTCGAAAATGATGGAGATTGGTGCACCGTGCTTTGAGACTATTTCCTTGACGTAAAGTCTGGTAAGTTGATACATAGAGTAAGTCTCTCTGATTGGTATGAAATGGGCTGATTTAGTGAGACGATCAACGATTACCCAAATAGCATCGTAACCGCCTGATGTTTTGGGAAGTTTAGTGACGAAGTCCATTGTAATGCGTTCCCATTTCCACCGGGGAATCTCTGGTTGCTGAAGTAATCCTAATGGTTTCTGGTATTTGGTTTTTACCTTATAGCAAGTAAGGCATTTGCTAACATACGTAGCTATTTCTGCTTTCATATTTGGCCACCAGTAAAGTTTCTTGAGATCCTGATACATTTTATCAGAACCTGGGTGAATAGAATACTTCGATTTGTGCGAATCGTGCATAATAACCTCTCGTATCCCGCCATAGAGAGGTATCCAGCTTCTATCCTTGAAGCATAATACTCCGTCTACTCTCTTTACAAAGCCATTTGCATTCTCTGGCATTCCATAGAGTTTCTCATTTGGTCAATTTTCTTCCTTGAGTGCTTCCATTTGAGCCTCGAGGATTCTTGATGGTAAAGGTGAAATGATCATCATTCCTAATGATCTGACTCTCAAAGGCTTGAGTCATTCTTTCCGGCTAAGGGCATCTACCACAATATTAGCCTTTCCCGGGTGATATCGAATTTCACAATCGTAATCACTAAGCAATTCCAACCAACGATGCTGTCTCATATTAAGCTCTTTCTGATCAAATATATACTGTAAGCTCTTATGGTCGGTAAACACTACAAACTTGGTGCCGTAGAGGTAGTGCCTCCAAATCTTGAGTGCAAAAACCACGACACCCAACTCTAAGTCGTGAGTGGTGTAATTCTTCTCATGAGTCTTAAGTTGTCGAGAAGCATAAGCTATCACCTTCTCGTTCTGCATTAACACGGCTCCAAGTCCTTTATGCGAAGCATCACAATATACCACAAAGTTTTCAATCCCTTCGGGTAGTGCCAAAATTGGCGCACTGCAAAGCTTTTGCTTCAATAACTGAAAAGCGGACTCTTGTTTCTCTCCCCACTCGTACTTCTGGTTCTTCTGTGTCAACTTGGTCAAAGGTTTAGCTATCCTAGAAAACTATTCAATGAACCTTCTATGATATCCAGCAAGTCCTAAGAATTGACGAATCTCTGTTGGAGTCTTGGGCGTCGCCCAATCTTTAACAGCCTCGATCTTTGTAGGGTCAACCTGTAATCCTTGACTATCAATGACATGACCAAGAAATTGTACTCTGCGGATCCAAAAATCACACTTCGAAAATTTAGCATGCAATTTCTCTTTCTTGAGTAGCCCTAAGATCGTTTTGAGGTGTTCTCTGTGCTCTGCTTCGTTCTTCGAGTAAATCAAGATGTCGTCGATGAATACAATCACAAACTTATTCAGATACGGCTTGCATACTCTATTCATGAGATCCATGAATACCGCAGGTGCATTGGTTAATCCGAACGGCATTACTTGAAACTCATAATGACCATAACGAGTTCTAAATGCTGTCTTCGGGATATCTCCCTCCCGAACTCTGAGTTGACGGTAACCTGATCTCAGGTCGATCTTTGAGTAAAAACTAGAGCCTTGCAATTGATCAAACAAGTCATCGATTCTGGGAAGTGGGTAACGATTCTTCACCGTTAGCTTGTTTAGCTCTCGATAGTCTATACACATCCTGAAAGATCCATCCTTCTTTTTCACAAACAAGACCGGTGCTCCCCAAGGCGAGGAACTTGGCCTAATGAATCCTTTGTCTAAGAGCTCTTGCAACTGGTTAGACAACTCTGGCATTTCTGATGGTGCTAGCCGATAAGGTGCTCTTGCGACTGGTGCAGCTCCTGGCACCAAGTCAATATGAAATTCTACTTGGCGAGTAGGTGGATGTCTAGGTAAGTCTTCGGGAAAGACTTCTGGAAAATCTTGGACAGTCGGTACATCTTCAAGTCGTTTCTCATCCGACTTCTTTTCTATTACATGTGCCAAGAAAGCATAACAACCCTTCTTTATGTATTTCTCGGTTTTGACGCATGATATGATACTGAGTCTAGTCCCACTTCGTTCACCATGAATGGTCAAGGTTTCGCCGTCGTAAGGAAGATGAACAACTTTCTCATCTCAAATGATTCTTGCATGATGTCGGGATAACCAATCCATACCGATGATGACGTCGAAACTTCCAAGTTCTACGGGCATGAGGTCTATATTGAATGGATGATTTAGGAAATTGAGAGTGCAACCACGGACAATGGTGTTGGTGCCAACTAAGCTACCGTTAGCTAGTTCGATGTGGTAAAGAGTGTCTAGTGTGGTTGGTTCGATGTTAAGTAGAGGTGCAAATATAGTAGAAACAAAACTTTTATCGGCTCTTGTATTAAATAAAATGGATGCATAACGATTATCGATGAGGAACCTACCCGTGACAACATTCAGGTCCTCCTTGACTTCTTCTCCTCCCATAACATAAACTCTTCCTCTAGCTGTTCCACCTTGGTTCCCGTTTCCCTGATTCTTCCTTCTTGGACAGTCACTCTTGAAGTGTCCTTTCTCTCCACAGCCAAAACATGTCATTGGGGGTCTCTGATTATCAGCCACTATTGGAATCTTGCAATCCCTGGTCGAATGACCAACTTTCTTACAGTTACCACAAGGATTAGGACAATTTCCAGGGTTATGATGACTTTGACACTTGTTGCATTTGGGTAAGGTACCATTGTAACCTTTCTTCTCAGTCGGGCCTGCAACATAGGCCTTAGCAACTTCTTGTATCTTTGGTGGTTGTTGAGTAGCATTGCCACCCTGATTGTTGTCCCACCTTCTCTTGTTGTTGTTGTTGTTGTTGTTGTTGTTGTTGTTGTTGTTGTTGTTGTTGTTGTTGTTATAGTTGGTATTGTTTTGGTTGTTGTTGTAGTTGTTATTGTTGTTACGATTATTGTTGTTGTTGACAGTAGTTCCCTTCTTCACTACTTGAGCCATAAGCTTCTGAGATATTCTGATTGCTTCATCTAGTGTGTGTGGATCAAAAGAAATTACATCCTCACGGATGCGGTGTGGTAGTCCACCAATGAAGTTTTCTAAAAAATTCTCGTTATCTGGAACCATAGTTGGACATAGCGCGGCCAACTCTTGAAATCTCCTGATGTAGGTTTCGATCTCATTACCTATAGTCACCAACTCATAAAATTCTGTTTCCAGCTTCTACACTTCGGTGCATGGACAAAACTTCTTAGTCATTAGCTTCTTGAATTCTTGCCACGTGAGCTTGTAAGCGTTTTCCATACCAATAGGCTGTGCATAAGAATTCCACCATGACATAGCTTCATCAATGAGTGTACTGGTAGTGAACTTTACCTTGCTGTCATCTGGACAATTGCATAGAAGAAATACAGATTCCGTCTTCTCAAACCAATGGATCATAGCAGTGGCTCCTTCGGTGCCTTTGAATTTTGTGGGATCGCCACTCTTAAAGTCCTTGTATGTACATTTACGAACATTAGTACCATTAGCAGCCAGCCCTGCAGCTTCTGCTGTTTCTACCCGAGAAGCGGCTTCAGCAGCCCGAGCGGCTACTGCCTCTCTTTCAGCTACTAGTGCTGCCTCTATACTATCCGCAACAAGCTTTCTAATATCAGTTGGTGTCATCGATTGACTAGTTTTCTTTGGCGGCATGATTCTTCATAATCACAAAAGATAACAATAATGAGAACTCACAAATAGAAATGATCATCATACACAATAGACAACCACAACATGTATAAATACAATGAAATCACAACGAGAAATAACCACGAAATATCATAAATATATCACAACATACATGAATATAATACATGAACATTTTGGCCTACATGGACCGATATCATAGATAGCACAACCAATCCTACATAGTAGAGTCAACACTTGATACATTTTGTTTGTACAACAACCAAAAGACAACAAGTTCTTTAAACTATTTCACACACCAGTGACTAGGATAATAATAGTAAAAGCTAACATGATACAAGTCTAGTCTAGGCATCTCCTAGTGCTCCGCCTAATTGACTCCGAAGCTCTCGGATCTCCGCAGCCATACTGACCACAATCTCCTCCAGATGCTGAATCCTAAGCAGAGTAGCAGCATCCCTGCTCTCTAAAGTAGCAATCCTTGCACGTGCTAAAACAAACTCACCTGCCTGTCGCTGCTGCTCCTAATATGAATGATAGGATCTAACGTAAGTCATGAAATGATGCTACACATGCAAATACGTATGTTATTGATACCACTCATGAAATTTGAAAATAACGTTTATCGTTGAAAAATATATTTTTGACGTCTTGTTAAGTCATAAAACATTTTACGTGTATATATCTTGTAATGATATCCCACGATCGTCGTTTGATGATTTATAGCAAAATAATAGAGTTTTCCGTCGTAATTTAATATTTTTCAACAACTATAAGAAAATGACTAAGTAGCCTCGCAAAGCTAGTCGTAAGTTGGTGTATATTGAGTGTTAGGAAATGATCTCCGTGTTTTTAGTATGCTTGTAACAACATCTTAAATTCGTATCATCGAAATTTTTTCCATACGTGTCCCGATCATAAAGAAAAATAATTGTTAAGTTAGTTAGTTGAGCTAAATTGGCTGTTTTTGAGTAGTTTTCGGGTATATTTGGAAGGTCGTATTTTACTCGTTACAAGTCCGATTGACGAACGGCTGGTCAATTTGGAAAATAGGCCGGGAGTACTTGATTTTACTTCAAATGGTTAAGGTTTCAAACTGATTCGATCAATGAAAAAAATGGCTCTAAACATGGTTACTCGCAAAAACAGTTTTACACTTAGAACCATTTCTAATAAAAGCTGATAAAAATGAGTTGTGAACGTCGGGTTTCAAACACTTGTATCTTGGTCGTTATAAGCTCGTTTTCTACGTTCTTTATGTCCTCGGCTTCGTCTTACAGCGAAATAATATATTTTTGATATGTCGGCTCATCTAGATTGCGTTCAACGCGTCGTTTTATCCATTAAAAATCGTGTAACAGCACACTATTTTTCGGAAAATAGTTTTTAGTCGTCAAACTTAGAATTAACGTATCTTTCTCGTCGTAAGATCGTTTTTACTCATTTCAGCGGCCACGGCTTTGTTTTTTAGTGTATTTTCTAAATATGTAAACCAAAATAACCCATGGTCTACTGAGATTTCCATATTTTGAAAAAATGGACAGAACCTTGTTTATATCTTGTTAAAATCATTTTTACTAGATCAATACTTGTACATATCTCTTCCAATCAACACCAAAGCTATTCTAACCCTACCATACACCTTCTTAGGGTGTCATGGGTTCCTAATCTTCACCAAAAATGATGTAGTTCATAAGATTACTTATAAAATTCTTTAAACTCATTTTAGTGTGATGCGTATGCGTGTCGTAGTATAGTTTTAGCAGTTTTAATGCCTACTCAAGTTTTAAATTTATATTTAGCCGACTTATCAATAACACACACACTTAACGAGCAGTGTACCCGGTCAGTATGAATATAATGGTAAGTAGAGTGTCGATCACTAGGAGTGGAACGTATTATCTCGTTATTCTAATTAGTATTTTAATATCCTAACGCAAGGGGGTTTCAGCCTGAGAGACTGGCACGATTTGTTTGCAATTAAATAATAAAATAAACCAATAGGCACGAATCAGCAAGTAGCACACACGTACACAGATAGATACTCGAGACAATAAGAGGGATGTCCTTATGATTAAGTAGATTGTCACTTGTTTTATTGATAGCTTTATATGAAGTGTATGTAGTTAACCCTTTCTCGTTGGTCCTAATCTTATCGGCGAGTAAACCCTTAATGATTACTTATGTCTAAAAGTTATTCCTAAGTGATCAATTTAGTAATAACCGTGGGAGCCACATTATGTCCCGCAGTCAAATGCCCGCAAGCCACTAATAAACACAGAGGTTATCAATGCACTAATAAGTAGTAACCAAAGACATCAACATATAAACTTTAATTGATGGGAAAGCAAGTATTAAAGGGAGTGCAATCTTTCGTTGTCACATTACACAAGCCACCAATCCTGATGAATTAAAGTTTGCTAACACAATAAAACAAAACTACTTAATGAATTAAACACATGCAGCACCTTCTTACAGCTCTTGTATCTTTGATTTGGGTGTGTCTTGTGCTGCCTCCTTGACTGAATTCGTCCTTCGGTTCTTCTGTTCGGACTTAGGTTTAAAACTTTCGGAACTCTGAACTCGTCTGGTCTTTGGGGTATTTATAGTTTCTGTCTGAGGGAAGATGCGGCGCATCTACTAAGTAGATGCGGCGCATGTACTTAACTTCGCGTGGGGTCCAAGATTATAATATTCAGGAATATTCGTACACCGCCAGAAGATGCGGCGTATCTTTATCTTTGGATGCGGCGCATGTCCTCTTGTATCTTGGATCGTATCTGGTGATATCTTGATAGAGATGCGGCGCATGTCATGAGTGAGATGCGGCGCATCTGGAGCAGATTAGTCTTGATCTTGTTCATTTCAATAGACTCTTAACTTTATGCATGTTTTGCTCCATAATCAGTCCAAAATCGCCAAGTTTCACCAAATGCTTGTTTTTACCTGAGAATTACAAAAGTAAACGATTAAGTATCAATCCTCATACATAATATAGTAAAACAAGTCAAATTAATAGGATAAATGATAGTAATAAAATGTACTTATTTGAGTTCATCATAGTGATAAAAATATGTGCTAAGTGGTGTATAACATAACTATATTTGTATGCCTTGCTACTAGCTCATAAAAATAAATGAAGTAGAAGTATAAATGTGTAGGAAAAATACTTAAAACACTTAATTGAGGTTGATGAGTTATTTGAGGTTAATGACTTAGTTATCTCTAGGTTTTTATTTCAAAACCCAAACAAGAAACACTAATGGAGCTAGGAAAATATTTGATCTTGA
Organism: Artemisia tridentata subsp. tridentata; assembly: GCA_021014915.2. Classification (NCBI taxonomy): domain Eukaryota; kingdom Viridiplantae; phylum Streptophyta; class Magnoliopsida; order Asterales; family Asteraceae; genus Artemisia; species Artemisia tridentata. The sequence continues at coordinate 288,839,716 of CP139504.1, forward strand.
AAATGGTATGGTTTCTCCTTGTTCTTGAGCTTGGCCGATCACCTCACAAAGAGAGGAAGAAGATGGTGCTTTTCTAGTTTACTTGAAGTATTATGTGGTTTTGAGATAATAGAAATCAAGTTATAGGAATTATGGGTCAAAGTAATCAAGTATTTCAAGACCAAAGGGGGGGGGGCATAAGGGCGGCAAACAAGGGAAGGGATGAGGTGTGTGGGCTAATTAATGTTCTTGTCCCTTGATGTAAGATTTAGATAGATTTAGATGTGTTTAGGTTAGTTTTTAGCTAGGATATTGTGTTACCGGGTATCGAGTTAGCTAGAAATAAATTTTGACGAAACAAAATAAAGTATGACAAAGTCATAAAAATTATAAAATCACATTTCTTGCAAGTATCGGGCGTCCAATTAGTTATCGCGTTGAAATTTCGTAAACCGTCGTAGTTATAAGCTTTTAACGATATATATAGCAAATAATTTCAAAACACCGGGTAAACTAATAATATAATTTTTATATCATTATAATGAGTGTGAAAATATATTAGGACCATTGTCTGGAGTGTCGGGTATATTGTTCGAACAAATGATTAAGTGATAGCATTTATTTAATAAGTAAATGTACGTGAATAGAAAAATTATGCAACTCGTGAATGACCTAACATGCAGATGATGTTACTGATGATATGTAGACTACTCTAGTCTATATGATGTGTCCTTAGCGATGCTGCATGAATACACAGCTAAACCCTAAAGGTTACGCGAATTTTGATACCCGTAAACCTAGTTTACGAAATGATGAATGATAATCATGAATAGTGATTTTCCACCTTAATTCTTCTTTGATAGAAAAGAGTTCAATCAGACTGTATCGGATGTCCATGTGCATCAAAGCAGCACCATATGGCATGATTTTTAGTTGACTTCTTGACGAAACAGGTCGAGAATGATTGCCAATCACATTCTCCAATGGGTGAGCCTTTGACCACGATTGATTGAGCTGATGAGAATTTGATCGAATGACCCTTTGTGAAGGAGATTCTCCGTAACTCGGGTCTGGAGTAAGATTATGGTGGAGGGGTTCATTATCAATCTCAGGAATTTGTTCTTCAACACCTTGATGAAGTTGATGCAGCAGCTCTGAGAGTGGTCTTCAAACTACATTACTTCTTTTAGCTTCCTAAATCTTCTCAGCTGCCATCTCTTTACTTGCAGAAGAACAATGTGAGCAGATCTAATTAGGGATTAAATCTAACTTTTCACTCTCCCCTAATTAGTGCTCTCCCCCAAACTAAAAACCTTTTTGATGAATGCCCAGAATATGAAGAAGTCTTTTGATAACCAAATGCATGCCGTCTTTAGTCTTCTAACACACAGCGGAAAATGTAGAACTGACTGTAGACTCGAACTTCTTCAAGATTGTCCATTTGGGGAACAGAATATCTACATCTTCATCTCACCAAATGCATTCCAGTAATCTTACATATAACCCATCAGCCCGTAACGTACACATGAAATGATAACACCAAAGTAACAAGTTGAAACACTGATCATCTTTAATTTGTATCATGAGACATTAAGCCCGATCACGTGAACTTGTTGTGCGTCCTTGGTGTACACATTTCTCTCCCCTGATGGTTACGATTAATCAGCCCGTGACGTACACATGAAATGATAATACCAAGGTAACAAGTTGAAACAATGATCATCTTTAATTTGTATCATAAGACATTAATCCCAATCACGTGAACTTGTTGTTCGTCCTTGGTGTACAATTTTCTCTCTCCTGATGGTTATGATTAATCGGAATCATCATAATTATTTGTACATGAAGCATTAACTGGAAGCACTTTATCACTAATCATATCAGCCCGTAAGAAGATGTCGATAAACATCATGAGTCATCAAATTAAATGCGGTTCCTGAATTGATTTGTGCAGGAGCCGTATGACCATTCTTCAAACTCCAATCAACATGTAGTTTATTCACCCTCCCCCCCCCCCCTCAAAAATTGCATATGACTGCCATTTTTTTGATTGAACGAGAGAATAAGAATACCATCAATGGTAAGTAGATCCACTTGATAACTGACATTTTGTTTATTCACCCTTCTCCCCCTCAAAAATTGCATATGACTACCATTTTTTATTGAACTAGTGAATAAGAATACAATCAACGGTAAGTAGATCCACTTGATGACTGACATTTAGTTTATTCACACTTCTCCCCTTAAAAGTTGCATATGAGGTTGCCATTTTTGATAAGACAAGTGAATAAGAATATACTCCGATGTACGTTGATCCACTTGATGACTGAATGAGCATGGGAAGAGCATGAAGCTTGTTGATGAGAATGGTCATAAACAAGAAGATTTCTCTTCTTTCGAAGATAACGCGCACTTAAGCATACACCTTTCTTTTCTTTGAGGAACGGGGCCTGAAGAGTTGCCAGCAGACACCATTATGTTGACATTGAGGCCCGAGGCTTGAATTGCAGTGTTCAAACGTCATTGTCGCTGAAGAACGAGGCTTGAACTGATGTGTTCAAACGTCATTGTCGTTGAAGAACGAGGCTTAAACTGATGTGTTCAAACGTCGTCGTTGAAGAACGAGGCTTGAACTGATGTGTTCAAACGTCATTTCTCTCTTTTCTACTTCTCTCAGCTAACTCGTTACCAACCCCATTATCATTCAGTCGGCTCTTTATCGTGACTACTGATGGAGAAAACCCATTATGATGAACTTGAGACTGAAGTAAAATAACCCGAACTTGTGACTTAAACTTGCACTAATGTGTGACAAAGAGCGGTGTAGAGAGTTTGTGCAACTTCGAATCCCTGAGTACTCTATACTCTTCAACCAACCAACCATCAAGTATAAGACGTACATCACCTCTTGGATATCCATAACTTTGTGTGACACTAAGCACTATAACGTAACTCCTTAAAGTGATAGTTATTTTGTGGTAATAGAGAGGAAGAATCACAAAAATAACTAGATATCTAAATCTTCGTCATTGTAAAGGTTAAAAGCTCGAACAAGGATCTTGAAGAATCTTCATCCAACCAACCCCGATATCTTCAGATACTAAGTACACGCACCCGTGAAATTACACTTCAACCTCAAACAAATAATAATGAATTAATGTCGTAGTCACATCTTGTGGTTTAAATGCCCAGATCTAGCCGTTTTTGATGTTTTAAATGAACTTTGAAAATGGTTTTATCCCGATCTTTGTCAAAAGCGCATAACCCCGTAAAGATTTGTAATAACTAAAATGCCATGAAGTATATCAAAAAATCATCCAATACATGAAGTACACACTTTATCCCTTCTTCAAAGTTGAAACCGTAGCACCAGAATAAATTAAGATCCGGAAATGCACTTTACTTTCTCCAGGATAATTCCATCATCACGAGATTTTACAAATCTATGATTTAAACCGAGAAATAGATTCTTTCGCGGGATTTTACAAAACCAATGAGAGGATTAGATACACTGTAAGGTGGTTAAACCTTTGGTACTTTGTGTATATGATATGTTGAGTTAATATGATTAAGTATGTGGAATCTACTTAATCACACTTAGAAGGTTATTTGGTTTATGGAAATGGAAAGTAATGTTTGTTATTGAACAAGGAACATATATAGTTTATCACCAAACGATTCAATATTATTCAAGATAATACGAGTGATCTTCACTATCACTAGGGTTACAAAACCTTGAATCTTATGTTTCTATGACTTGTGATATTGTTGTGTTTATTCTATGTTCTTAACAGTTATGTTCTAAGCACTTAATTAAGTCACTCTAATATCTAGTCTAAGATTTCTCTTTTATAGTCCAAGAGAGATCTTTACAATATTGTCAAGTCTTGTCGAACACTTGCTAGCTTATCTTATGTGTGTCAGTAACTTAGATACAACGTGTATCTGAATATACAACTTGTTGCTGAACACTTTGTCTAAAGATATTATCTACCGTGTATTGTTGACTTTAATACACATAATATCTTTGTATACTTATCTACTCAGCAGCAGAATACTTCGATAGTTATCCACTTAGCAGTAGAAAGTTCTTCACCAGCAACAAAATCATTCAGCAGTAGAATGTTTAACGCTAGCAGCAGAATCAAATGCTCTAGCAGTAGAATGATACTTAAGAGTATTTCTTGAGGAGAACCCGATATTAATCTTCTTGAATATTTAATTCCCAACAATCATCCCCTAAACATGTGAAGCCTTTTCAACATTTTTCTTCTGAATTAAATCATGATAGTGAGGATCTTGCAAACATTTCATAGTCAGATTCTTGATCTGAGCTTTTCTTTGTTCTTCAAGATTAACTATCTTTCTATCTAACTCATCTGCTTTCTGTGAATCTTTTTCAGCAATAACATCATATTTCTTTGAATTGAAAACAAACAATACCTTGAATAAAAGATGGTGCAATTTTCTTGGATGGAGGAACTATAAGAGGCAATGATGATGTGTATCTTGGATGCTTGTTTCAACAAGTGAAATCATCTATCAGCATGCCTTTGCAAGTGATGAACAAACGTAGTGAACTGAAATTGAAACTTTTCTTCGTTTGACCTAGATAGAACTTTCTTCTTTTGAATGCTTCATCCCTTCTGAATATACATAATACTCCAGAATCTTGGTCATGAAGAAGAGATTATCAGCTCTATTCTTGTCATTTTCAACCTCTATGTCATCATCTTGTATGCTCTTGACTTTTCCTCCCTCTTATTGGTTAATCTTCCTTCTTTGGGTTTATTTCCTCCCCTGAGATATTTCCTCCCCTGGATTGCAAATAACATTTCCTCCCTTGTTTGGAAGATCTCTCACCATCATCCCATCATTATCTGATCTACCAATGTGAACTCGTTTTCAGACAATGTTGTACATGAATCCATCAATTCCTTAAGAGTTTAATTTGCTGCCCTCATCACTTCTAGGTGTGTTAACTCCTATGAGAGATGATTCATGGGGCAATTGACTCATGATCCATCATTTGATGGTTTTTGTGAGTCCCTTTGAAAATCCTTGTTAAGAAACTTTTGACTTAGCAGTATGTTCATGATTTTATTATGGAAAAATCATACTGCTTCCAACCATTTTGAAGGGATTAAGTGTATAACAGACACTTAATCAAAATTTCGGTTTAAAGAAACCTCTGGTTGTGTGAGAACCAATATTTTTCAGTTATAAATAACTGCCTGTGTAAAGATAAACCTATTCAAAAGGCTTTCTTGACAGGGTTTCCAGCTCATAGCAATTGTCGCCTCTAACACAAGTGTTAGATTCACTTTTACTAGCTGTTCTTTCTATCAGATGTCCTTAGACTTGCTCATTATACTTAAAAGTATAAAATGATAGAAAGTGAGTTGTATCAGTTACTTTCTGATCAACTAAGTCATCAATTCAATGTGAAATTTCATAATCAGGTTTCAAGAAAGAAGTTTTAAGGAGGTGTAAATTCCCAAACTCTATCTATCATGAACCTATTATGTCAGCAACTGTATTATCATTCTGCTGCTCACACATTTCACTTGAATCATCCTTTGTGTTCACATGTTCATACCTGAAATTGTTAGTCTAAAACCAAAAGAACAAAGTACAAAGTACTTGTCTTATATTAGAATAAACATATGACTAACTGTATGAATAACACAATTTAAATTTGTACTAGCAGCACAAACTTTTGTAATAGCAGCATTAATTTATAAAGTTAGCAGTACAACCAAAAATTTATATACAAAAACCACGTAGATTAAAAAGTTTAAGGATTAAGCATTCCAATACTTGCTACCAAGTATTGAAACCTTCCAACATCAAAAGCTTTAGTGAGAAGATCTGCAAAGTTGTGTTCTGAAGCAATTTTAAGAACTTGAATTAATCTTTTCTCATTGCAGTCTCTTATAAAGTGATGTCTAATTTCAATGTGTTTTGTTTTAGAATGTTGTACTGGATTTTTAATAATGCAAATTGTACTACTATTATCAATATGAATAACAGTGTTCATAAAATTGTACCCATAGTCAAGAAGTTGGTTTTGAAGCCATAGGACTTGAGCACAGCAACTTGCAGCAGCTACATATTCAGATTCAGTTGTTGAAGTAGCCACAATGGTTTGCTTCTTACACTGCCATGAGATAAGTCTACACCCAAGGAATTGACATCCTCCAGTTGTTGACTTTCTGTCCAAGCTAGCACCAGCATAATCACTATCCGAAAATGCTACCAAGTCAAAAGGTGATTCCCTTGAATACCATAGTCTCAACCTAGGTTGACCCTTGAGATATCTAAAAATCCTCTTGACTGCTGTTAAATGAGAAACCTTTGGAGTTACTTGAAATCTTGCACAAGAACAAACAGAGAACATGATGTCAAGTCTTGATGAAGTGAGATACATCAAAGAGCCTATCATAGATCTGTATGTGTGTACATCCACATTTTCTCCATCTAAGTCTTTAAGAAGTGGCTTCTCAGAGTCCATTGGTGTGCTTGCAATTTTTGAATCAGCAAAGTTGAACTTCCTTAGAATCTCAGCAACATATTTATCTTGACTAATAAATATGCCTTCATATGACTGTTTAACTTACAAACCCAAAAAGAATGTAAGTTCTCCCATGAAACTCATCTGAAACTTATCATGCATAAGCTTCTCAAACTCCAAACACATCTCATTCCTTGTAGATCCAAAGATGATATCATCCACATACACCTGTACTAACAAAAGATCACTCTTTTGCTTCTTGATGAATAATGTCTTATCAATCTTGCCTCTTTGAAATCCATTTTCAATTAAGTAGGAAGCCAGTGTTTCATACCATGCTCTAGGTGCCTGATGAAGGCCATAAAGAGCCTTAACTACTCTGTACACTTTTTCTGGATGTTCTGGATCAATGAAACCAGGAGGTTGTGAAACATAAACCTCTTCTTCAATAGTACCATATAAAAAAGCACTCTTGACATCCATTTGATAAACTGTGAAGCCTAAAAATGAAGCATAAGCTAAGAAAAGCCTAATTGCCTCAAGTCTTGCTACTGGAGCAAAAACCTCATCATAGTCTATCCCTTCTTGTTGTGTGTACCCTTGGGCTACTAATCTAGCCTTATTCCTAATCACTATTCCCCTTTCATCCCTTTTATTCTTGAAAACCCATCTAGTGCCAATTACCTTTGCATCCTTAGGTAAATCAACTAGCACCCAAACCTTCTGAATCTTGAACTGAAGAAGCTCCTCTTGCATAGCTTCCACCCAGCTTGAATCATCTAGGACTTTAAGAATGTTCTTTGGTTCATGTTGTGAGAGAAAACATACAAACAAGCAAAAGTTTGAAAACTCATGTTGTTTTGAAGCATAAAGGGCATCAAGAAGCCCTTGTTGGTCTGAAGACATCAGTTGTTGTCTGGTTTCACACCTGATTGTACATCTCCAATCACATTTTCTAGGGAGTGGACTTTGTGAATCCTGGTGTGTGGAGTTGAAGGAACTTGATAGTTAGGTGAGATATTGCTCAAATCCACCTCTTTATCTGAGAAATCTGCTTCATTTGAGTCTGAAGGGCCAGCAGTAGAATCATATGGCCTAGCAGTAGAAAAATTAAGCCTAGCAGTAGAATGCTCTGTCTCAGCAGTACTATCATCAGTAGAAACATTTTGTTGTTCCTTTGTTCCATCTTCCTTGTGTTCATCTTCAACATCTTCTTTAGATTTACCAGAAGAAGATTCACCATTTATTGAAGTTGAATCCACACTTGTACTTAACCATATTGGCATCATCACATAATCTTGATTTGTCTCCTTGTCTAACCCTGCCTCATTTGTTGATTGTGAACCTGAAAAATCATTAGTTTCTGCAACAACAAGCACATAATTCATAGAATGGGTTAGAGACTCAAGATCAAATAGCCATTTTGGTCCTTGACCTTCTACATTGGATTTATGCTCTAAAAATTCCACATGTAGGTTTTCCTCTACTATTCTAGTTCTTGTGTTGTATACTCTAAATGCTTTGCTATTAAGAGAATATCCAACAAAGAAACCTTCATCTGCTTTACCATCAAACTTTCCAAGATGGTCTAAGGTATTTAGAATTGTCACATGACATCCAAAAGGTCTAAGAAATCCTATTGCAGGAGTTCTACCTCTAAATAGTTCATATGATGTCTTATTGTGAGGTTGAACAATTAAAACCCTGTTTTGAACATAGCAAGCAGTGTTGACTGCTTCTGCCCAAAAAGTGATAGGCAACTTAGAGTCAGCTAACATAGTTCTAGCAGCTTCTATTAGTGTTCTATTTTTTCTTTCAACTACTCCATTCTGTTGTGGAGTTCTAGCAACACTAAATTCTCTCCTAATACATTTTTCTTTGCAGAAATCATCCATAACTTTATTTTTGAATTCTGTCCTATTATCACATCTAATGACTTTTACTTTCTTGCTTACTAGGTTTTCTATCTGTGTAATGAATGTCTTAAGAATGCTAGGTGTCTCATCCTTAGAACTTAAAAAGAAAACCCATGTAAATCTACTATAGTCATCAGTTATAACTAGACAATATCTTTTATGCATTATACTACTTACTGAAACAGGTCCAAATAAGTTCATATGAAGCATAAACAATGATTGATTGATAGAGTTAAAAATCTTGGGCTTACAAGTGGCTTTGTGTTGTTTGCCTTTAAGACAAGCAATGCATGTTTGATCATTTTCAAATCGTTTTTGAGGTAAACCTCTTACCAAACCATTCTTAACAATCTGATTTATGGTTTTGAAATTAATATGACCAAGCCTCCTATGCCATTTGACTGACTCTTCTAATGTAGCTTTTGCAATCAACCAAGTAAGAGCCTCTTTAGGAACAATGTTCTTCATGTCTACACTGTACATATTGCCCTTTCTAGGAATTTTAAGAAGCACTTGACTTTCATCAGGCATCTTAAAATCAGGAGAAAGTACAAGACATTCAGTGTCACAGAAAAGAACTTTGTTCTTTTTGTCACACATTTGTGAGACACTAAAGAGATTATACTTAAGTTCTCTTACAAAGTATTCATCTTCAAAGTCTAAATTTCCAGTTTTAATGGTACCTTTACCGGAAATTTTGCCACCAATACCTCCTCCAAAGGTAACATAGCCACCATCTAATGTTTGAAAATCAAAAAGATGTTGGAAAATTTAGTGCACTTGAGGGATTAATTCACACCTGGTAATGGGCATGGAGGTATGGAGTGTACACCCATCAGGTCAATGTTTACCCTGACTCAAATTAAGTGGTTTGTGGTTCTGCTGCTAGTGTAAATGATAATAATGCTGATGCAGATCATTCTGCTGCTAGTATTATTCATTGTGCTGCTGATGCAGAACATTCTGCTGCTAGTACAATAATACTACTGCTGAGTTGCTAGGCAATAGATTCTGCTGCTAGATGCAATTTATTGTGCTGCTAGGCATAAGATTCTACTGCTGGTATGCTGGATAGAATTTGTAACTAACTTTGACCTATTTTGGGAAGTTTCAAATTCTTAATTAAGACCATGATTTTCTGATCTTGTAACCACTATAGCTAGAATTAAGGGAAGTATATGGAGAATATTTGGCCAATATATTCTCATAATTCCTTTGACTAGGGTTTTGAGTTATCTCTAATATATATAGAGATCATCATATATGCATGAAAAGACATAGAAAACCTAAACACTTGAAAGCAATTCGGTTCTTGATTTGTGCCTAAAACAAGAACATCACTTGGTCTTATCCTATAGAGATATTCATGTAACCCAGGCATAGGGTCGAATAGTTTCTATTGGAAAGTGATTACACGATTTCAAGTGAATATCCGGTACATTGATTATCTTTACCCTGATCTGGGAACATCAAACTAAACAACCAACAATCAATAGAAACTATTTTAGTGATAATCAATGGCTGCTGCAATGAGGCATATGGCTGCTAACTTTTCCAAACTGGAAAAGTTTGAAGGTGTCGATTTCAGAAGGTGGCAAAAGAAGATGCACTTCTTGTTGTCAAGCATGAATGTGGTGTATGTGCTGACCGCATCCATTCCTGAAGATCATGGGGATGATGCTACTATGGAACAGATAAGGAACAGGAGAAAATGGGAGAATGATGACTATGTTTGCAGAGGGTTAATCCTCAATGGTATGTATGATTCTTTGTTTGATCATTATCAAAATGTTGAATCTTCTCAAGAACTGTGGGATTCCTTGGAAGCCAAATACATGGCTGAGGATGCATCAAGTAAGAAGTTCCTTGTAAGTAATTTTAACAATTACAAAATGGTCGATTCTAGACCTGTTATGGAACAATACAATGAACTTCTTAGTATACTTGGTTAATTCATACAACACAAAATGAACATGGATGAGGCTATTTCAGTCTCTTGTATCATCGATAAATTACCTCCTTCTTGGAAAGATTTCAAGCATATGCTAAAACATAAGAAGGAGGAATTAACTCTTGTTGAGTTGGGTAGTCATTTGCACATTAAGGAATCACTCAAAGCACATGAAAGTGACAAGCAAAAGAGCAGCAATGCTGCTGGTCCATCAGTTGTCAATTTGGTGGAGCATAACAACTCCTCCAGGAACAATGACAACAAGGGCAAACGTAAGCATCAGGATAACACCAAAACTGATCCTAACAAGAAGTCAAAAGCTACTTGTTAGAAGTGTGGTAAATTTGGACACTTCAGGAAAGATTGTAAAGGTGTTAAAATTGGCAATAAAACCAATGGATCGGGCACGAGTGGATCTGGGAGTGGTAATTCCCTGAAAGGTCAGAATATATTTGATAAGTCTTTTGAGATTCATTATGTTACATATATATCGGATGTGTACTTTGTGCAGGATGATGATGTTGCGTGGTAGGTTGACTCTGGAGCAACAACTCATGTGTGTAAAGATAGAAGCTGGTTCAAGACCTACGAGTCAATGAATGATGGTTCTATTCTTCATATGGGAAATGAGTCAACAGCTCTGGTGCATGGAAGAGGATGTGTGGATTTGAAGTTTAGTTCTGGAAAGATTGTTTCTTTGTTTAATGTTTTACATGTTCCTGTTATTAGAAAAAACTTGGTTTCTAGTAGTATTTTGAATAATTGTGGTTATAAACAAGTTATTGAATCTGATAAGTTTGTTTTGTCTAAACATGGTGTGTTTATTGGCTTTGGTTATTTATGTAATCGTATGTTCAGACTTAATATTCTTCATGATATGGTTAATTCTGCTTTCATGTCGACTTCTAATTTAAATGATTCAACCCTTTGGCATGCTAGACTTGGCCATGTACACTTTAAAAGAATGCAAGATATGTCTAAGGATGGGTTAATCCCAGCATTTGACATGGACACTGAAAGGTGTAAAACTTGTATGATGAACAAGATAACTAAGAAACCATTTAAAAGTGTGAAACGTGAAACTAAAATATTGGAACTGGTTCATAGTGACTTATGTGATTTGCATGCTACTCCCTCTTTGGGGAATAAGAAATACTTTGTGACTTTTATTGATGATGCTTCTAGGTTTTATTATGTTTATTTATTACATACTAAGGATGAGGCATTATATAAATTTAAAGTATTTAAAACTGAGGTTGAATTGCAACAAGAGTCCCTGATCAAGAGATTAAGGACTGATAGGGGAGGTGAGTACATGGATACTCTGTATTTTCAGTCTGTTGGTATAATCCATGAAACAACTGCTCCCTGTACTCCTCAGCAAAATGGTATTTCTGAAAGGAAAAACAGGGTGCTGAAGGAGATGGTTAATTCCATGTTGTCCTATTCTGGGCTGAGTCAAGGGTTCTGGGGTGAAGCTATGTTAACAGCTTGCTATTTATTAAATAGAGTTCCCAACAAAAGGAACAAGACAACCCCTTATGAACTCTGGACTAAAAAGAAACCCAACCTGAATTATCTCAGGGTTTGGGGTTGTAGGGCAGTTGTAAGACTCCCTGATCCAAAGTTAAAAACTTTGGGTGAAAGAGGCATTGAATGCATCTTTGTTGGATATGCTGAGCATTCCAAGGCATATAGGTTCTATGTTATTGAACCTAATGAATCTGTTTCAATTAACTCTATAATTGAATCAAGGGATGCCATCTTTGATGAGAATAGATTCTCATCAGTCCCTAGACCAAGTCAGAGGATTCCTAATGGAACTAATGATGTTGGTGTATCTGAGATCTCTGATGAGGTCCCTGATGAGGCTGTGGTTCAACAGCCTGAACCTGAGCTCAGAAGGAGCAAAAGGGTTAGGACTCCAAAGTCATTTGGACCTGAGTTCCAATTATACTTAATTGAAGGAACAAGGGATGAGGTCTCTGACCAACACACCTATTGCTTTAATGTTGAGGATGATCCCAAAACATTTGATGAAGCAATGAAGTCCCAGGATGTTGCTTTATGGAAAGAGGCAATAAATGATGAGATGGACTCCATCATGGGCAACAACACTTGGGTGTTGGCTGATCTACCACCTGGTTGCAAACCTTTGGGTTGCAAATGGATTTTCAAAAAGAAAATGAAGGTAGATGGAACTGTTGAAAAGTTCAAGGCTAGACTAGTCATTCAGGGCTTTAAACAAAAGTCAGGGATAGACTATTTTGATACTTATGCCCCTGTAGCTCGTATCAGTACCATAAGATTGTTAATTGCTTGGGCATCAATTCATAATCTGAGTATTCATCAGATGGATGTGAAGACAGCTTTCTTGAATGGTGAATTGGATGAGGAGGTGTATATGAACCAACCTCAGGGCTTCATCATGCCTGGCAATAAAAATAAGGTGTGCAAACTGATTAAGTCCTTATATGGACTGAAGCAGGCACCTAAGCAATGGCATCAAAAATTTGATGAAGTGGATTTGTCTAGAGGTTATTCACTTAATCAGTCTGACAAATGTTTATATAGCAAATTTGATGAATCTGGTAAAGGAGTCATCATTTGTCTATATGTTGATGACATGTTGATCTTTGGCACTAACCAAAATCAAGTTGACCTAACAAAAGAATTTTTGTCATCAAGGTTCTCCATGAAGGATATGGGGGATGCTGATGTTATCCTTGGTATAAGGATTAAACATGAAAGTAACAAGATTTATATCTCTCAGTCTCATTACATTGAGAAGGTGTTGAGGAAATTTAATTACTTTGATTGTACTCCGGTGAGTACTCCTATGGATACAAGTGAGAAGCTTTTGCCTAATACTGGTAAAGTTGTATCTCAACTTGAGTATTCTAGGGTGATTGGCTGCTTAATGTATGCCATGACTTGTACTAGGCCTGATATTGCATTTGCTGTGGGAAAATTGAGTAGGTATACTAGTAATCCTAGTGCTCATCATTGGCAAGCAATTCAGAGGGTACTGAAGTACTTGAAGAGGACTATGGATTATAGTCTCTCATATACTGGTTATCCTTCAGTGTTAGAAGGATACACTGATGCAAGTTGGGTTAGTAACACTGAAGACAATTCGTCTACTAGTGGCTGGGCATTCCTACTTGGTGGAGGTGCAATTTCTTGGGCATCCAAGAAGCAAACTTGCATCACCAGTTCTACTATGGAATCTGAATTTGTGGCTTTAGCTGCTGCTGGTAAAGAAGCTGAATGGTTGAAAAACTTGCTTCTTGAGATTCCATTGTGGCCTAAACCTATAGCACCTATTTCTATCCGTTGTGATAGTGCTGCTATATTGGCAAAGGCTTATAGCCAGATTTACAATGGGAAGTCTAGACACTTAGGTGTCAGGCATAGCATGATTCGTGAGCTCATCATGAATGGGGTGGTATCTATAGAGTTTGTTAGATCTCAACAGATCTTAGCTGATCACTTGACGAAGGGTTTGGCTAGAGACTTGGTTTTAAAGTCTGCTAAAGGGATGGGTTTGAAGTCCAACTTAGTCACTGAATGCTAAGACACCCAACTCCCTCCTGAGGAAACTTGGGAGTTGAGTTCAATGTGGAAAGCTGAACATTTAGTAGACTGGAGCACATGTTTTATTATCATCCCAAGGTTGTGCTCAGAACCTGCTGAAAAGGAGGATGAAGTCTTTACTTCTCAATGGTTAATTTTCTTTGAAAAAGTGCTTAGCAGGAGCATGAATAAAGAGGAACCACCTATGTAAATGTTGAAGTTTTGCCGCTTCAGGAACCTTTGGACTTTTAGCTTTTACAACATTTATGAATTGGATATGGACACATGGCTTGTATAGTGTCAGGAGCTTTTAAGTGTTTGAAACTTGTGTGTATTTTATCTTTAGGTATTCAAATGGGTTGAAGGGTTCAATTCTTAGAACACCCTGATTCTCGAATATTTGAACTTGTAATGTACTAAGATGGGAATTCAATCTTCAAGATATTTTCATTTATGCACATGTTTGTTTATTGTTTATTTTCATGCAAAGGAAGTGAACTGAATTTGGGGAGGATTGTTGGAAAATTTAGTGCACTTGAGGGATTAATTCACACCTGGTAATAGGCATGGAGGTACGGAGTGTACACCCATCAGGTCAATGTTTACCCTGACTCAAATTAAGTGGTTTGTGGTTCTGCTGCTAGTGTAAATGATAATACTGCTGATGCAGATCATTCTGCTGCTAGTATTATTCATTGTGCTGCTGATGCAGAACATTCTGCTGCTAGTACAATAATACTGCTGCTGAGTTGCTAGGCAATAGATTCTGCTGCTAGTACAATTTATTGTGCTGCTAGGCATAAGATTCTACTGCTGGTATGTTGGATAGAATTTGTAACTAACTTTGACCTATTTTGGGAAGTTTCAAATTCTTAATTAAGACCATGATTTTTTGATCTTGTAACCACTATAGCTAGAATTAAGGAAAGTATATGGAGAATATTTGGCCAATATATTCTCATAATTCCTTTCACTAGGGTTTTGAGTTATCTCTAATATATATAAAGATCATCATATATGCATGAAAAGACATAGAAAACCTAAACACTTGAAAGCAATTCGGTTCTTGACTTGTGCCTAAAACAAGAACATCACTTGGTCTTATCCCATAGAGATATTCGTGTAACCCAGGCATAGGGTCGAATAGTTTCTATTGGAAAGTGATTACACGATTTCAAGTGAATATCCGGTACATTGATTATCTTTACCCTGATCTAGGAACATCAAACTAAACAACCAACAAAAGATAGGACTTGTTGCCTGTCATGTGCCTTGAACATCCACTATCTGAGTATCCTTGATCCTCTTGTTTATCAATTGAATGTTCATACACAGTAATAAGGAGTATTAGTTTCCTTTGGGGACCCTAGCCATTACTGACTTGGATCTGCCTCGTGCATCAATGTAATTTAATCTCTTAAGAATGGTTGATGCACCATTGGGTTTAGTTGGATTCCAAACCCAACATGTTAAGGCCTTAACAGCATTGGCCCTCTTTTCCCAAGCAGCAGTATTAACTACTTGCCTAACAGTATTAACTACTGGCTTTGCAGTTGTACCCTTAATTTTCCAAACTTGTTTTTGGACCACTGCTTTTGATTGAATGGGTCTTTTAACAGTTTTTGATGCAAGTTTTGAAGTTATTTTTGCACTTTTAATTGTTGGTCTTGGGTAAACAGTCTTAAATGGTCTAGCAGACTTAACTTGTTTTAAGCCAGACTTAATTGAAACTGTTTTGGGAGATGATCTATTAAAAATAGAAATAGAGTAAAAGTGAGTTTGAGGAGTTTGCCTTTTGAGATTCACCCTATTGTTTTCATACCCAGATATCCATTTGTTAAAGAAAGCTACAAGATGATCAAAACTACCACATGTGTAACAAGCTTTGTTATAAAAGGAAAAGTCATCACCTAATTGGTTAGACTTGAGGTTATTCCAACTCCTTTGGTTACCTCTGGGCTTGTTGGTGGTTTTGTATTGTTCACAATACCTAACTGGTTGCCTAACATGTTTAATGTTTGATTTAGGCCTAACAGTATCCTTTTTGACCATTTTAGGAACCCTTGTTCTTGCTTTCTTAACAATTTCAAGTTTAGACATAACATGTTCATCATCACTATCAGTTGTACATTCCTCAACAACTATAACATCTGCTTTCCTATCAGAGGACACCTTGTCCTCAGAAAGTGAAGTTTTAGGTAAACTCTCACTTACTTTCTCTACCTTAGGACTCTCAGTAGACTTGGAACCATATTCCATTATTGGTCCTTGAAACTCAGCAAATCCTGTGTGTGCTAGGTCAATACCTGGAAGTGAAGGAACACCTCTGTATGGTGGAGGAACAGATTTGTATCCTAAACCTGACTTAGCTTTATTAATTACTTGAGCTTCCCAAATTTTATTAATTCCCTCTGAGGCATAAGCTGAAGCATCTACTGTTATCTTAACATTTTCAGTTTTATTTTTGTGCTTTGCTAGCGATTCATTCAGCACAATAATACATTCATCTTTGAACTCTATGTTTCTTTTTAGAGCATTCATGTCATCAGAAAATTTAGATTCATTTCCTTGAAAATGCAAGATTTGTTTTTCAAGAACAGCTACACCTCTTTTATGATTAGCTAAATTAGCTAATGCATCATATAACTGTTCTAGTTTATCATCAAATCTCTTTTTAAGATCTTCATAGACTTTAAGAGCATAGCATCATTCAGTACATTTAATTATGGAATTTACCTCAGAATCAGAAAATGCCATTAGTGCAGTCTCAGTGGCCACCATTGCAGCTTCTTTTGGTGCTTCCTCCTCATCAGCCATGAAGCTCCAATCATAGTTAACACCATCTATGGCTAGCATAGCCCTTGGCTCTTCCACTGTGACTTCCTTCTTCTTCTCTTGCCTATACCATGTGCTTCTATTATCCTGCTTCCTTGGGTTTCTACATTCTTTAGCAAAGTGTCCTAACCTGTGACAGTTGAAACACTCTACTTTCTTCTTATCAAACCCAGCAGTTTCATTACCATCAATGGTAATCTGCTTACCAGTTCTCTGCCAGAACTTCTTAGCCCTCATGCTAAGTAAAGCAACCTGCCATTGGATGTCCATTTCTTCTAAATCATTATCATCCAACTGATCAAGATCTTCATGAGTTAGAGGAGAACCACTAGTTTGACTAGACATGAATACATAGAATGCTGGATCTCCAAGTCCAGCAGCATTCTTTTATGAACTAGCAGTAGGACCACCATAGTTAGTATTAGAAACACCTTCATCTTCATTTACCTCTTCTGACTTACTAATTCTAGGATATGACAAGAGTGCCACATTCCCAGAACTAGTACTATAGTTTCCAGACTTCTTTAGACTTTGTTCAACAATTTTGAAGTTGTTGTACAAATCATTGAGTTTCATGGTTTCAATGTCTGGTTTGTTCATCCAGACAACCACATGAGTATGGAACTCATCAGGTAGGCTTCTCAAAAACTTCATGTTGAGATCTTCCTTGGCTATCTCAACCCCCAACACAGCTAACTGACTGACAAGCTTATGTAATCTAGAGAACAGCTTATCAAGTGATTCATTGCTATTTGAACTAAAATTTTCAAATTGTTGTTTCAGCAATGTCTTCTGTGTTTTCTTGGTAGTTTCATTACCACCAAACCATGCACAAATCTCTTCAAAAAGAGTTTTTGCATCAGGATACTTGCTAAAGGATAGCATCTGTTCACCAGGAATGGTCATAAGCAACAAATTTCTTGCTTTTTGATCATTTCTCTTTTGTATCCTTTCATCATTTGAAACTGGTCCAGTATTTCTTTTCCTAATTGTTTTGCCTTCAAGGATAACATCTGAATAACCTAGTGTAAAAGAATCACCATACATAATGATATCCCAAAGAGCATAATCTTGAACCATGAAGTATTGCTCAATTCTTAACCTCCACAACTCAAACTCATTCTGTTTTTGCTTCTTCTTCTAAATCAACTATATCAACCTGCTCTGATACCAATTGAGAGGATTTGATACACTGTAAGGTGGTTAAACCTTTGGTACTTTGTGTATATGATATGTTGAGTTAATATGATTAAGTATGCGGAATCTACTTAACCACACTTAGAAGGTTATTTGTGTTATGGAAATGGAAAGTTATGTTTGTTATTGAACAAGGAACATATATAGTTTATCACCAAACGATTCAATATTATTCAAGATAATACGAGTGATCTTCACTATCACTAGGGTTACAAAACCTTGAATCTTATGTTTCTATGACTTGTGATATTGTTGTGTTTGTTCTATGTTCTTAACAGTTATGTTCTAAGCACTTAATTAAGTCACTCTAATATCTAGTCTAAGATAAGATTTCTCTTTTATAGTCCAAGAGAGATCTTTACAATATTGTCAAGTCTTGTCGAACACTTTCTAGCTTATCTTATGTGTGTCAGTAACTTAGATACAACATGTATCTGAATATACAACTTGTTACTGAACACTTTGTCTAAAGATATTATCTACCGTGCATTGTTGACTTTAATACACATAATATCTTTGTATACTTATCTACTCAGCAGCAGAATACTTCGATAGTTATCCACTTAGCAGTAGAAAGTTCTTCACCAGCAGCAGAATCATTCAGCAGTAGAATGTTTAACGCTAGCAGCAGAATCAAATGCTCTAGCAGTAAAATGATACTTAAGAGTATTTCTTGAGCAGAACCCGATATTAATCTTCTTGAATATTTAATTCCCAACAACCAAGAAGAAACCGTGAGACAATGATAAATTGAATGTGTCATGACAAATTTGGTTTTGGTGAATATGTGTTTGGGGGAACATGCAAGAGATCAGCAACAATTCTTCTCCCATATGTAGAATACTTCACAAACCATACTAAGTAAAGTAGTATAAACTACTTTCCCCTGGAAGTTGACCATATAACATCAAAGTACACGTTTCTCCCCCATGATGGTTTTGAACTTTCGGAAGCATCATTGACGAGGACGACCATATACACGAGAAGTTCTTGTCTTAAGCAAACATCTTGAAAAATCATGAATGAAATTGAAGATTCTTGAAAGATTTTGCTTAGACTGTGAAGTATTATTGACGTTCTGTAGCATCGAATATCCCATGAGAATTGTTGTTCACATCTCAACCTTTAAACTCTTTGGCTAACTTACCAACCTCGTATTCAGTCGGCTATTGCTGTGACCACTTGGTGAAGTAAACCCGATATACCAAACTTGAAAATGAAGTAGAATTCCCCGTTCTCGTTACCTAATCTTGCACTGTTGTTGATTGAAGAACGATGCAGAAGAAAACCTCTAAGTACCCTATACACTCAACTAAGAGCCAAAATAAGTACAACACCTCTTGAGACTATCCACATCTGCATCTGCGTGTGACACTGAGCACTACAATGTGACTCCTTGAAGTGATAGCTATAACCCGTGAGTACTACAATGTAACTCCTTACATCGGGTATAACTAGATAGTCCAAGTCCCAATCATAAGTTGTATACGTCCAAGCAAGTTATCATTGAAATCATGCATCCAACCATCCCCGATTTCAAGATAAAATAAGTAGACGCCTTCGTGAAATTCAACTTCAATCTCAAATAAGTAATATCGAATCATCCCCGCAGTCACACTTGATATTGAAAACTTTACCCGTGAAATATGTATCCCCGTGAAAATTTGTGAATCCACTCTTTGTACCAAATTCTATCAAAAATTTGTGAATCCAAATTAAATTCGGATTATAACTTTTTGATAGTCATTTTAATTCTTTTAGCATTACCATCAGTCCAAAGAACCATTTGTTTATTATATCACTTCAGCCCAAGAAAAATAGACACTCATAAGCCCAATTTCGGAAAAACGCAGCCCAACAAGAAAGGTAATTACCCAAAATCCAATCTAATCCATACTAACCCTTTAATTTCGGATATTAAAGAGTTATTAACCTTTTATCCCTAACCCTAATCTCATTTTAACTAAAACTAATCTCACATACAACAAACAATCCGCCCCCTAATTACTCTCCACCAAACGCAGTCATTAACACGTTCTCACCAAAATCAGTTTTCATCTTCAAACCGATCCAAATCTCATCTCCTACCTTATTTCTTCTCAAATCCAAACACCAAGCACGGCAATCCTTTCCTTGATTCTGTTCTTTCTTGACCGATCACCACAAGGAGACATCAAGATCTTGATAAAAGACTTCGGGTAAGATATCTCTACGTTGTGAATTCCATTTAACGAAACAAAGAGGGATAATAACATAATTGTTATTATACTTTCTTTATATTCGGATATTAATTGAGGCGTAGTCATCAAAAAGTGATCGATCTACGAAGAAAAACGTGTTTAATCTTAAAAAAAAATTTGTTTACTGTCCTAAACACGAATCAGAGATCAATATTAATTATCTGTTCGCTTCAAGCATATACTTTTTGATCTGTGATGATACCTTCTTCGTGTGATTGTTCTTGTAAAGGACTTTGGTTATTTGTTGTACCTCACAAAAGAAAGTCTGAGATCGTGTAGTATTTTCCTTTATTGTTTGTTTGTGAACGAAAGAATGAATGATACGGCTTGTTTTGTTCATTTCTTGAAAGTGTTCGGATATTGATTGAAGTTATGCTTCAAAAACTTGATCGTTGATGAGTTTGTTCTTTCGTTTCATTGACCTTCGAAGGTCTTGATTATTCTATGAGTAACACGAAAGAAGGTCTAAGATCATTTGTATTATGTCTTTGTTTGGTTCGATTCGTGTAGATGAGATGGCTTTCGGATAGTTGATTGGTTATTGTTGGTGAATGGTTATTGTTGTTGGCTTATGATTATGGATCTGGTCTTCTTTTCTTTTCAGTATACTTTTTTTTTTTTTTTTTTGGTTCATTGGACTGATGATGTTAACTGAAGTTTGAGATGGTTTTAAGGCCGTGGTCAATTGGTCAAAACGCAACTGGGTTTAGCCAAAACGCAGTTGACTTTTGATTTTGGCAGAGTTTGGTTTAGGTTGACCAAGAAATTCTTCAAAACGCAACAGGATAGATCAGTCAAAACGCAACTATCAAAACGCAGTTGACCAAAGCAAAAACGCAGTTGACCGTGAGCTGTCACAATCGTACTTGGATCTGGGTTTTGTCTTACATCAAAACGCAACCAAGAACTCCTCAAACTGCAACCAAGAAAACAATTTTTTTAAACCCAGATCTGTTTCATTTTGACCTTGTCTTTTTTCCGGCGAGCTTATCCGTCGACTTTTTATGACCATAAAACAGACCACATATTCATGGAAATGGTACAAGACATCACAAAAGAAACAGTTTTAGAAACTGTTAAAAAAAAAAGAGAAAACAGATATATATGTTATGACTTTTGACCATCGGATACAAAACTGTCATAAAGAACTGTTACACCATAAAGTAGGAAAAAAATTTCCGTATGTAAAGAAATTGTGTACAATAGTTTAAAAAACAAGCTTCGAACCAGCATAAATCATCAAAAATAATACAACTTGGCTCTAATGCCAATTGTAGGATATTCATAAACATAACATGTATTGTTCTTGTGGTTTTAGGCCGAATTTAGAGAGAAACAAAAGAGAGAAGTGGAACCTTGAGAGAGAAAGTGTAATATGTTATATTAGAATGAAGTGAAGGTCCCACACGCCTCATGTGGGCTGTGGAGTGAGCTGACAGTGGGTAAAGACCCGACCCAACTCCACGAATACTACGATAACTAAACTAATATGATAAATCCTACGAGCTACTTAATGCTAATTCATACTCGGGGTGACCGAGTCTTTCACATGAATATTTATATTCCTAACAATAATGAAGAAACAACATCACTCAAAAATTAAGAATTTTAAGTTTAAAAGATGACATTCATGCTTTATAAGTATAACGAAGTTACTAACCAATAAGTTTTGTTTTAATTAGCTTATACGTAATCATGTGTTATTGTATATACGTAACCTAGAAATGTTACGTGTTCTATGTTTTCTGAACAAAAGTGTAGGAAAATTAGATGATAGTTTGTTGTTGGCAAGTCACCAAATTAATATAGGTTTACTTAACATCTAATTTTGGTAGTTAAGACATAAATGTATACTGATAAACTACATACATCTTCAAATAATTTAAGCTACGTGAGATTTTCTTGTAATGAAGAATACAAAATGTGCTTATAAAAAAAGAAATGTCACCTGTTCTATTATACATGAGCACGACAATTGAACTACAAAAACCTACCAAACTAACATCAGGTTCTAACTACGTTCCAAACATGTGAGTTTTGATCATAAACAGAGCTTTTTTCCCGCTACAAGATGAAGCTTTGGCTGTAATGCAAGCTCAATAATTTGGGAATCAAGTTCTAAGAAAACGAAAAAAAAAAAAATCATTTGAATTCAAAATATATAAATTTCATAGCTAAACAAAAATGAGTTTGTTAATGATATTGAAGAAGTTTTGTATTTGACTGTTTGTGACTTCTGATATGTTTGCAAAATACACTTTATTTGTGGTGACTAAAGTTTTACGTATCTCCATTGCATCTTGTGTCAAAATTAACAAACACGATTGCAAGTTAAAAGACTTAAAGTGATTAGTTAAAAAGTCTTATACTCAATAAAATGAAAGAAGAAATCATTGCTCGTCAATTAGATCATTGACCATCACCTGTTAGATATTTAAATTTATAATTATAACTTTATTCAAAAGAAAAGATGTGACTAACATAATTATGATAATTAAGCATGTGATTTGTAATTCACTGAGACAGTCAATCAAGGCTAAACTCATGATGAAACAAGGCCAAACAATAAACGATAGTAGTCAACAAGAAGTTGAAGTCTCACTAATAAAGGGGGTGTTATAAGAACCCTCCCTACGCATGGGTCCCGCCTATTTTCATGAAATATACAATCCGACAAAGCAGACAGTACAAGCGACGGCAGCGGTAAAGTCAACACACGCTCCCTACCAGGGAGGGTCATTATAACCCAACCTTTAATAAAAGAGGGTAACCTCCAAAATACATCTCTCTGGTTTACCCCGATTCGCAATATACATCCTTTTCGCAAAAGTTTCAACAGATACATCACCCCGTTAGTAAAAGTTAACCTATATGCATCCCTCCATTAAAATAAGGACAAACGGCGCAAATTATTTCTCCGCTATCTCCTAACGCGATAGAAAATATTTACACCGTTAGTCTTCTGGGTTAACTATACTTGCACCGTTAGTCATTTTTTTACGTTTTCGTCCATTTTTTATGTTTTCGTCCGTTTTTTACGTTGTTGTCTGTTTTTTTACGTTTTCGTCCGCTTTTTTAAGTTTTCGTTGTTTTTTCAAGTTTTCGTCTGCTTTTTTTAAGTTTTCATCCGCATTTTTTTACGTTTTCATCCACTTTTTTTAGTTTATGTCCCTTTTTTTCATTTTCGTCCGTTTTTTTACGTTTTCGTCTGTTTTTTTTTTAAGTTTTCTTCCATTTTTTAACGTTTTTTCTCTTCTTTTTTTTTTTACGTTTTCGTCTGTTTTTTTTATGTTTTTGTTAGTTTTTTTTACGTTTTTGTCCCATTTTTTTTACGTTTTCGTCTGTTTTTTTACGTTTTCGTCCGCTTTTTTATATTTTCGTCCTTTTTTTTTTTTTTTTAAGTTTTCGTATGTTTTAATTATAGCATAAAGTTTGTTCCTCCCTAAAAGAAGATAGAGTTAGTCCAAAACGAAAAATGAAATTATAGTTTACATATAATCTATTGTCTTACGTGTGTGAAATCAAATGAAAGAACTTTCTGAGAGAGAAAAGTATAGTATCCTTTTATGTATTGATTTTCTTAAACAGTATAACGTAAAACTAGATAGATAGTTACACAGTCAAAACCTCTAAAAGGTAAAAAAGGCCTCGATATATCCTTCGACTAAAAATGCTTCATATTTGCCTAATCTTTAAATATAACTTGCTAAAACAAGTTAATACAACATAAGAGTGAGACAAGATTAAAAAAGATCTCAACTTTGTATCTCAAAACGTAAAAAAGCAGATAAAGCGTAAAAAAATGGACGAAAACGTAAAAAAATGAACGAAAACGTAAAAAAACAGACGAAAACGTAAAAAACAGGCGAAAAAGAAAAAAACGGACGAAAACGTAAAAAAACTGACGAAAACGTAAAAAAATGGACAGAATGTAAAAAAGCGGACGAAAACGTAAAAAACAGACTAAAACGTAAAAAAGCAGACTAAAACGTAAAAGAAAGAGCAAAAACGTAAAAAATGGACGAAAACGTAAAAAACGGACGAAAACGTAAAAAAACAGATGAAAACGTAAAAAAAGGGACGAAAACATAAAAAAGCGGACTCAAATGTAAAAAAGCAGATGAAAACGTAAAAAACAGACGAAAACGTAAAAAAACAGACGAAAACGTAAAAAACGGACGAAAATGTAAAAAAACAGACGAAAACGTAAAAAAATGGACGAAAACTTAAAAAACGGACGAAAACGTAGAAAAAGGACTAACGGTGCAAATACAGTTAACGCAGAGGACTAACGGTGTAAATATTTTATATCTCGTTAGGAGATAATGGAGAAATAATTTGCGCCGTTTGTCCTTATTTTAACGAGGGATGTATATAAGTTAACTTTTACTAACGGAGTGATGTATCTGTTAAAACTTTTGCGAGAAGGATGTATAGTGCGAATCGGGGTTAACCACAGGAATGTATAGTGCGAATCGAGATTATGTATGTGAAGGCAGTCCAAATAAATAATTTTTTTTACCTTAGTGCCACTTAGTTGTTTAACTAACTAATGGGCCTATTAAATATGTGGTTGTTTTATTTATACCGATTCCGTTTTTTTGCTGAAATTTTATACAATCTTTAAAATAAAGTTAACTTTAACATATAATATCAATAAAATTGAAATTTTAAACGTTAAAATTAGTTAAATTATCATAAATCGCTTTGAGTAAATGAAGTTGCAATTAAATATTAGCTAAAACTAATATTTTACATTTCAACAATTCTTAAACAAGATTAATGAAAGGGACTAATTACAATGGCAGTGTAATAACCCGAAAATTTTCGAGTTATTAACTTTCTGTAAACCCGAAGCAATTGATTATGAACTTTAATCAAGTTATTTTATTCACCTTGGCATTCGAAATATTACTACATATTTTTTTTTCTTTACTGAGAAATAACTAGTGAGATTACAAAGCGAACCCCGTGACAAAACTCACGTTCCATTTTCACTGGAACCATACGCGTACCGACACCGTGATAGTATGACATAAATTTAAATGGTCAAAACGAAGAATGTACAAAACAGTTCATAAGAATAAATACGAACTCGGAAATAAAAACAAATAATTTATGACGACTCTAAACTCTCGGGTTAGAGATATTTAAATGAAGCCAGAACTGACACCGTCTAGCGAGACCCGGGTATTTAAAAACACACAAAATATACTCTACTAAATTTCTAAAACAACACTACAACATTTTTATATAAATAAATCATACAAACTACTACTCGTACTACTTTTTGTCGACATCCCCACAACACATTTTTTTTATATAGTACTACTTCTCTTTTGATTTGGTCAACGCCCCACTTTCCCAAATTTTTACTGCTACTACTCCTTCTTTCTTGTTCTTGTCGAGACCACCATTTCCATCCATAACCCCATCACCTTTCTACTCCCACCTTCCCACTCTTATCACCTTTTCGGCAAACCACCATCCTCAAAAGCATCACCCTCTCTTGTCTTGTTGTTTTTGCTGCTTCCATCGAAAACCCAGAAAGAACCGAACCATCCCTATCACACCATCAATCCTAGTCAACCATCAACCTTTGTCCTCTTCGAATTCACGAGACCTCTTAAGAATTAGGACCATGTTTATAAACATTAGACACCATTTAGGAAGGTTATTGTTCCCCAAATCAAAAGCAATATGGAGCCTAACTCCATTACACCCTTTAAATCCACCTCTTCTGGACACCAATCGAATCACACCGAAACTACAACCACACCTCAAGTTGAGAAGTCTTAAGCAAAGGGTTAGAGTGTGATTCGAATTGGAGCAAGAAGTGGGTTTGGAGCTTTTGGATTCGGGTTTATTCTTTTGGTCTCCTCGTCAATCTCAGCCGAATTCCGTTGTTTGTAAGACTTACTCTAAATTTCTGATTTCATCATTCTCGATTGTAATTGTTACTAGTTATTATGTTTTATCTTGAATGGTTGCTACTGTCGACTGAGTTAAGATTGTGGGATTAATGTTTTGATTTTATAAATAGTTGGTTTGGTTAATTTTAATGAATGGCTAATAAAAATGTTAATTTTGGCTCGGGTATTGGAAGTGCTTGTTTTATCGCTTATCTCTTGGCTTATTGGTAGAAACTTACCAGTTGTGGTTCCTTTTTAATGTATTCGACCCACTGTCGAAAACAGTGGGTACCTTTTCCTCTTTGTTCTTCTTTGCTTGCAACAACTAATGGCTATGTTTGGTTTTGATTGGATATTTAATTTGTTCGTTGCTCTTTTGGTCTGTTCGCGACAACACCCACATAGAGTGTTGGTCTTGTGCTTGGAACCACTTGGGAAACAAACTCGTAAGGGCTTGCTCGTTTGTGTGAATCTCACCTCAACGACCCACGTAGGGTGCTAGTTGAGTCTTGGTCACGGTATAGCAGTGAGCGCCAAAGGGGTGGTCACTTTTAGCTTAGTTCCCAACTCTTTTTCCAACTTGATTTTCGCTTATTTTCCAGCTTATTCACCGGCTTATTTTCAACTTACTCTCGAGATTCTTTAACAACTTATTTTCAGCCTATTGAATATGTTTTTGTGTTGTGGTATTAGTGTGCTAACATGAACAAAAAGGGTATGTGTGCTTCCTTGGTTAGTCTCGGTTGAACAAAATGCAGGAGGTTGCATTTTTGTTAAAACTCTGAATTTACATTTGTTTTACTCATTTGTGTTTCCAAAAGCCCATGTGTTAATCAAGGGTGTGTTTTGCTTAGTCAGGCTTAGCAGCCCATGACATAGAGTGCATTTGGTTTTGTTCTGGGCTAAAGCCCACCCACGTTAATCTTAAGGCTGCGTTTGAAACTGTTGTACAGATGTATAACTCTTTTACATATAAAAAGACATACGATAGAAATAAAATAGGTGATTGAATTTGTGATACCTTTTTGAGCCAAACCAAGTTGCATGTTCACTTCGGCTTACGTCACGACTTGTTCCCGACTCACTCGACTCATTTACCTCCGACATTATTTCACGACGTACCCTAATTTACTAAACATATTCTACAAACGGATTATAAACTATTATCAAAACTTAATTTTTGAATCATTAGTCCATACCAATTATAATGATATAGTTATAGTAAACAAAATCTATTTTGATGCTAAGAAACAAAATAACGACGACTTAATTGTTATTGTGACACTTAGTCACCGCGGACAACTAAAAATTATATATGGATCATGCCCGACTTTCTAAAAACCATACACTTGTAACTCACAAGTGTATTTTTAAATACAAACTCTTGTAAATAAAATTGTTACTTAAAATATAGTTTTTACACACTTTTATTTTTAACAAATAACTAGCTATGTATGTACTTTTAAACGACATCCTTATAGTCCGATTTCGTCTGATATTTATTGTAATTACTTTCCGAATATCGTCTTTCGGTTACTATCAAACCAAAGACTTATTCTTTCCTTACTGTATACTTATATACTTATACACTTCCAAGAGCCAATCCTTGCCAACTTTTATAAAACGATTTAAATGCTGCCACACAAGCAACAATAACACAAACATTTTAAAGCATTTAAACATATCTAAACTTCATCGAGTCTTAAAACTGGAACTGCGAACTAAATTTACCGTACTAATCTAGGTCACGCGTTGAAGTTACTACACACCATTTGATTCCATTGCATCACAGATTTCCACTACTACCAAGGTGAGTTCATAGTCCCACTTTTTACTATGTTTTCAAATCCCGTGGGGAGATACATGCTACTACTTTTTATGATCACAATTGCTTGAAAATTTTCTCTAAATGTGTTATTGCCTAAGTACAACTATTATTATATCGATTACTGTCGATACTATCAACTACTGTTGCTACGATTATTATATCGATTACTGTCGATACTATCAATTACTGTTGATGCTACTGTTATATCAATTTATGTCAATACTACTAATTACTGTTGGTACACTGTTAACACTGTGGTTTCATTAGCTTAGTGCAATAATAACTACTTTCGATTTATGGGTGTAACAACGGAACCCATTACCTCTTAAACTTGAAATCTTGTGATCAATTATTTTACTATTAAACACTATGGATTCACTCAACCTTTGTGTTGACATTTTAAGCATGTTTATCTCAGGTAATTAAAGAAATCTCAAGCACGGAGTTGGCACGGGCATGGAGAAAAGACCCACCTTTGTTCCAAATAACTATATCATTCTTTTCAAACTCATCATCACTTTTGTGAACTACTACCCCCTTTTGATAACAAACATGTAATCTTTGAATATTGAGTTTTCATTGAATGATATAAAATTTCTCTTTTTATCAAAAATCTATACTTATGACTGTGATCTAGTTGGTAATACCCCGTTTAAGTCTTCCGCTGCTTCATTACGATTTTCGGGGTGTTACAGATTGGCATCAGAGCCATGGTTATAGAGAACCAAATGCTTTTCAAAAACATTGGACTATAACCGCGATTTCTAAAAGGACCATTTTAAACCTTACCACCCTATGCCCTCCGTGCCAACACTTTGCTACACTTACACTTTTGCATTGAGATTTGCTTGGCAGATTATGCATGACAAACAAATTTTATCACTATAGAAAATAGCATTGAGATTTGCTTGGCAGATTATGCATAACGAATAAAAATTTATCATTTACAAATGTTATTATATTTGCATTGAAATTTGCTTGGCAGATTATGCATGACAAACAAATTTTATCACTATAGAAAATAGCATAGAGATTTGCTTGGCAGATTATGCATGACGAATTAGTTTTATCACCTACGAATGTTATTACAACTAATGTATGTTATTATTATTAGCTAACTTACACTTGTTATTATCGGGATATTACAGTACCATGGCTTTTAATTCACTTTACTCTACCGAAATCATTCCCCGTACTATTCGCACTTCCTCAGTTATCCAACTCATACCAAACTCAGACAATTCTTATGTGCAAACGGAGTCCACATCCACGTTACCCGATTCGACATTATTCTTTCCCTTACTCCCACACTCACTTATCCACTTACCACCGTCAGGGAGAGCCGTCATGCCTCAAAATAACGAGATGTTGGAGGGGGTGCCCAGTACATTCGAGGTTGACCAGAGTTCCAGGAGAACTCAAATGGAGACAGAGGATGACATGGTGTGGAGAGATATACCATGTATAGACAATCGCATTGCCACCATGGAGACCTGGGACTATATGTCTCATTTATCATCATTCGAGTCTTCGGACACTCCATACCCTGGGACACCACTAGAGGACACAGAAATGAGCGCTGTTGCTCAGATGCAGAACCAGTTGGACTCGCTGACTAGAAGAGTAGAGCTTCACTCCGAGCACCTCGATGAGATACCAGCTGATCAGTTTGAGTCGTACGACCAAGACTTCCGTATATTGTTCAGGAGGATGAACATCAGAAGACAAGAGATCTCTGATATGAGTTTCAGAGTTGATGCCGTTGAGCATGCACGGACGGTAGCCCAAGAGACAGTCCAGGGATTACAGTGTATGGTAGGAGATGTTGAGAGAGCCTTACGAGCAGCCAGGGATACTGAGAGAACCCAGAGCCAGAGGATTACCGCTTTAGAGGCTATGTTGGCAGCACAGTTGAGTATAAACCAGGAATTCCAAAGGCGTTTTATAGAGATGGATGACTTGGCTGAGATAGTTAGAGGTTTACAGCACGGACCTGGAGATGCACCCGGCACTTCATAGATTAGCCACGTATTGTTGTAGTAGTGACATCTTAACTTGCCCAGCGTGGCATTAATAATTTTGTATTGTATTGTTCTTTTGGAAACAATGTATCAAATTATTAAAACTCATGGTTAGTTATGATTACTATGTACCAATATTAATCTATGTTATGGTTGCTTTGTTCGTTTGTGCGTTGTGATTTTCTTTTTATACGTCACCATATTATTCCATGTGTGTTGTGATTGTATTCAGACATGTCGGGATGATTAGTTATGATGATTTGGTTTATGAGAATGTTGTATGCTACTATTATAAGGACAATTATGACACCTCACTTGATTATATTAACCGTAAAACCTAAATATATGTTCTTGTGTCATTGTTAGAACATGGCTACCCGCAACAGAACTACAGAAGCAGTCGCCGGATCGATCATGACTCCGGAAGAGATCCGCCGATTGATCACGGAAAGCGTGACCGCTGCATTAATAGCTCAAGCTGCAGCCACGACTCCTACCGGCAATGCAACAAGGCCCACTACTGAGAGCGAGCCAGTTGCAATCCGCAAGTGCACGTACAAGGAGTTCATGAGTTGCAAACCACCAACCTTTAAAGGTACCGAAGGAGTGACAGAGTTAGCTCGATGGTTTGAGCGTTCAGAGACTGTCTTTACAAGAAGTGGTTGTGCCGAAAACGACAAAGTCGCCTTTGCTACTGGCACTCTAACAGATGATGCCCTGTCGTGGTGGAACGCCACTGCTCATAAAATGGGTAATGATAGAGCTTACCAACTTCCTTGGGCTGAGTTTAAACAGAGGATGTTGAAGAAGTATTGTCCTCGCACCGAAATCCGAAAGCTAGAAGATGAGTTTGATCGCTTGGTAGTAAAAGGGTATGACATCCGGACCTATGACAGAAGGTTCCAAGAACTATCTCTACTATGCCCAACTAAGGTGCCAGATTTCGAGAAAACCTTAGAGATGTATGTTGAGGGATTGCCCGAAAGCATAGAAGGAATCGTTACTGTATCCAAACCACAAACGCTGGAAGAAGCCATGGAGACTGCTCAGAAATTACTGGAGAGGGAAATTAAGCGTAAGCAGGCTCAGGGAGGCAACGATCACAAAAGAAAATTTGATGATCGTAGAGGCACTCACAACAATAGCTCGCATCATAACAACCACACTCATCACAACAACAACAACCACCACCACCAACAAAACAGAGAGCAAAAAGTCGCAAGGGCTTATATGGCTGCACCAACAGAAGGCAGAGTTTATGCTGGGAACCACCCACTATGTGATCAGTGCAATTGGCATCACTCAGAGCCTTGCACTGTTAAGTGTGGAAGCTGCCACAGAGTAGGCCATCAGACCAAGAATTGCAAGGATAGAGGCCCCGTTGCTGGGAACGACTTACAGCGAGTAGTGACTTGTTTTGGCTGTGGGGAGCGTGGACACTACAGGAACGAATGCCATCAGAATCGTGGGCAAAA
Source organism: Artemisia tridentata subsp. tridentata (assembly GCA_021014915.2). Lineage (NCBI taxonomy): Eukaryota > Viridiplantae > Streptophyta > Magnoliopsida > Asterales > Asteraceae > Artemisia > Artemisia tridentata. The sequence continues at coordinate 288,871,160 of CP139504.1, forward strand.
GGTCGAAGGTGCTCGCGGGAGAGCATATATGTTGGAGGGAAGAGAAGCTCACCAAGACATCAACAACACGACAGACTAATGAAGTTTAGAATTTAGCAGTCCCATTCCCTTATGTATTATGTTGTACTAAGTCTACGACATCCCTAGTATCCGGATTTTTAAGACTACTTTCTGTTCTAAAAACAACTTGCTGTGATAATTCCCCATCTATTGTACTTTCTATTCTTTTCTGATTTCCATATTATCAACAAATTTGTTATCACTCATAACATCTTTCCTTAAATTGCCATTTTGTAAACGGCATGGGTTGAATCTATTTAAACACTGAGAATTATAACGACTAAACCGAACATCACATCGTTGTTCCTAAATTATACATAGCCTAGCTACCTATGTCTAATTCAGGAGGGATCATGTTATGCTGGGAGCAGTTATTTATAAATCCTAAAACAAACTGATTCATCATCTACAAAAGCTGAAGATTAGCAACTTTCTCTACATTCACCAAGTTCTCGACCGGAACCCTCATTGTTAAAATTTGTTATTAACAAACTCCTTTGTCTAACGGGTAGGTTAACCTCACAGATTTTTGATATTCATGAAACCCTGGTCGTACCTTTGAAAGAAATTCGACTTGACGATAAGCTAGATTCTGTCAAATAACCAATGGAGATTTTGGATAGAGATGTCAAACAATTAAAACAAAGTCGTATTCCTATTGTCAAAGTTAGAGGGAATTCTAAGAGAGGACCAGAGTACACCTGGGAACGCGAAGACCAAATTCGTGCTAAATACCCTCACCTGTTCGATAAGACGACCCCGACCACTACCACATCTTAGGATTCGGGACGAATCCTGTCTAACGGGTAGGTACTGTAATAACCCAAAAATTTTCGAGTTATTAACTTTCTGTAAACCCGAAGCAATTGATTATGAACTTTAATCAAGTTATTTTATTCACCTTGGCATTCGAAATATTACTACATATTTTTTTTTCTTTACTGAGAAATAACTAGTGAGATTACAAAGCGAACCCCGTGACAAAACTCACGTTCCATTTTCACTGGAACCATACGCGTACCGACACCGTGATAGTATGACATAAATTTAAATGGTCAAAACGAAGAATGTACAAAACAGTTCATAAGAATAAATACGAACTCGGAAATAAAAACAAATAATTTATGACGACTCTAAACTCTCGGGTTAGAGATATTTAAACGAAGCCAGAATTGACACCGTCTAGCGAGACCCGGGTATTTAAAAACACACAAAATATACTCTACTAAATTTCTAAAACAACACTACAACATTTTTATATAAATAAATCATACAAACTACTACTCGTACTACTTTTTGTCGACATCCCCACAACACATTTTTTTTATATAGTACTACTTCTCTTTTGATTTGGTCAACGCCCCACTTTCCCAAATTTTTACTGCTACTACTCCTTCTTTCTTGTTCTTGTCGAGACCACCATTTCCATCCATAACCCCATCACCTTTCTACTCCCACCTTCCCACTCTTATCACCTTTTCGGCAAACCACCATCCTCAAAAGCATCACCCTCTCTTGTCTTGTTGTTTTTGCTGCTTCCATCGAAAACCCAGAAAGAACCGAACCATCCCTATCACACCATCAATCCTAGTCAACCATCAACCTTTGTCCTCTTCGAATTCACGAGACCTCTTAAGAATTAGGACCATGTTTATAAACATTAGACACCATTTAGGAAGGTTATTGTTCCCCAAATCAAAAGCAATATGGAGCCTAACTCCATTACACCCTTTAAATCCACCTCTTCTGGACACCAATCGAATCACACCGAAACTACAACCACACCTCAAGTTGAGAAGTTCTTAAGCAAAGGGTTAGAGTGTGATTCGAATTGGAGCAAGAAGTGGGTTTGGAGCTTTTGGATTCGGGTTTATTCTTTTGGTCTCCTCGTCAATCTCAGCCGAATTCCGTTGTTTGTAAGACTTACTCTAAATTTCTGATTTCATCATTCTCGATTGTAATTGTTACTAGTTATTATGTTTTATCTTGAATGGTTGCTACTGTCGACTGAGTTAAGATTGTGGGATTAATGTTTTGATTTTATAAATAGTTGGTTTGGTTAATTTTAATGAATGGCTAATAAAAATGTTAATTTTGGCTCGGGTATTGGAAGTGCTTGTTTTATCGCTTATCTCTTGGCTTATTGGTAGAAACTTACCAGTTGTGGTTCCTTTTTAATGTATTCGACCCACTGTCGAAAACAGTGGGTACCTTTTCCTCTTTGTTCTTCTTTGCTTGCAACAACTAATGGCTATGTTTGGTTTTGATTGGATATTTAATTTGTTCGTTGCTCTTTTGGTCTGTTCGCGACAACACCCACATAGAGTGTTGGTCTTGTGCTTGGAACCACTTGGGAAACAAACTCGTAAGGGCTTGCTCGTTTGTGTGAATCTCACCTCAACGACCCACGTAGGGTGCTAGTTGAGTCTTGGTCACGGTATAGCAGTGAGCGCCAAAGGGGTGGTCACTTTTAGCTTAGTTCCCAACTCTTTTTCCAACTTGATTTTCGCTTATTTTCCAGCTTATTCACCGGCTTATTTTCAACTTACTCTCGAGATTCTTTAACAACTTATTTTCAGCCTATTGAATATGTTTTTGTGTTGTGGTATTAGTGTGCTAACATGAACAAAAAGGGTATGTGTGCTTCCTTGGTTAGTCTCGGTTGAACAAAATGCAGGAGGTTGCATTTTTGTTAAAACTCTGAATTTACATTTGTTTTACTCATTTGTGTTTCCAAAAGCCCATGTGTTAATCAAGGGTGTGTTTTGCTTAGTCAGGCTTAGCAGCCCATGACATAGAGTGCATTTGGTTTTGTTCTGGGCTAAAGCCCACCCACGTTAATCTTAAGGTTGCGTTTGAAACTATTGTACAGATGTATAACTCTTTTACATATAAAAAGACATACGATAGAAATAAAATAGGTGATTGAATTTGTGATACCTTTTTGAGCCAAACCAAGTTGCATGTTCACTTCGGCTTACGTCACGACTTGTTCCCGACTCACTCGACTCATTTACCTCCGACATTATTTCACGACGTACCCTAATTTACTAAACATATTCTACAAACGGATTATAAACTATTATCAAAACTTAATTTTTGAATCATTAGTCCATACCAATTATAATGATATAGTTATAGTAAACAAAATCTATTTTGATGCTAAGAAACAAAATAACGACGACTTAATTGTTATTGTGACACTTAGTCACCGCGGACAACTAAAAATTATATATGGATCATGCCCGACTTTCTAAAAACCATACACTTGTAACTCACAAGTGTATTTTTAAATACAAACTCTTGTAAATAAAATTGTTACTTAAAATATAGTTTTTACACACTTTTATTTTTAACAAATAACTAGCTATGTATGTACTTTTAAACGACATCCTTATAGTCCGATTTCGTCTGATATTTATTGTAATTACTTTCCGAATATCGTCTTTCGGTTACTATCAAACCAAAGACTTATTCTTTCCTTACTGTATACTTATATACTTATACACTTCCAAAAGCCAATCCTTGCCAACTTTTATAAAACGATTTAAATGCTGCCACACAAGCAACAATAACACAAACATTTTAAAGCATTTAAACATATCTAAACTTCATCGAGTCTTAAAAACTGGAACTGCGAACTAAATTTACCGTACTAATCTAGGTCACGCGTTGAAGTTACTACACACCATTTGATTCCATTGCATCACAGATTTCCACTACTACCAAGGTGAGTTCATAGTCCCACTTTTTACTATGTTTTCAAATCCCGTGGGGAGATACATGCTACTACTTTTTATGATCACAATTGCTTGAAAATTTTCTCTAAATGTGTTATTGCCTAAGTACAACTATTATTATATCGATTACTGTCGATACTATCAACTACTGTTGCTACGATTATTATATCGATTACTGTCGATACTATCAATTACTGTTGATGCTACTGTTATATCAATTTATGTCAATACTACTAATTACTGTTGGTACACTGTTAACACTGTGGTTTCATTAGCTTAGTGCAATAATAACTACTTTCGATTTATGGGTGTAACAACGGAACCCATTACCTCTTAAACTTGAAATCTTGTGATCAATTATTTTACTATTAAACACTATGGATTCACTCAACCTTTGTGTTGACATTTTAAGCATGTTTATCTCAGGTAATTAAAGAAATCTCAAGCACGGAGTTGGCACGGGCATGGAGAAAAGACCCACCTTTGTTCCAAATAACTATATCATTCTTTTCAAACTCATCATCACTTTTGTGAACTACTACCCCCTTTTGATAACAAACATGTAATCTTTGAATATTGAGTCTTCATTGAATGATATAAAATTCCTCTTTTTATCAAAAATCTATACTTATGACTGTGATCTAGTTGGTAATACCCCGTTTAAGTCTTCCGCTGCTTCATTTCGATTTTCGGGGTGTTAAACAAGATTAATGACAGGGACTAATTACAATGGCAGTGTGTTAGTATTTCATTTGTGTACGATTCAACAATTTTAGATCTATAATAACAAATTCCAAAGACAATGCTTCATTCTTCAATCCCATGTAAGTGCTAAATTCAATCTCCAAAATCAGTTAACAACTACTTAAAATCATACATTATTCCATACAATTTACCATCTTATAAAACGTCTGAACTTTTCATTTGTTAATATTTTATCTAAACATGTACGTGAGATATTATGTGATATGATAAACAAGTAAAAGTTTTTGGGTTCCTAGTAATATATTGACATATGGCATGTTTGGTGAAAATAACAGTAACAATTAGCAGTAACGACAAGTAGTAATGGTAAGCAGTAACAGAAAGTAGTATTTATTTGTTTTGATAAGCGTTTGGTAACAAAGCTGTATATTTGTAATCATTAAGTGTAAACGCTAGTTGCTAGTAAATGCTCCTTCAAGTGGCATTTTGATTTAGAGTGTTTAGAAAAATTAGAAATGCTAGTTGGTTGTTGCCAAACAAATATTATGTACAAAATGCTAAACGGTAGTTGTTAGTTTCTTCAAAATGCTCTTTAACTCTCGTTGCCAAACATACTCAGTTTAAGCAATATAAAAAACTGAGATTTAGATGTATAGCCGAGTCATTTTAGTCTCTTAATTTTCGAAAGACAATATTTTGTAAGACCAAGAGTAGTGGTAAGGTATGTGGGTTGGGGCAAATGTCGACAAGTGGCAGTGAGAGAAAGTTTGGCGTTGAAGCTAAATTGGGGTAATGGTTCAACGCCCGTTTTTTTATTTATTCAATCATTACATAATTATTTTTTTTCCTAAACAATTTTATTACAAATTATTCTAAATTTAGAAATAACACAACATAAACCTAAAATAATTCAACCGTCGCTATAGTCCGCATCGTCGTAGTCGTCACTCGCATAATAATCTTCCTCGTCGTCACCTAACTCTACAACTGTCTCGTCACCCAAGTCTTCAACCTCTTCGTCGGCTATTTCTTCATCCTCAACTTCACCATTGCGTACCCTACGTTGCTTTCGTGCCCAAACATGCTCTACCAAATCCGCCTTAAGAGAATTATGAACGTCGGCACTTCGCATATACCTGCTGTTTTGTAATCTGACTTCCATGGGTGCTTGTTCTCTATTTTCATCTTCTTCCACTGCTTCGGGTCTATAATCTTGACAGTATGCGTTACCCTCATCTTCCAAAATCATATTATGTAAAATGATACATGCTTCCATAATGTACTCCATCGTTTCAGTCGACCATAATTTGCAAGGAGTCCTTATGTACGCCCAAAAAATAACCGTACGGGTAGTAATTATTATTGGCGTAAAAAGATGCGGTTGACATTTTACCTGAAACAATGTCCTCTATGAGAGGTGATTGTTGTAACACGTTGAGATCATTGTTCGATCCGGCTGCGCCAAAGAATGCATGCCAACACCAAAGGTCTTGTGAACAAACAGCTTGAAGTATCTTCGTCGGTCCCTTTTGATCACCCCGAGTGTGTTGGCCACGCCAAGCCGTAGGACATCTTTCCCACTGCCAATGCATACAATCTATGCTACCGATCATACCGGGTAGATCATGCATGTCTTCGTGCACCTCGTAAAACGGTTATGAGCTTCTTCACGATCGCGCATGATAACTTGTCTTGTTTGAAACGGTCGACGTTGACTAACGCTTCGGTGAATAAACGTCGCCATAAGGTTTAACGCACTCGAACAAACGGCTACAACTTCGGTTTCAAATTCGTCGGAACTTGAATCACTACTCGAATACGAGGCATTGAATGGCCGGCGAATCATTTTTTTTGTTAAAAACGGTCGTTATTTTTGTTGAGAGGAAGTTGTTGAATTGTGTGTTGAAATGAAAAGGAAGTGTTAAATTAAATAGGAAAGTTGAAGTAAAAAAAAAAAAAACTAAGTTAATTAATGAATATAGCCGTTTAACGGCTATATTTGACCAAATAATATCTTCCACGCCCGTTGTTCAATCAACGGGCGTTTATTTTTTTGCCAATTCAACGGGCTTCAACGCTTGATGGAGGTGGTCCAACAGGCGTTGAAAGGGCAACTAAGGCCACTTCAACGCCCACTACTTTTGGTCTAACAAGATACTCATGTTTATTAAAATGAGCAACCACTCTCTTAAACAACTAGCTGAGTCATTCTTAACATTATCTTCTGTATATTATAATAGGAGAACTAGTTAACGATTTACAAGAATGATGAGATAAAAACACTCAACTTTTAATTTAAACATATACCATGAGAGTGACATAGCGATAAAAATATCTTCCTTTAAAAAAGGAGGTCAATGGTTCGAATTTAACGAGAAGAAAATTAATCTTTTTGTGCCCACGAAGGTTCATCTGCATTAACTCAAGACTATTAAAAAAATAATCACTCTGTGATTAGTCGTAATGTCGAATCAAACGCATGTAAAACAAAAAAATAAGTTAAGGGCATGAAAATGAAAATATAAAAAACTCTTTACCCATTATCCACCCCGTGATTTTGTCACGAACGGCATCCCTTATTTTACGGATTAATCCAACGGTCAATATTAAATATAATATAATGAAAAGGATTTGCCTTTTGTCCGTCATCAACGGCCAGAATTGCAAATATGTTTATAAAACGTGTGGGGCCACGTCCGTTTGAGTGGGCCCAGTAAGACGTCGTCGGTAGAAACACAATGGAGACCCACTAATTTTGTTATAGGACCCTACTTAATTTGTGAAAATTGTGTACGTCCGTAACATCTAATAGTTAGGGATCTACTCCCTCCGTCTCAATTTTATTGTCACATTTTCCTTTTTCATCTGTCCCAAAATTATTATCACATACCATAAATAGAAAGTGAATAGGTAGTGGAGTTTGGTAAAATTACTATATTACCCTTGGTTGAAATTAATATTGCAAATTTTAAAGAAGTGTTAATTAATTGATTAAAGGTAAACTTGTCATTTGGCAAAAAAGTAAGAGAGAGAAAGTAGTGATAGTGACATTTTTCTAAAAGAATGTGTTTTTTGTCTGGTGACAATAATTTTGGAACGGAGGGAGTACTATACCCACGGGGGACAAGGGTGGCAGGCCCTTTGTCTTCCCATTGTCCCCTATTTTTTTTTCTGCACAGCACAGTTTTTGTCAGTTTCTGTTCCGTATTTTTGACAGTTTTTAGCGTTTGACATATTAAACTTTATATTTTCTGTTCCGCACTTTCAGGTTTATAGCTTTTTGATATAAACAAAATTATAAAAATTAAAAAAAAAAAATTAAAAAAAAAAAAAAAAAACCCTACAAAAATAGGCCCCGTGTATATAACAAAATAGGCCCCGTGGTTATAACCCATCCCAGTAGTTATTGTACTTCTAAATAGTATTTCGACCTATACTAAATATTTTCTGTTCATATTCATGCAACTTACAAAAGTATTGTTTGGAGTAGTATACAAATAGTGTTGTGTTGTCAGAAATACGTGTCTAAAATTTATAAACACACCGCACATCCTAAAATACGTACAAAACTGCAGGGGCAACATCACGATAATGGTTGTAGTGTGGACGACAAGTGTAGATGGTGCATAGATAGTCATGGCTAGTCGGCTATAGTTATGGTACATATTAGATTAGATGATTGGTTAGATTAGTCGGCCAAAACACAGTTGTGCCGTTAAAATTTCTTTTATGTCACATGTGCTCTATATATTGTCCTAGATAAAATCATTAGCACAACATTCTTCAATCTAATAGTCAATACTTTGCTAATGATGATTTTATAGGCCACATTGCAGCATACATTGTAATCTACGAAGGATTTCATCATTCAGTAGTCGAAGCATGACATTGCTAGGTTAAGTTCCAATGTAGACAATATATGCTTTTAATACGTGTTCAACAACTTTTACCAAAGTATGTGTCCGTCTTTGCATATACAAAAATGAAGTATTTGTAAAAGAGGTTACTTAAATATATCGGGTATGTTGGGAAAACATAACTGTTTTTTGCATTGGAGATGAAGTTGTAGATAAAGATGAAGATGAAGATGTAGATTATAAAAAGAGATTATTTTTATAAGTTACATGAAATAGCATTTGATATTTAGAGATTATGCAAACAAATTTTTTTTATAATCTATTATAAGTTATTTATATCAAACAAAGATCAAACATACCCAATATTATCTTTTCTACAACTCCAATTTTCACAAATTTTCTCTTGAAGACAAACACAGCTGCTTGTAATCGAGGTGAGCGACAAGCGTGCCACATACATGGCTTATCTTCCTCACGAATGTCGCATGTTAAAGCTACCACCTGCTTCTCATGCCGTCACGTATGACAGTGTTCGAACAGTGGTGTGCACTACCAGATGAAATGGCTTGTGTTAGTGTGTGTATGTGACTGACGGTTTTTGTGTAAACCGGACCGGATCGAGAACCAAAATTGATAAAAAGGGTGGACTGAAGACCGGACTGAAATATGTTCGGTCCGGTCTGGTCTGGCTGGTCCGATCCTGACCGTTTTGTTGGTTCTGTCCGATCGATGATCTATTATGCCCAGCCCTAGGGGTTTGTTATTGCTCCCCCGCCCCCTTAATGATTCATTTACCCCCTTTGTTTTCACAAGATAAAATAATTTTTTATCGTTTTCTGTTACGTACTTTTTGTAAGTTAATAATTTTGTCTTGTCAAATTTTGTAATATAACCTCCCAATAATACACATGAAATCAACTTTATCAAATTCGTACATTTTTGTATTTTTCTACATTTCTACTTTTATAGTCTAATACACGTACTTTTTGCATTTTGATAATTTTTATTTTGTCAAAACTTTATAACCTTAACCATTAATAATACACTTCAAACACCATATCACTTGAAAAACACACACACACACACAAAAAAAAAAAAAAAAGTAATTAATTTTTTAGTTGAGAGGGTTGGTTGTAAACGGTAAGTGAATATTATGAGAGTTTAAATGCCAAGTGAATGAGAAGTTAGTGAATATGTAAGGTTAAATATGGAGCTGAGGATGGGCAGTGTATAGTAAGCATAACAATTATTTAGTCCAAATGCACCTTTAAACATGTACTCCCTCCGTCCCAATTTTATTGTCGCTTATTTCTTTTTGGGACGTCCCAAAATTATTGTCAAATACCCAAAATAGAAAGTGAATAGATAGTGGAGTTTGGTAAAGTTTACTATATTACCCTTGGTTGAAATTAATATTGCAAACTTTAAAGAAGTGGTAATTAATTGGTTAAGGATAAACTTGTCATTTGGAAAAAAAGTAAGAGAGAGAAAGTAGTGATAGTGACATTTTTCTAAAAGAATGTGTTTTTTGTCGAGTGACAATAATTTTGAGACGGAGGGAGTAATATTTATAATCAACAACGGATATACCCGAACTTGATAACATAATTAGTCAGTACTCTATTATTTATCTAAAAATTTACAATATATTGGTACAAAAAAAGAAAAAGAAAAAAAGACATGCTCTCCAGTCCTTTTGTCATGTCCTCCATTCCCACATTTTCATAGTTATATATACACACACTTTTCACTCTTCTTCAGACACTTTCCTCCAAAACCCAAAACCCTCCCACCTATTTATTTCACAATTCTTATATGAAAACTATCAAAAATTTATTATATTTGAGGTATGATATTTTGTTACATTATATATATATAGTAATTCATTGTTCTGTGTTTTTTTTTGGTGTTATGCTAAGTAAATTCCATCTACATTTTCTGCAGCAATTAAATGTAGCAGATATGAAGTTTTAATTACAACAGCAACAAGCTTGCGTGTGATATTATATTGTCATCATCATAAATAAGTGCTAGCTAGCTTTTGTGCAAAGTGTACGTTTGTTATGGATACGAGTCTTTCATCGTTAGAAATGTTACAAGAGCCAAGTATCGACACCGATAAACTAAGCTACGAGATATTTTCGATACTCGAAAGCAAGTTTTTATTCGGTTACGATGATCCAAAAATTTGGAAACAAGAAGAACTTAAACACCTTTCACCACAACATTCCTTAACTCCAACGACACAAATTTTATCAGATGATACTAATGTGAATACTATAAAAAACCAACGAGGCAAAATATGTGTCTTGTCGATAGATGGTGGTGGCATGCGAAATATTTTATCCGGGAAAGCGTTAGCTTATCTAGAAAACGCTTTAAAAGCCAAGTCTGGCAATCAGAATGCCAGACTTGCGGATTATTTTGATGTGGCTGCTGGTACTGGTATAGGCGGTGTGTTTACGGCTATGTTGTTTGGTAGTAGTAATAGTAAATAGTCCGCTTTTTAAAGGTGAGGACACGTGGAAGTTTCTTGCGGAACAAGGAAAATACTTGTATTGCAAGAAATCGAGTCTGGGGTTATTTAAAAAGATTCTAGGTGGACACAACATTTCTAAGAAGTCCGGATTTGAAAATGCAATGAAGGAAGTTTTTACTGTGAATGGTAAAAGTTTGACATTGAAAAACACGCTCAAACCTGTTCTGATACCATGTTATGATCTGTCCAGCTCAGCTCCGTTTTTATTTTCGCGAGCTGATGCTTTGGAAACAGATAGTTTTGACTTTAGTTTATCCGAGGTGTGTAGAGCTACTGCGGCTTTACCTGTTTTGTTTGAGCCAGTTTCAATGAAGTCTATTGATGGGAAGACGGAATGTTTAGCAGTTGATGGTGGTTTAGCTATGAGTAACCCGACTGCAGCTGCGATTACGCATGTTTTGCATAATAAGCAAGAGTTTCCATTTGTTAGAGGGGTGGAGGACCTTTTGGTGCTTTCCTTGGGGACGGGTCAGGTTTTCGAAGCGAACTATGATTATGGGAAAGTCAAAGGATGGAAGGCGAAAAATTGGGTTCGACCTATGGCTAGAATTTCGGGTGATGGTTCAGCTGATATGGTGGACAATGCTGTTTCGATGGCGTTTGGTCAGTGCCGGAGTAGTAATTATGTTCGAATTCAGGTTTGTTTACTTTCTAACTATTGTTTATGTTCGTCCATATTTGCTTAGAAACTAGTGTTAGGTGAACTACATGAAAATAAACAGCAAATAATCACACGAATACAAGGATCTTACTCTTGCAATGTCTATGAGATTCTGTTTACCGAGTCGCCAACAATTCTAAGTCACACTTTAACAATTGTCTAGTTCGCAAGTCTTGTTAGATTTTAGTTAACTTGCTGGCCTGCAACTAGTAGTATAACTTTTGATAACCGATGAACTTGGCCAAAAAGTTGTAAAGCAGGATTTGTTTGATATAATATCCATAGTTTATTCTTTGTTTTATATATTTTTAATAGAATGCAACCTTTTTGTGGCAATTTATAAGAATAAAAGTTTGTTTGAGACAAAAGGAAAACAAGTCTTTTTCAAAGCCAACCACTCAATTATTATTAATAATTTGAGTAGAAAGATAGTTTGTCACACTTAGCAGAATAACTCTTTTTTTCAATCTGTTTGTTCTGCTAACCAAATTGGACAAACATTTTGTGAAAAAGGCTTTTTGGTTCGGAATGAAGTAAATAGTATCGTATCCTATACAAATTCAAATACAGTGTGCTAGCTTTTGGGTTAGTAGTTATTACTATTGATGCTCTATTAGGCCTTCGGTGATGATACGTCGCAACTAGCTAACTAATGCATACTAACACTTACTAAAGATGATTCAAAATCGAGTTTGAGGCATGGGTCATTTGAAGCACAACATGCGACTGTGGGTTCATCTTTGTTTGTTTGCGGGCACAATACATAATTTTGATATCGATAATGCCACTAAAATCTTATAATGTGTTATAAATGACTTGGGAAGGGAGTTATTGGTATGGTCCTATAGAGAATGATGGTGCTTTGTTTTGTAGTTGACATGCCTTGGTGTTGTTTTTTAGTCCTATGCAATTTAGTACTCCTATCAAGAATGGGTGTGTGACCTTTGTTTAAGACAATAGTTTTTTGTATCATTCTATGTCCTCCAGCTATGACAGAGTCAATTGGTATGTTTTTAGAGCATTTTATGTATGTGTAGCTTTCTTGAGACAGATAGGCAAAGCCGATATTATGTGCAAACGACAACTGAATTTCGTAGTCATATCTACTTATGTAGGGGCATGTTGTATTAGAAGGTGCAAAAATTATATGAACAAGTGCTAATAACCTCTGCCGATTAAATTCTCAGTTCAGAGTTGTATTTTTTTTTAAACATGTTCGCCAGCTCTTTGCTCCTTGAAAACATAGGATTTCAAGTTTGCACTCTTTTCTCGTGTGTCGTCTATTTAGTTCCCACAATTCCCTTTGCTTAAGTATATGACACCAGTAGTTGTCTAGTGCTAATCCATGAACATTTAAGTGATATTTATGGATTAACTTTTGAGACTGCATAACTTACTTTTTTTTTTTTAACAAGACTGCATAACTTAGTGGTTAGCTATAAAAATGGCACTACATTACAGTTATAAGAAATTAAGATGGAGTACAATAATTATATTTCGATAAATGTGTCTTTATAACGTTAAATACCCAAATAGTCACTGTATTATGACTTTGCTTGAAAAACTATTGATACTTTTTTCTTCTTTTTTTCTTACTATCACCAACTTATTTTTTGGCCAAGTGATTAGGGTGTTGACAGTTACCAATTATTATAACTAGTTATAAAAATGGGGCCTGGTGATTACCAATGACCATATGAACTTTTATCCTTTTTTGGTAAAGAAGCTTGCTTTGTCTACTCTCTTTTAATGAGGCATGGAATTATGATGCATGCTACATTATTATGTGTTGTCATGCCCAAGGGCAGGGACGGAACTTGAACACTGTTGTTGGGGGGGCCAACTTGAAAAATATTTATTTTAGGGGGGCCGATATACACTACGCTGAAATTTTTGTATTAAAAATGATTCAAATCATATATAAAATGTACATAGGGTCAAAAATTTTGGGGGGGCCGCAGCCCCCCTCGGTCCCTTCTAAGTTCCGTCCATGCCCAAGGGGGTGGCTGGCCTAGCGATCCGATTTTCTCAGATGGACCATTGTTCATCACCAATGGGTTGGTCAATCATTGGGGTGTTTCTTTTTTTGAATCATTAGGCCGTGTGTTCAATTTCCGCTCTGTGATATAATATATGGACCCTATGGACTAGTTGAGTCAAATATTTATGAATAAGTAGCAATTTTCACTTTCTTCACTTGCTAAATAAGCAAACATTACTAAATCTCTTGGCTTCTTTGATAGGCAAATGGATCCAATATGAGTCGTTGTGGGGTCAATGTGGACTCTGATTCTAGCCCAAGCAATATAAAGTTGCTCACAGGGATAGCCGATGAAATGCTGAAACAAAAGAATGTAGAGTCGGTGCTCTTTGGGGGTAAAAGGATCAGCGAGCAAACCAATTATGAGAAACTCGATTGGTTTGCAGGCGAACTTGTGTTGGAGCATCAGAGGAGGAGTTGCAGGATAGCTCCCACTGTCGCGTTTAAGCAAGCCAACCCGAAACACTAGGTATGACTTCTTTTAAACATCAATGTGTATTAGTTTGTTGATGCTGCTAAAAAGTAAATAAACAAGATCATTTAGAGTGTCTAAAAAAAATACTGTATTAGCTATGATAAAACATGCTGAAGTTGACCTTAGATGGGGGTCCTTTTATTTCATTTTTAAGGACTAAAAAACACACATGCTACAGCATTCATGTCTTTTCCTGTACAATGTCCCTTAGAACAAATGTTATAACTTATAACCACCAGTGCAATAGAGAACTGAACAGCCCCCCCACCCCCCAACCGACACAAATATATTTCAACAAGGACATTTATGTCATTTAATAATAATAATAATCTTGAAAAGTTTATGTAGGGAATATATATATGGTCAACTAGTGGTGGTGGGGAAGAACTATAAAGGTTTTAACTATATCACATCTATTACATTGCAACAATATTAAAAAGTGCAAATTGTGTGTTTGTATGTGGTCAATATTTGTGAAGGGTTTAGACATTTCACATTGGACTTTTCTGTAAACCTTTTTGACATTTTGTTTCTTGTGTTTCCCCTTTTGACATTAGCAAAATTCTCACTTTAATTGTTGGATGTGATCACATTAGTAGATGACAGAAGGGTGTTTTGGGGGCGTTTAAGGTTGCTTATATAAAAAACTGCCTTTGTGCAGTTGTGCTCAATAAGTAGTCTGAAATAACCATATATCAAAGCTACTTACTCGAAGATAAATAGAAAACTTTTCCGTCCAAACGTTGCAAGCTTTCTTGTGTGTCAAAAGATGGAATTAGCTGATAAACGGTTTAAATAAACAAAACCTAAACATGTAAATTTCATACATGTAGTTTTCTCTGGTTGAAAGTTCTTGGTACATACTTAACTACCTAACACTTGTTATCTAATTATTACTTAAATGCCTTTTGGGTTTATTTAGCTAAATGTCTATCATTGTGAATGCAGGCAAGGGGGACATGGTGGTCAAAAAAGGAAAAGAAGTAAAGTAGTATAGTGCATACTTCCAAGTTTTTTACCAGCTTTATTTTGAAAGAGAGAGTGGTGAATTGACAGAAAAGGACACTCAACTCAACTGTAAAAACAAGAAAAAGCATGGGAATGGTTAAGGGTAATCTTTATGGAATTTGTTTTGCCTGCCAGAGTGCAACCATCACTGTGTCCACTCTATCTTGCTTTGTCCTTTACCTCAACATGGAGGGGGAAAAAAGCAAAGGGGTAAAACTAAAAAAAAAAAAAAAAAAAAAAAGAGAATGTGTGTGTGGAAATCTAGAATGCTTAAAAAATTTTGAGGCTAGTGATGCCTTTTTATTTTGTTAAATCTCTACTAAGGCAAAGGGTCTCCTTGTTGTCTAGTAAATATTTGATTCAAGTCTTTATTGTAGTTGATATATTTCATGATAGGCGTTTTAGTTTGGTTCACTTTGTGGTATAGAGTAGTGGGCATTATGGAAAGCAACATGCCTTGGTGTGGGACATATTGTAATGTGACAACAAGATCTTACTAGATTTAGAGGTTATGTTGTTCATTGATAATTTGATACTTTTTTGTCATTTTTAAAACAGTGGGTAGTTTCATTTGTTTTGAACAACTTTTTAGGTGTTTCTTTAGATGCTTGTTATGATTGTTTTGTACTGTACCATTGCCATTATATATTTGTGCATAGTTTGGTAAGTTGACACTGCATAACAATAAACTTATTGGTTTTATTGTGTAGAAATTCTTTGGGGCTGCTTGAAACTTGCCTCCTGTCTAGTTTTACAAATTTGAGAAGATCACATACATATAAGGCTTATAATAGTACTAAGGACAATAGGACATGAGCAATATAAATTATAATGGCAGTTGTAGAATCATCATTTTAGGATCGGAAGAAACTTGAGTAAGTTGGTGGGTGAGCTTTGCTTCCTCATATTTACCATTACAACCCCCGCAAACAGTTGGTCTTTATTTTTTTATTAATTTAATTTAATTTTTCATTTACTACCAACACCTTACTACTCCATCCGTCCCAAATTATAAGTCCACTTTCATATTTCACAAAGTTTAAGAAAAGTGAGGCCCTTACAATACTAACCAATAAAAATTCATTCTCACCCACTTACAAATATTTTGATTGGTTGAAATCAAAAGTGGACATTAATTTTGGGACAACCAAAACTAGTAAAGTGGACTTATATTATGGGACGGAGGGAGTATTATATTGGGCCACCTTATTGAAAAATATGTAGGTAATTAAAGGATATAAATCCAAAAAGTCACGAAGAAGATGAGACTTGAACTTGAACTACAGGGTGTGTTATGGCATGATGCATTCAATAGAATATGCTTGTTGAATCATGAATAATCCACCTATACTTTCATGATGGAACAGGTCAAATTTAGCCACACACAATTCAGGTCCAAAAATATCACATGGTAACAAGTTGTGTATATCAGTATATGACATGACAAGTCAATAATGAAAGAAATTGCTATTGTTATAATTAACTAGGTTTATTAAAAGATTACCAATATAAAAGATATTTGAAAAGAGATTAAAGAGAAATAAGAAGAAAGACCACCTTAAATGGTGAACTTGGTAGAATATTATTCAATGTGTAATGGAGTATATATACACTACTACATTTAACTATTTGTTTTACCAGTGTAGTAATAAGGGGGACAAGTAATAGATACATTATAAATCTATTGTTGACTAGACGACATATATTATTGCATACTTCAATTGATCATTTATAATACTTCATTTTAGAAAAACCTTGCTAAAGAAAACCCAGTGAGAAAAAAACTTTAGCTAAAGAGGGCGGTGTATAGTTGACTCCCCTGATGACTGATGTAGACATCCATAGAGTGTCACGTTTTTGTACATGTCGTATTCCAATAGCATGAACGTGTTTTCTAAAAACCGAAGTAAGGAGCGTCTTGGTCTCTTGGTAAAAAGATATGTTGAACTATTGCTCGACTGAACATACTTCATTTCTATCTGATTATCCTTCACAAGGTTTTGAGTGTATGTAAAGAATCTTGGGGGTATATGTTTCTTCATGTCACTTTTTATATAACACAAGTTGTATTGTCTTCGTAGATGAGAGTTGGGCTTTTCTCATTCCCTAACCTACAAGAAGTCATAATAAGTTGTGTCATTGACCTCAACCACACACATTCCCTGCTAGCTTCATGTAGTGCAATAACTTCTGCATGATTTGATGGGTTGTATGAATGGCTTGTTATGCCTTTTGGGTTATCTAATATGCCTAGCACTTTTCTGCATTTGATGACTCAAGTTCTTAGGTCAATTATGGGTAAGTTTGTGGTAGTTTATTTTGATGATATTTTGGTTTATAGCTAAACGGAGAAGGAGCATTTAGATCATTTACGAGTTGTTCTGAAACCTTTAAAGGAAAACGAATTATTTGCTAATTTAAAGAACTGTACTTTTCTAACTAGTAACTTTTATTTCTTGGTTATATTTTAAGTTCAGAAGGTATTCATGTTGACGAAGACAAGGTTAAGGCGGCTAGGGATTGGCGACTTTTTATAGAAGATTTGTTAGAGATTTTTGTAGTATTGTGGTACCCATTACTAATTGCTTGAAGATAGGCCCGTTTAAGTGGACTAAGGAGGCGGAAGACAGCTTCAAGGTGATTAAAGAAAAATTGACAGCCGCACTAGTACTTTCTTTTCCTAATTTTGACAAAGTTTTTGAATTAGAATCTGATGTTTGTGAAACCGGGATCTGGGGCTGTTTTGTCACAAGAAGGTAGGCCCGGGGCGTTTCAAAGTGAGAAATCGAATGAAGCTCGACAAAAGTGGTCGACTTATGAGCAAGAATTGTATGTGGTTGTTCAAACTATGAAGAAGTGGGAGCATTACTTGATTCAACTAGAGTTTGTTGTCTATTCAAATCATTAAGCTCTTAAATATATTCAAACTCAAAAGCATTTAAACAAAATACATGCACGGTGGGTGAGTTTATTGAGAAGTTCAACTATGTGATCAAACATAAGTTGGGTGCATTTAACAAAGTGGCGGATGCATTGAGTAGGAAAACCACTATTTTGGTTACCATTAGTAATGGTGTTGTGGGTTTTGAGTTGGTTAAAGGCTTATATGCAAGTGATGAGGATTTTCGAGACACTTGGGAAGAAATTAAAAGAGTTAATTACACAAATCGTCTTTGTGGTTGATAAACAGTTGCACATTTCGTCCTTAACTCTAAAAAATTACACTGGTCATCATTGTAGTTGTCTAGTATTTTGCATTGACTGCTCCTTTGACCAAGGGGGTTTTGTTTTGGTCGTTAAGTCCATAAGGACTAAACGGCCGTTAGTTCTTTTAAGTCCATAGGGACCAAACGGGCGTTAATAACTAATGAGGGACGATTTATGTAATTAACTCTTAATTTTTTTAGTTTTTTATTTAATTATTTATTTTATTTATTCTATTATTTATTTTTATTATTTATTATTTATGGGTTTTATTAAAAGCTTTTTTGTTTCATTTTATTTTTTATTTTATTTTTTTGTTTCTTTTACTTGTTTCTTGGTTTTGGTTTATTTTTAGTTTTAACTTTTATTTATTTACTTTCGCTTTCTTTTCACTTATTTCTTTTTTCGGTTTATACTTATATTTTTATTTTTATTTATTTATTGTCGCTTTTATTTATTTATTTGTTTTTCGGGTTTTTCAAAGAGCAGTGACAAAAGTAGATAATAATACGCAATAAGACAAAAGAAAGAAACATATGTGTATACACGGTTGGAAAATTAAATAGTTTGTAGATGAGACGTATGTGTAATCACAATCCGTGTCCAAAAAAAACAAACAAATAAAAAGAAATCGAAACTCAGAAAAAAAGAAAAAAAAAAGAAAGCGAAAATAAATAAATAAAAATTAAAAAAAAACGGAACTGGAACCGAAAAACAAATAAGTAAATAAAAAGAAATCGAGAATAAATTAATAAAAATAAAAAGAAATCAAAACCGAAAAACAAATAAAAACAAATAAGTAAAAAAGAAACCGAAACCCAAAAACAAGTAACAGAAACGAATTAAAAAAAAAAAAAAAAAAAAAAAAAAAAAAAAAAATGGAGCAAAAAAGCCTTATAACAAAAAAGAAAATAAAAAATCATTGAATAAATAATTAAATAAAAAAATAAAAAATTAAACGTTAATTACATAAATCGTCCCTCGTTAGTTACTAACGACCGTTTAGTCCTTATGGACTTAAAAAGACTAACGAAGGACTAACGTCCGTTTAGTCCATATGGACTTAACGACCAAAACAAACCCTCGTTTGGTCAAATGACCAGTCAATGCAAAATGGACAACCACATGGACGACCAGTGTAATTTTTGAGAGTTAGGGACGAAATGTGCAACTATGTGTCAACTACAGGGATGATTTATGTAATTAACTCAAATTAAAACCAAGCAACATCGAGGTGAATTTCTTGTGCTTGACGGTTAGTTGTTAGAGGAATTCGTTTGTGTATTCCTAGGACTTCATTTAGAAGTCAATTGATTAAAGAAGTGCATGCAGGAGGATTAAGTGCTCATTTGGGGTATTACAAGACTATTGCTTCCATGGAAAAGCGATTTTATTGGCCTCAATTGAAGAGGGATATTGGGACATTCATACAAAAAGTGTGTTGTGTGTCAAGAAGGAAATGGTAAAGCACAAAATACGGGGCTTTATATGCCACTACCTGTACCCGAGGGTTCTTGAGTTGATATTTCTATGAATTTTGTGCTAGGGCTTCCTCGTACTCAATGAGGAGTCGCAATGTGTTAGTTGTTTTTGACAGGTATTCCAAGATGTCACACTTTATCCCGTGTAAGAAGACTTAAAATGCGACTCATATTGCAAGGTTATTCTTTCAAGAGGTGATTTGTTTGCATGGGGTTCCAAAGTCAATTACTTTTGATCGGATAGAAAGTTTCTTGCACACTTTGATTAACACTTTGGAGGCGTTTAGGTACATCTTTGAACTTTAGTAGTACCGCTCATCCTAAAATGAATGGTCAAACCGAAGTGGTTAATCGCACTTTGGGAAATATGATACGTTGTTTGTTTGGAGAAAATCCTAAGTTATGGGATGTGTCTTTAGCTCAAGCCGAGTTTTCTTACAATAGTGCGGTTCATAGTTCAACGGGTTTTTCACCATTTGAAGTAGTTTACAAGACTTCACCAAATCAAGTGGTGGATTTTGTTGATTTATCAGGCAAGAAGAATGTTCAAGCAAACAAGATGATGGAATGGGTTCAATCTACGCATGAAGTTGTTCGGGCTAAAATTGCTAAATCAAATGCTAAATATAAAGATGTTGCGGATAAACATCGTCGAGTCAAGTTGTTCAAAGAATGTGACAGGGTGATGGTTTTTCTTCAAAAAGAGTGTTTTCCGGTTGGTGCTGATGAGTGTATAAATACTCATCATTTTATTCCCATTTAAACTACAAAAACATCTGAAAACACTCAGAAAAGTCACAAAATACAGAAAATATCATTGAATTGTGTTTTTATGTGTTTCAGGTACAAAAGGATTGAAAACTGTTGAAAAACAAACAAAGTTGCATAATTTACAGTTTCAGTCCCTAAACTTTCATAAATTGGCAAAACTAGTCCCTGGTTATTCAAAACATGAAATTTATCATCAAAGGTCCTTTGAGATTCACAAGTTGTCAAAAGAAATCCTTTAAAGTTAAAAATTGCAAAATGGCAACTTTGGTCCCCCCAAGTTTGAAAAATGTCAAAAATGGTCCCTGGGTTTAAAAATTGGAAAATTATCAAAAGTAAACCTTGTACTATTCATATATGGCATAATTGGTCCTTGTGATATCTATTGGGAATTTACAGGTTCAGCCCTTCAAGAATCAGAAAATTACACAATTGGTCCTTGGGCTTAAATTTATACAAACCAAACAGGACCCTTTGTTTTCTATAAACCGCAAAACCCAATCCAGTCCAAACCATTAAACCCTTGGCCCAACTTTTCCAGCCCAACAAACCACCCTTTTATATAAAACGGGGTTTGACCCCGTTTGACCTCCCAAAAACCGCCAACACTGTTCCCTCTTCTCTCCCACCTCTGAAACTGAAAACCAGGTGGTTTCACCACCACCTCATCACCTCCACATCACCTACTCTATACCACCAACTTTCTCCACCATCCCCGTATACACCCAAACTGCATTTAATGCTTCTCCACCATATAACACTTCACCTCCATATCACACCCTCTGTTTTCAAACCCAACTCCACAACTTGGCTTCTAAACCTTCCTAACTTGTCCCCTCCTTCACCACAAGCAACCAATAATCCTTAATTGCAAGAATTTCGGCTGCAAGCATACCCAAGACTTTTCCCGCCAAAATACAAGTGTATGAATATGATCAATATGAACCAATCCAATGGCCAAGATGTGGTGGGATAGTCACAGAAAGCTGCTAGGACTTCAATTTTTCACTATAAAAAAGCAGAGGAAGAAAGAGAGTAGTTTAATTTTAGTTTAATTTATGTCGACTTAGATAAATTTCAATTTCCAGTGCAATTTTCAGCTTCTTAGCTATAATCTTAGAGTTTTCATTGTATTTCAAAGTCTTTTCAATAATCAATTTCAGTTTATGTTCACGAATTTAGTTTATGCAATTTTAATTCAAAATTCTCAAGTTTACTTGTATGTTGTTGTAGTTGATGATAAGGACTCTAATAGATCATTTAAGCTCCTAAAAAGCTTCTGAAAGCTTTTAGTAACTCTAAAATTTAGTGTAGTATCAAAAAACAAAAATACCAAAAAAATCACATAAAAATAAATAAAAATGAAAAAATCAATGAAGATGGTGATCACAGCTGGAGCAGGGCAAATTTTGGATGGCTTTGGGTTTAGAAGCTTAGTGGTAAGCTATTAGGAATGTTCCTTGGTCCTTGGTACTTGGTTTTCAGCTGGATACCATTTGTAAGCTTATTTCTAAGTTTTTGGCATTTTACTGTGGATGATCTTAATTGCTGCTTATCTTTGATATATATGCTTATTGTGTGTCCTTGAGTTGCTTTAGTGCTTGAAATTGCTAGTTTACTCAGTAAAATAGCTTGTTACTCATTCACTCAATTTCACAGTCAAACTAGCATCACATAGCATAAGTCTAATCTTAACTTAAAACCGGTAAATTTTAGCTTAAACAGGCTTAATATAGCATACCTGATAACTCTGCATAAGTAAATTGGTTTAAATCAGTGGTTTGTTAAGAAAATCTCAAAATCAGTTTGTATAAGGGTTGTTTGGATTTACTGTGTAAACTGTGACATAGGGTGCTATTGTTGTTAACTTTGGTTCATGCATGCTTCTTTAAGTCATTATAGCTCAGTTAAACCATAATAACCAGTGCTTGATCATTAAATAGTCAAAATCAAGTTTAATCTCAACTTACTAGTTCACTGTTAGAATTTAGAGTTCCATTTTCATCATATAAGCTCTATAGTTGATAACCTAGCTTAATTTCACTTCTTATTATCTTAATTCAACATAATCAGTAAGTAGTTTAAGATCAAAGTTCACATAAGTCAACTTAGGAGTTTAATTTAAAAAGTCAAAATTGCATGCTTTTTCAGATTTGCCATATTTCCAAGAATTTTTATGATCAAATGCTTTAGATTTAGGATTTGAAAGTTTGGGAAATCAAAGATTGTCAGCTCATCTAGCTTGGACTATTTTTAGATTAATTTTTATAATTTTATTTAGTGCTTATTCATTAGCTTATTTGGACCTGCAGGGAGAGAACCTCCCCTACACCAGGCTTTTAGCCAAATTTAAAAAGTGTCCCTAGTGCTTATTAGTGGGGCCCAGTCCCTGACCCTTGGTTTTTAGAAACCTCATTAGCTCAGCTTATTAGGATATTGCTTATTTTTGGGTTTAGACCTTTTGCCCTTGACTTAATTTGGTCTTCTTATCACCACTGAGCACTCAGTATAACTGAGTCACTCAGTGTGAGAAGCTCATTTCAAAAGCTCACCCTGAGCTTATTTGTGGGACCCAGGGCATGATACTTGCTTATTAGACAGCTTATTAGGTTAGCTTATTGGGTCAACCTTCCATTTTGACCTCTAACCTCTCTTGTGGGCCCAAATCAGGCCTGCAAAGTGGCCTTAAGGCCTGTTTGGTTGTGCAAGGTCTTGGATTTGCTTATTCTGGTTTCATAGCTTATTCAGTGTGCTTATTTGATTGATTTAGCTTATTTAAGATTGCATCAGGTTCCATTTAGCTTAATCCATCCTTAGTTTAACTCATTGTCTTGTTTGATAGCTTTTTAATCTAAAAAATCCAATTTTTAGCTTAAATTCATAACTGTTGAGATAATAAGCCATTGATGAGTGTCTAAATACTCATCATTTCTGTCACATTTAAGCTACAAAAACATCTGAAAACACTCAGATATGCTTCAAAATACAGGAAATATCAATGAAATGTGTTTTTATGTGTTACAATTGCAAAAGGATTGAAAACTGATGAAAAACAGCAAATTTTACATAATTTACAGTTTCAGTCCTCAAACTTTCACAAATTGGCAAATCTAGTCCCTAGTTATTCAAAACTTGTAAAATGTCATAAAAGGTCCTTGGGGATTCACAAGTTGTCAAAAGAAATCCTTTAAAGTTAAAATTTGCAAATTGACAACTTTAGTCCCCCAACTTTGAAAAGTGTCAAAAATGGTCCCTGGGTTATTTAAAATGGAAAATTAATAATTATAACCCTTGTACTATTCATCTATGGCAAATATGGTCCTTGTGTTAACATTGTGATATTTACAGGTTCAGCCCTTCATCTATTCAGAAATTACATAATTGGTCCTTGGGCTTATATATACTACAAAACCAACCAAACCCTTTTTATTATAAACCCAACACCCCTAGCCCACTAAACCTTGGCCCAACTAAAAACCCACCCCGTTATATATTAAACCCCGGTCAAACCCAGGTCAAACCCGTCTTCTCTAAACCACCATACGCGCCAAAACCACTCAGTCATCACCCCACCTCACCAATACCACTCACCACCTCATCCCCCCTCCTATACACGCTATCTAACATTGCCAAACGCAATTAATGCTTCTCTCCCACTCCCACTAGCTAAATCAGAGGAAATTGCCACTTGCCACGTTTCCCGCCAAAAGTGAGTTTGGACGTTTGAGATCAAATTGAAGCAATCCAATGGTGGGGATATGTTCAAGGATGTCGATGAGTATTTTCCCACCATAGTTTAGTATATATAGAAGCAAATGTAGCTCAAATGAAGCAAGTAGGTACAAGTAGCATAATCGTCCTTTAATTTTCAGTAGTGTATTTTGTAATTTCAAAGTTTCATCAATCAATACAAAGTAAAATTAGTGTGTTTATTGTTGTTCTTTGTTAAATTGTCAGTAGTTAATGATAAATACAAGTGTTCTGATTTTCATATGAACTGAGAATTCGAACCATAATAAGTAGTAGGTGATACAGCTTCTCAGTTGTTTCCAATAGCTTATATAAGCTTTATATAGCTTATTGTAAGTTTATTATAATATAAATCAGTTCTAATCCAAGAAGTGGAGAAAAGTCAACAAAAGTCAACATAAGCTTCAAGAAGCTATTTCTGGGGTTAAAAGCTGTTCTGGAAAGCTTTTTGTGGTTTTCTAGCTTGTTGACAACAAGCTAGATTGGTTCTAGTCCTTGTTCTATTGTTCCATAAGGCTTGACAGTTGTAAGCTTTTCTCATATTTTGCATAATTCCCATTATCACTGTATAAGTGCTTATTAGTAGCTTATTATTGTTGTTATCTGCTTATTGATAGTTCTTAAGTATATTTGATCAATAATATCAGTAGTTATATAGTTTGTTTTTCATTTTGCTAAAAATCTTAAAAAAGACCAAAAATAGTCATTAGTAGTATAGCTGATTATTGTGCTTATTTCTGTGTTAAAAGTTGTTAGTCAGTATCAATATAAGCTAGTAAGTCAGTAAAATAAGATCTCATAGTTTAAAATATTGAATTTCCTTTGTTAAATCACCACAGTCACCTCATAAAGGACTGTTTGGTATTTAATCAGTCAATAGGTTAAATTAGTGTTACTGTACATTTGCCTTATTCCCAACTTTGAACCAGCTTATAGTAGCCATAAAAAGCTGTTTTGAAGTCCTCATTAGTAGCATAGATAGATAATCAAGTTTCTTGGTGTCTGTGTGAATTTTTAGGCTGCCAAGTAGGCCAAATAAGCCATTTTGAGCCATAAGCTCATTTTGGTCTTTTTCTTAGCTTTTCTGAGTTCATTTAGAACCTATTAGAAGTAAACAAAAGAGTGGTTTAAGGTTGCTTTGTGTTGTGCAAATCTGCACAGCAAACAGACAAACAGCAGACTCAGTTGCTGAACCTGCTGATCTTGCCCCATTTTTGGCTTATTTAGAGAAGCTATGGCCCTGCTTTTTGTGTTTCTAGATACCTCATAGTTCTATCTCACTTTTGCCCCCATTAGTTGGAACCTCAGTAGCTTATTTAAGTGCTTAAATTGCCCTTCAATTTGGCCATTTGTCTGAGATTTCTGTTTCAAATTCACAAACAGCCAACTGCTTATCTTGTTAATACCTTGTGCTTATTTGTAGTTTTAAATTGTTTTGTGCTTATTTAAGTTGGTTTAACCTGTTTTGAGCTTTTGGTTGAGTTTTGAGCTTTTTAGCTTATTATTAGCTTATTTACTCAACTGCTTATCTGCCCAAATCAGCCCAATAAGCTTAGATAACTTTTCATTTTATTTTTCCTATCTTTTAATTTATATTTTAGAATTATCTGTAAAGTTTCATAATTTTCTGAATAGTTTTGATATTTTTAATATTTTTAATTAGTTTATAATAGTAATTAAATCATAATAAATAGAAAAATAATCAGAAAAATATAAATCTAATTTTCATAATTTTCTTTTGTCATTTTTAATATAGGAAAAATATAAAAATATTTTTAGACCTTAGGATAAATAAAATATAAAAATAAGTGATAGTTTCTATTTAATAGATTTTATCTTTTTAAATTTTAATTAAGCAAATTTCATTTTTATAATTTTCTTAGATTCTTTTTACTTTATAATATTTTTAGAAAAAGTTTTAGATTTTTCTTTATTCATTTAGTATTTTTTAGAAATTAAAATAGTTTAAATAGTAATTAAATAATAAGTAATTAATAATAATTAGTTAATAAGAGTTTAAATTAGTTTTGTATATTTATTTGTCAATTAGAATAAAAAGCAAAAATCCAAAAATATCTGATTCATCAATCACTCTAATCCTCACTTTTCACAGTTTGCCCATTCGCACCTCGTTGGGAAACGATTCGGGTGATCACTTGCCCGGTACTACACGGATCACGTGTGCACGATACATATATTTATTTATATATATTTTAGCACGGATCAAAATTTTGGCGCCGCTGCCGGGGAGGTGTGTTGCGACAATATTGTTTAAAGTTTAAGCGATTAGTGATTTGAGACCCTTCCTTGTGAAGTTCCTATTTCCCATAAACCATATAAAATACAAAAATATTTTCCTTTTCTTTTATATATATAATATCATATAAAAAAATAAAAAAACCCAAAAATATTTTCCGTTTTATTGTAAAATAAAAGATTAAAAGCAAAATCAAAATAATATTCCTCAACTTGGGTATTATCATAATAAGTTCCCAAACATCAGATTAAAACTTGCCTTTGTGTCACTTGCGAATATCGGCTCACCTTTGATTGATAAACAAACTATAACGGAGGTTTAAGGAGGTCTTGACATTAAATTGCAGACCGAAAGGAGCGGGTTTTTAAGTGGTATTTATTGCCCACCTTTGCTCCTCCGCCACTCTGTGCGTTTTTCTTTCAGAGAGCTACCGTACGCTTGTGATTATTGGTTTAAGTTCACTTGTGTTTTGCTTCGATCTTGATTTAATTGAAATATTTTTTAGTGCATGCGCACTCGTTCTTCTACGTCGAAAAGTCCTTTACGTGAACTCGTAGATATTCCGAGAAGACGTAATCGTAGACGTACTGCCCGAATAGTCGAACCCGAGATTCGTACTATTCCCATTGATAATATGGCAGACAATCGCACAATGGCGGAGATGCTCCAAGCACCCACCGAGGGTTACGGAGATGCCATTGTTTTACCACCAATCGACTCAGATCATTTTGAACTGAAAACGCACTTGATTCAACTCGTGTCCACAAACCAATTCCACGGTTTTGAACGAGAAGATCCGTATGCACACATCCGTTGGTTCAATAAACTGACCTCTACAATCAATTACAAGGATGTGCCTCAAAAAGTCATCAAATTGATGCTATTTCCGTTTTCACTCGAAGGGGCAGCCCGGATATGGCTGGATAAAGAACCCCCTCGATCCATTGAAACTTGGGAAGATCTCGTAAAGAAATTTGTCAATTTTTTCTTCCCTCCATCAAAGACGACTAATCTGAAAAATGAAATTTCTGGGTTTCGTCAAGGTTTCGATGAAAATTTCGGAGAGGCATGGGACAGATTTAAAGATCTCCTAAGAAAATGCCCGCATCATGATTTCACGGAATTACAACAGATCAATACGTTCTATAATGGGTTGAATGGAAACGATCAAGATTCTCTCAACGCTGCCGCCGGTGGCAATATCTTGAATCGTCGACCTAAAGAGGTGATTGAAATTTGTGAAAATAAATCAAAAGTTCCTATTTCTCGAAACAAAGTGAATGTTCCTGTCACTCCAGCTTCTTCATCCGGTAACTCATCAGAGTTAGCCTTTCTAACGGACGCAATGCGTTGCATGATGAAAGAAATGAAGGAAATAAAAGAAATGAAGAGTGACACTCATAAACCGGAACAAGTCAAAGCCATAAACAAAGTTTGTGAAACTTGTGGTGGCCCACATGCGTATTACGATTGTCAAGCAACCGATGATTCTGTTTACCAAGCTTCCATAGCTGCAGTAAACTACAATCAAAACCGACCACATGCTGAAACTCAGTACCGAGCACCGAATGCTATGGTACCACCTGGTTTTCCACCCGTTTCAAATCAAAATAATCAAAATCGCTTTGTTCAAAATCAAAGACAAAATTTCAATCAAAACCGAGGTCAAAATCAGGGTAATTTCAATCAAAATTCATGGAATGTCCAAAACCAAAATCAGACATCCTCGGATGAGTTGCTTAAGCAATTCATAAAATCCCAAGAGGAGACAAATAAAACCCAGTATGAGACAAACCAGTTGTTGATTACCCAATTAAACCAGATCAAAAAGTCTTTAAATGATCGACCCTCGGGCTCGGGAACTCTTCCTAGCAACACGATCGCTAACCCGAGGGGCGATTTAAAGGCGATCACCACAAGAAGTGGTAAGAAAATTTATGGACCCTCGACTCCTATGCCCCCTCCACCGAAGGGACTGACTCGAGATACTGAGGTGACAAAGGACCCGGTACTTCCTTCTAATAATAGAAGTGCTAGATACGTCCAAACCACGGTTGTCCAAAATTCTACACTTCCAAGTACTCCTAAACCATCAAGAAAAGATGCTACTCTTTCTGGGTTTACGGTCAAAAGTTTGTCAAGCAAACTTAGTGATCAGAGGACAGCTAGAACTTTTTCAAATATCCTAAATGCTGCTCCTAGGAGTATTCTTGATGACAGTGATGATGATGAGGAAGAAACAAAAGCTATCACCATTCGTAGTGGTGTTGCTTATGAGGGACCCTCAACTCCTATTCCTACACCGTTATACGATGTGGAAAAAGAGACTGAGGTTGCCAAGGACCAGGTGCAAATTCCAAGCCCACGAAGTACCGCACACGTCCAACCGCAAGTTGTCCCTAAAAAGAAATCCAAACCAGGAGTTGTTTTTGAATCTAATGAAACTCCTGAGGAAACTTTCCCTAAATCCAAACCTTTTAAACCTACCATTCCTTACCCTTCACGCTTAACTGAGCAAGAGCACCGCGAAAAGTCTACTTATCAAACGGACAAACTATTGCAAATCTTTAAAGAATTGCAATTTGACATAAGTCTTGCGGATGCTATCATCTTGATGCCTAAGTTCGCATCAACAATCAAACAATTGTTAAACAACAAGGAAAAACTGGTTGAAATGGCAAAAACTCCTTTAAATGAGAACTGCTCTGCAGTTATCTTAAAAAAGCTTCCCGAAAAGCTTGGAGATCCTGGGAAATTTATCTTACCTTGTGTATTCCCAGGGATGGTTGAATGCTATGCCTTGGCCGATCTTGGCGCAAGCATCAACCTGATGCCTAATTCAGTATGGAAGAAACTTTCTCTTCCTAAACTTACCCCTACCTGCATGACTCTAGAGCTTGCAGATCGTACCATATCTATGCCTCTCGGCATTGCCGAGGATGTATTTGTGAAAGTAGGGAAGTTCCATTTTCCAGCTGACTTTGTGGTTGTTGAATTCGATGCTGATCCTAGGGTTCCTCTCATTCTTGGACGAGGATTCCTAAGAACGGGCCATGCTCTTATAGATGTATTTGAGCATAAGATCACATTGCGTGTGGGTAATGAAGCTATTACCTTTAACCATGATCAAACTTCGAGGTACTCCTCAAATTATAACTCTGAATCGGTTAACCGAATCGATGTCATTGATGTTGCTTCACAGGAGTATTCTCAAGAAAATCTTGGTTATTTTCATAATTCAGTGAGTGGTGATCCCACTCCAACTTCTCATACCATCATTGCCGACTCTTCCCCTTCTCTCATTCCGTTTGAGGGAAGTGATTCCATTTTGGAAGAGATCGAGGCTTATCTCAAGAATGATTCATTCCTACCAGGAATTGATGACGCTGAGATCGATCCTGAGGGGGACATTCTTTATATAGAAAGTTTGTTAAACAAAGATCCAATTCCCCCTCCTCCACTAAAACAACTTCATAATGAGGGAAGTAATTCTAGTATGGATGAGATCGATGATTATCTCAATTTGGATTCATTTATTCCAGGAATAGATGATACTGAGATTGATCAGGAGGGAGATATTATTGATCTTCTTGAACAATTGTTGTACCCAGACAATTACCCTACCCTCCCTCCCAAACAACTTCATAAGGAGGAATTTAAATCAGTTGTAAAAACTGATAAAATTCCTGAGATCAAGAGTAAGGACTTGCCTCATTCACTTAAATATCAAATTCTTGAGGAGGAAGTTCTTGTGATTACTGCTATTCTGATCTCCCTACTACCCTTCACCTACCCGGTGATTTCTCCTATCCTTCACTCATTCGGGAGTGAGGATGTTACCTTTGACCCTGGCATTTTCCATCTAACATTGGTTTAAGAGCCAGATATATCTCTCTTGGTGTGGAACTTTCATACACTTCAATGTTTATACAAACATCTTGAATGAAAGTCCGATGGAGATGGTCTCTTCCACATACTTCCCCATAGACTTTTAAAATTGCTTTTTCTCCCGGGCTGCTCAGGAGCTCTTTGTTACGGTTAACCGTTCACAAGCGGTTGGCTTGCGTGATAAACCTAACGGTTCGGGAGGAAACAAATCAATACGGGGTCGAGTCAAGCTAGTGACTCGGTGAACAAAAACCTTAGCCGAAAACATGGGTTTTCACCCGTGTGTACCACCCTAGTGTGGGGGTGTTGCCCCTACTGTTGTATATATGTTTAAAATTATATATATGTTCAAAATAATAATAAATAAATCTTGTTGTGTTCCCACGCTTGGCCATTAGTATTCCCTTGCAATGTTCTAAGTATCGGCATACTAGCCGGAGCTTTGAATATTGAGGACAATATTCAATTCTAAGTGTGGGGGGGGGGGGATTCTGGCGAATTTGATCACATTTGTGCCCTATTCCTAGTTTCCCCGTTTTGGCCAAAAATTTTAAATTTTTTTCATTTGGTGGTAGTGCTTTGCACTAACACAATAAATGGTTATCAGTCCACCACGTCTAACCCACATAAGGATTGGCTAATCCCGGAGCAAACGGCTCTGGGTAAAGATATATCAAATCCGTTTATGGCTTGCAATTTGCCAAAAATTGTATGGTATTCAACTCACCATATCTTTAACAGTGAAGAGTTGACTAGCCCGCAAGGTTATGGCATGTGGTAAAGGTAGTAGGAAAACCATAATTGGTAATTAGCTCACCAAAGATAATAGTGATAATTTATCTAAGAGTTGGCTAGTCCAGAAGCAAACGGCTTCTGGTAAAGACAAATCAAAACCGTTGACAGCTGATGGTTTGCTCAAAATCATTTGGTTATCATTGTACCAAAGTTCTTACTTGAACTAAAACAATTGGCTACTCCAGAAGTAATAGCTTTTGGTAAAGAGATGAAATCCATTAAATCTTCATAAAATATTGCTAGGGACTAGCAATAATTTAGTGTGGGGGATTGATGAGTGTCTAAATACTCATCATTTCTGTCACATTTAAGCTACAAAAACATCTGAAAACACTCAGATATGCTTCAAAATACAGGAAATATCAATGAAATGTGTTTTTATGTGTTACAATTGCAAAAGGATTGAAAACTGATGAAAAACAGCAAATTTTACATAATTTACAGTTTCAGTCCTCAAACTTTCACAAATTGGCAAATCTAGTCCCTAGTTATTCAAAACTTGTAAAATGTCATAAAAGGTCCTTGGGGATTCACAAGTTGTCAAAAGAAATCCTTTAAAGTTAAAAATTGCAAATTGACAACTTTAGTCCCCCAACTTTGAAAAGTGTCAAAAATGGTCCCTGGGTTATTTAAAATGGAAAATTAATAATTATAACCCTTGTACTATTCATCTATGGCAAATATGGTCCTTGTGTTAACATTGTGATATTTACAGGTTCAGCCCTTCATCTATTCAGAAATTACATAATTGGTCCTTGGGCTTATATATACTACAAAACCAACCAAACCCTTTTTATTATAAACCCAACACCCCTAGCCCACTAAACCTTGGCCCAACTAAAAACCCACCCCGTTATATATTAAACCCCGGTCAAACCCAGGTCAAACCCGTCTTCTCTAAACCACCATACGCGCCAAAACCACTCAGTCATCACCCACCCCTCACCAATACCACTCACCACCTCATCCCCCCTCCTATACACGCTATCTAACATTGCCAAACGCAATTAATGCTTCTCTCCCACTCCCACTAGCTAAATCAGAGGAAATTGCCACTTGCCACGTTTCTCGCCAAAAGTGAGTTTGGACGTTTGAGATCAAATTGAAGCAATCCAATGGTGGGGATATGTTCAAGGATGTCGATGAGTATTTTCCCACCATAGTTTAGTATATATAGAAGCAAATGTAGCTCAAATGAAGCAAGTAGGTACAAGTAGCATAATCGTCCTTTAATTTTCAGTAGTGTATTTTGTAATTTCAAAGTTTCATCAATCAATACAAAGTAAAATTAGTGTGTTTATTGTTGTTCTTTGTTAAATTGTCAGTAGTTAATGATAAATACAAGTGTTCTGATTTTCATATGAACTGAGAATTCGAACCATAATAAGTAGTAGGTGATACAGCTTCTCAGTTGTTTCCAATAGCTTATATAAGCTTTATATAGCTTATTGTAAGTTTATTATAATATAAATCAGTTCTAATCCAAGAAGTGGAGAAAAGTCAACAAAAGTCAACATAAGCTTCAAGAAGCTATTTCTGGGGTTAAAAGCTGTTCTGGAAAGCTTTTTGTGATTTTCTAGCTTGTTGACAACAAGCTAGATTGGTTCTAGTCCTTGTTCTATTGTTCCATAAGGCTTGACAGTTGTAAGCTTTTCTCATTTTTTGCATAATTCCCATTATCACTGTATAAGTGCTTATTAGTAGCTTATTATTGTTGTTATCTGCTTATTGATAGTTGATGAAGCGAAAAGTGTACCGCTTTTAAGGGGTCATTTAAGCCCTAAATCGTATTTATTTGATCAAATATTGCCCTAAATCGTTCCTTTTGTCATTTTAGGTACTTTTGAGGAGAAATCTGGAAAAGGAGGCATTTTGGACGTTTTTGGAGCATTAAAGTGAAGAAAACGGCAAAGTCTCAAAAATCGGCTAAAAGTTACTCTTGACGGCGTCACAATTTACTCTGGACGGCGTCATGCTTTGGCAAGAAAAGTTGGATGTGAAATTTACTCATGATAAGCCAGTGAAAATAGCATGTGAATTCTGACGGCGTCACGCTTTAACTTGATCGAGGGCGTCACGGCTTAAATCATAAGGGGACGGCGTCACGTTCATTGTTAGACGGCGTCAAGCCTTGATAAGCCAGAATGGATTTTTGAAGAGCTAAAGAGGGACGGCGTCAAGATGGTCATCCGGGAACCCTAAAAGCGGCGAGGTGACGGCGTCACACTCCATAAGGTGACGCCGTCAGATCCAAAAATCTATATATAGTTTTCTAATCTTTTGTCATTAAGGAGAGCTTAGTGTGTGGAATTTTGGGATAAAACCCTAAGACGATTTTAGCTACTTTTTCAGGGCTTTTTGCCTTGAGATCTTCCATGTTTCATTGAAAGATAAGTTATCAATTAATCATTCAATATGTCTATGTGTTGTTTGATTCTATCTTATTCTTGTCTTTTGTTTAACATGTTAGGCTAAATTTATCTTGTGTTTGCTTAGATCTAATGAAACTTAGCTATTGATTATTGGTTGTTAATGTGTTATTAGTTGTATTGGATGATTGTTTATCTATGTTAGGCTTAAGAAAACTGGCTAACTTCCTATTCGGTAACTTGCTTGAACGTCTTAAGAAACATGAACCAAACGCGTACTAAAGGTTTTTATGGTTGTATTTAATGCACAAGCGAATTCTAGTGATCCCATGTTAGGAGCTTCCTAGCCGGCTCGACATAGGAGTGAAGTAGGAGCTTGTAGAGTTGGGGAAGTAAGTACGCCACCCCACGAATGGTATTAAGGAATACACCCGTCATCCACGCGACTAATACACACTAATTAACCGGTAAAAGATAGTTAGGGAGTAAGGAAATCTAAGTAAACACATTTCTCTACACATAAGTTTCTCACCACATTTTATTTTCAGTTATTTATTTTATTTGCATTCGTAGTAAATTGGGTTAGTTGACTAGCAACTAATTCCGCCCACTCCTTCAAAACCCGAGATTTTACTTGCTTTCATAAAAACTATAAAAACATAAAAAGAATCTTCCTCAACCCTTAGACCTAATTAGAGTAGCCTTTCACACCTAACGAACACTATTCCCTGTGGAGAACGATCAATCCCCCGTACTTACCACTACACTATACTACATCGGTCAGGTACACTGCCTGGTGGGGTTGTAAGCCTCTTGAGATCCCTCGAGAGGTAAAACCTGTTGTAAGGTTACAAAACCACGCAATCAAGTTTTTGGCGCCGTTGCCGGGGAATAGTTATTGTTTAGGTTGAATTTTTATTTCTATTAGGTCTACTCACTAGATTCCTTTCTAGTGAGATTTTTATTTTATTTTTCTAGGTTTTCTTTAGTCTATCTATTTTCTTTGTGCTTTTGTTCGTAACAGATTTTCATTGACTATTCAGTTTGCCATTATGGAAAACGCGAATCCACCCCTTACACCTGGCGAAGTGGCTTTGTTGCGTAGCCAACTTGAGAATGAGATTAGTGAGCTCAGGGAGCTCAGTAGAATGATTGATATAGAGCTTGATTATGCCTTGAACAACTTAGGGACCGCCATATACTCAGATAATTACTTAGAACGTAATAATCTTACGGTTGATAAGTTGATTGAGAAAATTGAGGAAGTAAAGGTAGATCCTAGGTTGGATGATTGTTTCAATGAATACCCCACTAAGGAGGAGATTGCTTACTATAACAACCTAGTTGATAACCCTCGACCACCTTTTGTTAGAATTGACCCAAAGATTAAGAGAGGTGATCCCGGGAATGTGAAGATACCATGTATGATTGGGTACCAATACGTTGAGCATGCTTACATTGACTGTGAATCCCCAATCAACGTTATGTCCTCAGGCCTTTATAGCCAAATCATAAACACACCACTTGAGCCTAGGATGGACCCCAAGTGTCCAGGCGGAGTTTGCAACTTCGTTGGAAGGATTAAGGATATACATATCCTTGTTGGGAACTTTACCTTTGTCACCAACTTCATGATTTTAGAAGATATGGCAAGTGTTGTTGACTGCCGCCTATCTCGCGTTGTGTTAGGTAAGCCATTTATCGAAGCATCCAATTTAAGGTATGACCGTTTGAAAGGCACGGTTCAGTTTTCTAATCACATAGATAGGATCACATATAGGATGCCTTATCGGGTTAATGAATTTCGTTTTGTGCCTCGATTTGACATGGACAACATTGGTGCGATTGAGGACATCAATGAAGAGGATAAAGAAAAAGGCATGGACCATGTTTGGAATAAGAGAAGCCTTTATTATAAAGATTGCTTAAACCTTGGACCTAAATACAAAATTGATATGGAGGTTGTTAGGATGATTAGAGGGGCAATTGAGAAGCAAAACGGAAAAACGTAGACCCCGTGACTTTGAGTCTAGCTACAAGACTCGTTAATAAAGAAAAGCGCTTCTTGGGAGGCAACCCAAGCTTTATTTTATTTATTTGCTTTGTGTGTTTATTTGTTTGTTTGTTTGTTTTTATTTGTTTCCGTATGTATGTTTAATTTTTATCATTATTGATTCATGTTCAAAACTAATTTGTGAAAATGTTTTATGTTGTTTTTAACTTCGTCTTAACTACATATAAAGGTATTTTGCAAAAGATAAGTGTAAGGGAAATCTAAATCGGTTTATTAGAACACAAATTAACATGAATCGTAATAATAATAAATTAGCATACATATTAGTGTTTGTTTGAGTCAAATGCTTGTATCGAGTCATAATGATGTTTTGCAGGATTTCCAGGAAGTAAGGTAAAGGTTTTTCCAGAAATTTTCCGGAAACTTAAAACGAAAATTTTTGTCAGGTCATTTCTGACGGCGTCAGGGGTTATAACCTGACGGCGTCAGATTTAATTTCCAGAAATTTTTGAAAGTTTTGTTTTCATAAAAAGTTTTTATTAAATCTCCAACTTATAATCTCCAGGAATCTGCAAAATTTTCATTCCACAAGCATTATATCCTTATATATAGATTTTATCCCGCCGATGTTATGCAGGTTTTCGTGTTTGTTTTCTCAGGTTTAACAGGTTATTTTGGACAAGGAAATGTTTTTGGATCAAGCTTGTGGCGATGCATTAGTCATGGAGCTTCAACATTCTCTTTGGAGGAAGATTTAACCGTGTAATTTCATTATCCACCGAGCGAATCAGGGGAGTATTTGATTTCATTCTTTTACTTTTTGCTTTTACATCTTATTATTTGAACATTGGGGACAATGTTCATCTTAAGTGTAAGGGGAGGGTAAAAGTACGATTTTAGAGAATACAATTGCGCTTGATTTTTGTTTGTTTAATGGTAGATGTGTAATAAAACTGAGA
This sequence comes from Artemisia tridentata subsp. tridentata, assembly GCA_021014915.2. NCBI lineage: Eukaryota > Viridiplantae > Streptophyta > Magnoliopsida > Asterales > Asteraceae > Artemisia > Artemisia tridentata. Next base: position 288,907,731 of record CP139504.1, read on the forward strand.
GAAATACTTGTTAAGGTAATTTTAGTGCCAAATTTAAAATTTTTTACAACATATAGGAGTGAAACTTTGATCTTAATAAGCGTCTCACGGATAGGAGTTATATGACTAGCACAAAAACCGTACCACTAAAAAATTTTCCACCCCAAATATGTGAGGTTCGCCCCTAGAATTGGTAGGAAAAGCATTTATGCTATGATGTGTGTACCGGTAGCACTTAGATTCTAGAACTTGCGTTAGGACCATTCCGAGGCCACAAGTGAGACTACATTCGTGTAGTTAGATTTACTACATGATAAGAGGCATTAGGATTAACCCATTGTTTTACACCTGTGTTTTTGTTATAATTACTTTGGCTACATTGGTCAAGTAATTCCCCCACACCCTTTGCGTTGTACTCATTTTTAGTACACGATACCCCTAGTACACCCCTCAGAGCCTATCTTTTCGTTTCGACCTTTAAGCATTTTACTTAAAGGAAGAATTTGTTTACACCCCACTAAAATGTACACCCAAATCGCCTTAGCCTACCTTGTATGCACTCATCTTTAGTGCATTATTGTTACAACATTTGTTTAAACCCAAGTTAATTATCTAATTGATTACATGGTTGCTAAGTCGAGTCATATCCTTGTACATATTGTTTTGGGATGATTGGGACTCATGGGTAAAGTACTAGTATAATGGAGTAATGGGGAAGAACATCATTTATTACCCCCATATGTGCTAAATATTTTAAAAGTACTCCAAGTTTTTCGATTATCTTAATTCGAGTCATTAGATTAGTATTTGTAAAGTTATGTAAAAGTTCAAGTGTAAGGGGAATGCAATGCCCCTATGATGTATTATTTTGGATGGTAGGGTAAAAGTGTATGCAAAAAAAAAAAAAAAAAAAAAAAAAAAAAAAAAAAAAAAAAAATCAAGAAAAACACAAAAAAATGAGAAAAAGAAAAATAGAAAAAACATACGGACTACCATCCCGTTTTATTTTATGTTTATTTTATGTTTTTGTTATTTTCTTTCATTAGCTTAAATCAAGTCGAGTCTTGGCTTAGCAACATTGTATAGTACATGTAATTGATCAAGATTTTTAACTCGCCACCAGTAAAATATCCTTTATCCAACAAAACCGTGTTTTCCTTTTCCCTACACCTAACGTTATAACCCATTTAAAAGCCCTCTTTGATAGTTTATCTTAGGTGCTTACGCCTAGTGGAGGAGGTTTTCGATCCTTTCCCAAGCCTATGGTAATCTATTTGCTATGACAGGTAGTGAGAGATATTTTCCGTTTTCATTTATGAGATTTATTTTGATGACACTTGAGAGATGTGAGTATCTAAACACTACTTGTGAGGTGCTAGTATGTAATCTCCGTGCTTATTATGATTGAAGTGGAACGATTATTGGTTGTAATTACTTTTATGTTAGCATTAAATGACCCCTAACTTGTATTTTGATTAGAATAAAAGCGCATTTGCTTGAGGACAATCAAATCTCAAGTGTAAGGGTATTTGATGAAGCGAAAAGTGTACCGCTTTTAAGGGGTCATTTAAGCCCTAAATCGTATTTATTTGATCAAATATTGCCCTAAATCGTTCCTTTTGTCATTTTAGGTACTTTTGAGGAGAAATCTGGAAAAGGAGGCATTTTGGACGTTTTTGGAGCATTAAAGTGAAGAAAACGGCAAAGTCTCAAAAATCGGCTAAAAGTTACTCTTGACGGCGTCACAATTTACTCTGGACGGCGTCATGCTTTGGCAAGAAAAGTTGGATGTGAAATTTACTCATGATAAGCCAGTGAAAATAGCATGTGAATTCTGACGGCGTCACGCTTTAACTTGATCGAGGGCGTCACGGCTTAAATCATAAGGGGACGGCGTCACGTTCATTGTTAGACGGCGTCAAGCCTTGATAAGCCAGAATGGATTTTTGAAGAGCTAAAGAGGGACGGCGTCAAGATGGTCATCCGGGAACCCTAAAAGCGGCGAGGTGACGGCGTCACACTCCATAAGGTGACGCCGTCAGATCCAAAAATCTATATATAGTTTTCTAATCTTTTGTCATTAAGGAGAGCTTAGTGTGTGGAATTTTGGGATAAAACCCTAAGACGATTTTAGCTACTTTTTCAGGGCTTTTTGCCTTGAGATCTTCCATGTTTCATTGAAAGATAAGTTATCAATTAATCATTCAATATGTCTATGTGTTGTTTGATTCTATCTTATTCTTGTCTTTTGTTTAACATGTTAGGCTAAATTTATCTTGTGTTTGCTTAGATCTAATGAAACTTAGCTATTGATTATTGGTTGTTAATGTGTTATTAGTTGTATTGGATGATTGTTTATCTATGTTAGGCTTAAGAAAACTGGCTAACTTCCTATTCGGTAACTTGCTTGAACGTCTTAAGAAACATGAACCAAACGCGTACTAAAGGTTTTTATGGTTGTATTTAATGCACAAGCGAATTCTAGTGATCCCATGTTAGGAGCTTCCTAGCCGGCTCGACATAGGAGTGAAGTAGGAGCTTGTAGAGTTGGGGAAGTAAGTACGCCACCCCACGAATGGTATTAAGGAATACACCCGTCATCCACGCGACTAATACACACTAATTAACCGGTAAAAGATAGTTAGGGAGTAAGGAAATCTAAGTAAACACATTTCTCTACACATAAGTTTCTCACCACATTTTATTTTCAGTTATTTATTTTATTTGCATTCGTAGTAAATTGGGTTAGTTGACTAGCAACTAATTCCGCCCACTCCTTCAAAACCTGAGATTTTACTTGCTTTCATAAAAACTATAAAAACATAAAAAGAATCTTCCTCAACCCTTAGACCTAATTAGAGTAGCCTTTCACACCTAACGAACACTATTCCCTGTGAAGAACGATCAATCCCCCGTACTTACCACTACACTATACTACATCGGTCAGGTACACTGCCTGGTGGGGTTGTAAGCCTCTTGAGATCCCTCGAGAGGTAAAACCTGTTGTAAGGTTACAAAACCACGCAATCAATAGTTCTTAAGTATATTTGATCAATAATATCAGTAGTTATATAGTTTGTTTTTCATTTTGCTAAAAATCTTAAAAAAGACCAAAAATAGTCATTAGTAGTATAGCTGATTATTGTGCTTATTTCTGTGTTAAAAGTTGTTAGTCAGTATCAATATAAGCTAGTAAGTCAGTAAAATAAGATCTCATAGTTTAAAATATTGAATTTCCTTTGTTAAATCACCACAGTCACCTCATAAAGGACTGTTTGGTATTTAATCAGTCAATAGGTTAAATTAGTGTTACTGTACATTTGCCTTATTCCCAACTTTGAACCAGCTTATAGTAGCCATAAAAAGCTGTTTTGAAGTCCTCATTAGTAGCATAGATAGATAATCAAGTTTCTTGGTGTCTGTGTGAATTTTTAGGCTGCCAAGTAGGCCAAATAAGCCATTTTGAGCCATAAGCTCATTTTGGTCTTTTTCTTAGCTTTTCTGAGTTCATTTAGAACCTATTATAAGTAAACAAAAGAGTGGTTTAAGGTTGCTTTGTGTTGTGCAAATCTGCACAGCAAACAGACAAACAGCAGACTCAGTTGCTGAACCTGCTGATCTTGCCCCATTTTTGGCTTATTTAGAGAAGCTATGGCCCTGCTTTTTGTGTTTCTAGATACCTCATAGTTCTATCTCACTTTTGCCCCCATTAGTTGGAACCTCAGTAGCTTATTTAAGTGCTTAAATTGCCCTTCAATTTGGCCATTTGTCTGAGATTTCTGTTTCAAATTCACAAACAGCCAACTGCTTATCTTGTTAATACCTTGTGCTTATTTGTAGTTTTAAATTGTTTTGTGCTTATTTAAGTTGGTTTAACCTGTTTTGAGCTTTTGGTTGAGTTTTGAGCTTTTTAGCTTATTATTAGCTTATTTACTCAACTGCTTATCTGCCCAAATCAGCCCAATAAGCTTAGATAACTTTTCATTTTATTTTTCCTATCTTTTAATTTATATTTTAGAATTATCTGTAAAGTTTCATAATTTTCTGAATAGTTTTGATATTTTTAATATTTTTAATTAGTTTATAATAGTAATTAAATCATAATAAATAGAAAAATAATCAGAAAAATATAAATCTAATTTTCATAATTTTCTTTTGTCATTTTTAATATAGGAAAAATATAAAAATATTTTTAGACCTTAGGATAAATAAAATATAAAAATAAGTGATAGTTTCTATTTAATAGATTTTATCTTTTTAAATTTTAATTAAGCAAATTTCATTTTTATAATTTTCTTAGATTCTTTTTACTTTATAATATTTTTAGAAAAAGTTTTAGATTTTTCTTTATTCATTTAGTATTTTTTAGAAATTAAAATAGTTTAAATAGTAATTAAATAATAAGTAATTAATAATAATTAGTTAATAAGAGTTTAAATTAGTTTTGTATATTTATTTGTCAATTAGAATAAAAAGCAAAAATCCAAAAATATCTGATTCATCAATCACTCTAATCCTCACTTTTCACAGTTTGCCCATTCGCACCTCGTTGGGAAACGATTCGGGTGATCACTTGCCCGGTACTACACGGATCACGTGTGCACGATACATATATTTATTTATATATATTTTAGCACGGATCACCATCAAACTGCTTATTTTTTAGTTTTAGAAAAGTTGTCTTTATAAAAGTTGCTTATTATAAGTAGTTAAATAGATTTCCAAAAGAAAAACCAGAAAAATCCAAAATAATTTTAAGTGATAGCTTCTATTTAATATTATGTATCTTTTTAATTTTCCTTTTTAGCTTTTTATTAAGTAATTTGCATTTTTATATTTTTCTTAATTTTATTTTATATTAAAGTATTTTTAGTAATTTTTCTAGATTTTTCTCTTGTCATTTAGTACTTATTAGAATTAAATAGCAAAATTAGTTTTTTTCAAGTAATACTTAGTTTTTATATTTTTCCTAGCTTTTATATGTTATAAAATAATTTTAGGAATTTTTCTAGAATTTTTACTGTTCATTTTATATTTTTTAGAATTCAATTAGTTTAATTAGTAATTAATTAATATTTAGTTTAATAATTGGTAAAATAGTTAATTAACACATAAAATAAACTTTTTATATTTTTCTAGGATTCCTGTGATGGTTAATTAGTTTTATAAAAAATTTCATAATTATCTAAGTCATTTTAGTATTTTTAGTAATTTAAATTAGTTTAATTAGTTAATTAATAAGTAATTAGTAATTAATTAATAATAAATAATTAAATAGTGTAAAAATTAATTTTCTTTTTCTAAAAATTTTCTTTTATCATTAGGATTGTAAAAATATATTTTTCATATTTGTAGGGTTTATTTGCTCTAGTTTCACTTTTATTTTTGTACGTTTACGTTTATTTTAAATTTAAACGTACGTTTTTAAGTTTTTATACGTTTTTAGATTATCTGATCTTTCACATTTGTTGATATATCTTAGTTAAGCTGTTTTCAATTATATTCTTGTAGTGTAATCACCCAATCAATCATCTTGTTAAATCCTGTCAATTACACTTGATCACAGAACGTTCTAACACAATTTCACACCTCGTTGGGATATAACGACCCAGGAAAACACTATACTCCAGGGAGAATTGTCTTCAAGTTGTTTGACTTTGTTGACCATATCCGTGGTCAATTTAAGTTGACTGTTTTGGACGAATCAAATTTTGGCGCCGCTGCCGGGGAGGTTGTGTTGCGTGTTTTTAACCGTATTGAAGTATCGTGCTATTGACCTAGCTCTTTGTAAATTTCACCACCTTTTTAATTTTTGTAAAAATAGTAATCATATCAAAAAAGTCATTAACACTTCTCCTGAAGTGTTAGCAACACCAAAAAAATCAAAAACAACAAAACAAATCGTGAAGTTAAATTACTTCGTTTTCTTTAAGATTACAACCTATACAAGTGGTTTAAGTAAGTTCTGACATTAAATTGCGAACTGAATAGAGATCCATTCTTCTCTTACCCCACCCTGCGAGTTGTCTTAAAGGAACGATTTCGGTTGACGAATCGATTCCAAAAATATTTCCAAAAGTTTTTTCACACATACACAAAAACCCAAAAACATTTCTGTTTTCTTGTTTAAATAAATACATAAAATACACTATCGAAAACCAAGACAGAACACTACCTAACTGGGGGTGTGACCATAATAAGTTCCCAAACAAAAGATTAAAACTTGCCTCTGTATCCTTGTGAATTGGTGTACCTTTTTCAAAGAAGCCATTCATATTGTGATTATTAGTTTAAGTTCTGTTGTTTTGCCTCAGTCTTGTTTTAATTAATTTTTGCTCTTAGTACATACGCACTCGTTCACATTCGAGACGACTTCATCAACAAAGGAACATAACCGAATTACGTGCTATTGTTGAGGATCCAGTCCCGAAAATGGACGACAACCAAGATCCTCCCAAGGATGATGTAGCTCCTGATCTCCGTACAATGGAGGAGTTATGTCAGCCTACCATGCAAGGAAGGGGTGGACCCATTGCCACCCTTAACATCACGGCTACTGATTTTGGACTTAAGCATCATATGATACAGCAAGTCCAGAATTCATGCCAATTCCACGGTTTACCTGGTGACGATGCAAATAAACATCTTGACAAATTTCTAGCCGTCACCCAAACAATGAAACAGACTGGTGTCTCCGATGATGCCCTTCGTCTGTCCCTCTTCCCTTATTCTTTAACCCATCATGCCACTGCTTGGTTTGATCGACTTCCCAGGAATTCGATTCACACTTTTGATGAGATGGTGACCAAATTTTTAGCCAAATACTTTCCACCATCCATGGTTACCAAGTTACGTAATGACATTAGCAACTTTCGTCAGCTTCCCAACGAGTCTTTATTCGAAGCATGGGAACGCTATAAGCTTGCAATTGATCGGTGTCCTAACCATAATATGTTACAAGTTACCATAATAGATACCTTCTATAATGGTTTGACATTGAGACACCGAGATATCCTCAATGCTGCTGCTGGTGGCACCTTTATGAAAAGGCGTCCCGAAGAGTGCTATAATCTTATTGAAAACATGACTGCCCACCATAACTTTTGGGATTCCTCAGCTGAGAGGGATAAGTCATGTAAATCTATCACTCCAGCAACTTCTGAAATAACGGCTCTCACGAAAAAGATGGATGACATCTCTACGGCTGTGTTGAGGATGAACCAAACAATGCAAACAATTCAAAATCCTCAAGCCAAAGCCATCACTCAAAGTTGTGAAACTTGTGGTGGTCCACACCCATATCATGAGTGTCCAGCCTTCAGTGGCTACACTCAAGAGGACATATATGCTGTTCAAAGTTCCTATAATACGGGAGGTAATGGTTACCAACCGCAAGGAGACCGTAATCTTCTCAGCTATCGTTCTAACAATTTCCTTGGACCACCTGGTTTAAATCAAAACCAAAATGTCATAAACCGTAACCAAAACCAAAACCAGAATCGAAATACCCAAGGTTATCAAAACCAAGGGAATTTCAATCAAAACCAAGGGTACCAAAATCAGGGAAATTCCAACAGACATCAGGGAAACAATTTTCAGGGAAATGGTAATCAAAACCAAGGAAATGTTCAAAATCAAGGTTATAATCAAAATAACCGAGTCCAAACTTTTCCTAACCAAACTCGAGCCATTCTCCCAGCTCAACCAGCATCTGATGACTGGATAAAACAATTCGCGAAATCTCAAGAAGAGACAAACAGGATGTTGATCATTCAGATCGCAAACCTTCAGAAAACTTTAAATGATCGACCATCGGGTTCAGGTACTTTACCTAGCAACACGATTGCTAACCCGAAGGGTGAACTCAAAGCTATCACCACACGTAGTGGTAAAGCTTATGATGGACCCACTATTCCTACTACCTCTTCTCCTTCCCCCAAGGTAGTGGAAAGTGAGCCTAAGGTGACAAAGGACAAGGTGCAATTTACTATCCCCCAAAGTACCGCACACGTCCATCCTCAGGTTGTCCCGAAACCTAAATCCAAATCTGGAGTTGTCTTTGAATCGCATGAAATCCCTATTGAAACCCCTAAAGCCAAACCTTCTATTCCTTACCCATCACGATTAAATAAGCAAAAGCTCCGCGAAAAAGCTAGTCAACAAATGGACAAATTCTTCCACATCTTTCAAGAATTACATTTTGACATAAGTTTTGCGGATGCTATCATTCTGATGCCCAAGTTTGCATCAACAATCAAACACTTGTTAAGCAACAAGGAGAAACTGTTTGAAATGGCAAAAACTCCTCTAAATGAGAACTGCTCTGCAGTTATATTGAAAAAGCTTCCCGAAAAGCTTGAAGATCCTGGAAGATTTCTAATACCTTGTGTATTTCCAGGAATGGTTGAATGCTATGCCTTGGCCGATCTTGGTGCAAGCATCAACCTGATGCCTAAATCAGTATGGAAGAAACTTTCTCTTCCTGAACTTACTCCTACCTGCATGACTCTTGAGCTTGCAGATCGTACCATATCTCTTCCTCTCGGCATTGCCGAGGATGTATTTGTGAAAGTAGGAAAGTTCAATTTTCCAGCTGACTTTGTGGTTGTTGATTTCGACGCTGATCAAAGGGTTCCTCTCATTCTTGGAAGAGGATTCCTAAGAACGGGTCGTGCTCTCATTGATGTATGTGAGCATGAGATCACATTACGTGTTGGTAATGAAGCTGTTACCTTTAACCACGATCAAACTTCGAGGTACTCCTCAAATGATGAGTCTGAATCGGTTAACCGAATCGATGTCATTGATATTGCTTCAGAGGAGCACTCTCAAGAAGTTCTTGGTTATACTCATAATTCTGTGAGTGGGGATCCCACTCCATCTTCTCAACCTACCATTTCCGACTCTTCCCCTTCTCTCACTCCGTTTGAGGGAAGTGACTTCTTTTTGGAAGAGGTCGAGGCTTTTCTTGCTCCAGATAGTTCACTTCCGAATGAAGTTGATGATAACTATCTTGATCCTGAGGGGGATATTCTTTTGCTTGAAAGATTGTTAAATGAAGATCCATCACCCCCTATTCCACCAAAACAACTTCATAATGAGGAAATCAAATCAGTTGAGAAAACTGAAGAATTTCCTGAGGTCGAACTCAAAGACCTACCACCTCATCTCGAATACGCATTTTTGGAGGGTGATGATAAATTACCCGTCATCATTGCTAAAGACTTGAGTGAGGAGGAAAAGACTGCTCTCATAAAGGTTTTGAAGTCACACAAGCAAGCCATTGCTTGGAAACTCTCCGACATTAAGGATATTGACCCGGAGTTTTGTACACACAAGATTTTAATGGAGGATGACTTTAAACCAGCAGTTCAACATCAAAGACGGGTGAATCCTAAAATTCATGATGTTATCAAACAAGAGGTTCTCAAACTTCTTGATGCAGGATTGATTTACCCTATCTCTGATAGTCCTTGGGTGAGCCCCATTCACTGTGTTTCAAAAAAGGGTGGCATAACTGTTGTCACAAATGAAGAAAATGAGTTGATTCCAACTCGATTGGTAACCGGGTGGCGTGTATGCATTGACTATCGAAAGTTAAATGATGCCACCCGTAAAGACCACTTTCCTCTACCCTTTATGGACCAGATGCTTGAAAGATTAGCGGGAAACGAGTACTATTATTTCCTTGATGGTTTCTCGGGTTACTTTCAAATCCCCATTGATCCACAAGATCAAGAAAAAACTACATTCACGTGCCCCTACGGAACCTTTGCTTATAAACGTATGCCTTTTGGCTTATGTAATGCTCCAGGCACGTTCCAAAGGTGTATGATGTCCATATTCTCCGACATGATCGGGAAAACAATGGAGGTCTTCATGGATGACTTCTCGGTCATTGGGGATTCGTTCAAAACATGTCTCTCCCATTTAGAAAACATGCTGAAACGGTGTGAAGACACCAATCTTTGTCTAAATTGGGAGAAGAGTCATTTTATGGTTAAAGAGGGCATTGTCCTCGGCCATAAGATATCAAAGAACGGTATTGAGGTTGACAGAGCTAAAGTTGATGTCATTGCTAAATTGCCTCATCCTACTACCGTCAAAGGTATTAGGAGTTTTTTGGGTCATGCCGGTTTCTATCGTAGATTCATACAAGATTTTTCAAAAATCGCCCGGCCTATGACTTAGCTCCTTGAAAAGGATGCTCCTTTTATCTTCTCACTAGAGTGCATTGAAGCTTTTGAAACATTGAAGAAAAAGCTTATTGAAGCACCCATTCTAGTTACCCCCGACTGGGACTTGCCATTTGAACTCATGTGCGATGCAAGTGACTTTGCTATCGGTGCAGTCTTGGGGCAATGAAAAACCAAACACTTTCAGCCTATCCACTATGCAAGCAAAACTATGACCGAGGCTCAAACTCATTACACCACAACAGAAAAAGAATTATTAGCCGTGGTGTATGCATTTGAAAAGTTTCGACCATACTTGATCTTGACAAAATGTGTAGTGTATACGGATCACTCGGCTCTCAAATATCTCTTTGCAAAACAAGATGCAAAGCCGAGATTGCTCCATTGGGTTCTCCTCCTACAAGAATTTGATATCATTATACGTGATAAAAAAGGAGCTGAGAACCTAGCTGCTGATCATCTGTCCCGATTAGAGAACCCACACCAAGATGTTTTTGAGAAAAAGGAAATAAATGAAACATTTCCTCTCGAGACACTCAATGCGGTTGCTTTTCGCGGGGATTCCACCACCTCATGGTTTGCTGACTTCGCAAACTACCATGCGGGTAACTTTGTTGTGAAAGGGATGTCAACCCAACAGAAAAATAAATTCTTTAAAGATGTTAAACATTATTTCTGGGATGACCCCTACTTATTCAAAATCTGTGCGGATCAAGTCATCCGACGGTGTGTTTATGGACAGGAAGCTATTGACATTCTCAAAGCTTGCCATGCTGGACCCACCGGGGGCCATCATAGTCCCAACTACACCGCTAAAAAGGTGTTTGATTTCGGGTTTTATTGGCCCACAATCTACAAAGATGCCCATGATCTCGTCAAAACCTGTGACGCTTGTCAGCGTCACGGAAATATTTCACAACGGAATGAAATGCCACAAAATGCTATTCAAGTCTGTGAAATCTTTGATGTCTGGGGCATTGACTTTATGGGGCCATTTCCATCATCTCGAGGAAACAAATACATTCTCGTGGCTGTTGACTATTTGTCAAAATGGGTTGAAGCGAAAGCCTTACCCACCAATGATGCCCGAGTTGTTGTAAAATTCCTCAAAGCTCTGTTTGCCCGTTTTGGAACTCCACGTGCTATAATCAGTGATCGTGGTACGCATTTCTGCAATGACAAATTTGATAAAGTCATGCAAAAGTATGGTGTAACTTACCGTCTTTCTACTGCATATCACCCACAAACAAGTGGACAAGTAGAAGTTTCAAATCGTGGTATTAAAAGAATACTGGAAAGGACCGTAGGAGAAAATCGTGCATCCTGGTCGGATAAATTGGATGATGCACTTTGGGCCTTTCGTACAGCTTACAAAACACCCATCGGGTGTACTCCTTACAAGCTTGTGTACGGAAAGGCATGTCATCTTCCGATCGAGCTAGAGCACAAAGCCTACTGGGCCTTGAAACATGCAAACTTTGATATCCAAACTGCGGGTGATCACCGTAAAGTTCAAATGAATGAATTAAATGAACTGCGTGATCAAGCATACGAGAACTCTTTGATCTACAAACAAAAGACAAAGAAGATTCATGACTCAAAAATAAAGAACCGCGTTTTCAACGTCGGTGATCGAGTCCTTCTTTTCAACTCAAGATTAAAGATCTTCTCGGGTAAACTCAAAACCCGTTGGACTGGACCATTCACTATCACAAAGGTTTATCCATATGGTACCGTTGAGTTATCTCAAAATGACGGTCCTAATTTCAAAGTGAATGGTCATCGTTTGAAGCACTACTTTGGAGAGGACATACCACCCATGGTTGTCCCGGATCTCCAAACTTTCCCCATGAACCAATGAATGCGGGGATCGAGTCAAGCTAGCGACTCGGTAAACAAAAACAGTAGCACCATATGGGTTTTCACCCGTATTTCTGACTTCTTTCTCTGTTCTACCACCTAGTGTGGGGGAGATGCCCCTGCTGTAGTTTATGTTCAAAAAAAAAAAAAAAAAAAAAAAAAATGTGTATATATAAAATAAAATATTGGCTAGTAGTATTTCATTTTTACGTTCTAAGTGTCGGCATAACAGCCGGTATTTTGAATATTGAGGGCAATATTCAGTTCTAAGTGTGGGGGGGAATTCTAGCGAATTTGATCATGTATACCATCTAGTACCCCCATTTTGGCCAAAATTTTAAAATTTTTTCACTTAGAACGTAATAAATGGTTATCAGTCCACCATGTCTAATCCACATAAGGTCTGGCTAATCCAAGAGCAAACGGCTCATGGTAAAGATATCTCAAATCCGTTTATGGCTGACAATTTGCCTAAAATTGTATGGTATTCAGCTCACCATATCTTTTGTTATAGTAAAGAGTTGGCTAGTCCAGAAGCAAACGGCTTCTGGTAAAGACAAATCAAATCCGTTGACAGCTGATGATTTGCTGAAAATCATTTGGTTATTAATGTACCAAAGTATCACATACTAAAACATTGGCTACTCCAGAAGTAATGGCTTTTGGTAAAGAGACATAAAATCCATTAAATTTTCAAAAAGGATTGCTAGGGACTAGCAATAGTTTAGTGTGGGGATTGATGAGTGTGTAAATACTCATCATTTTATTCCCATTTAAACTACAAAAACATCTGAAAACACTCAGAAAAGTCACAAAATACAGAAAATATCATTGAATTGTGTTTTTATGTGTTTCAGGTACAAAAGGATTGAAAACTGTTGAAAAACAAACAAAGTTGCATAATTTACAGTTTCAGTCCCTAAACTTTAATAAATTGGCAAAACTAGTCCCTGGTTATTCAAAACATGAAATTTATCATCAAAGGTCCTTGGAGATTCACAAGTTGTCAAAAGAAATCCTTTAAAGTTAAAAATTGCAAAATGGCAACTTTGGTCCCCCCAAGTTTGAAAAATGTCAAAAATGGTCCCTGGGTTTAAAAATTGGAAAATTATCAAAAGTAAACCTTGTACTATTCATATATGGCATAATTGGTCCTTGTGATATCTATTGGGAATTTACAGGTTCAGCCCTTCAAGAATCAGAAAATTACACAATTGGTCCTTGGGCTTAAATTTATCCAAACCAAACCGGACCCTTTGTTTTCTATAAACCCCAAAACCCAATCCAGTCCAAACCCTTAAACCCTTGGCCCAACTTTTCCAGCCCAACAAACCACCCTTTTATATAAAACGGGGTTTGACCCCGTTTGACCTCCCAAAAACCGCCAACACTGTTCCCTCTTCTCTCCCACCTCTGAAACTGAAAACCAGGTGGTTTCACCACCACCTCATCACCTCCACATCACCTACTTTATACCACCAACTCTCTCCACCATCCCCGTATACACCCAAACTGCATTTAATGCTTCTCCACCATATAACACTTCACCTCCATATCACACCCTCTGTTTTCAAACCCAACTCCACAACTTGGCTTCTAAACCTTCCTAACTTGTCCCCTCCTTCACCACAAGCCACCAATAATCCTTAATTGCAAGAATTTCGGCTGCAAGCATACCCAAGACTTTTCCCGCCAAAATACAAGTGTATGAATATGATCAATATGAACCAATCCAATGGCCAAGATGTGGTGGGATAGTCACAGAAAGCTGCTAGGACTTCAATTTTTCACTATAAAAAAGCAGAGGAAGAAAGAGAGTAGTTTAATTTTAGTTTAATTTATGTCGACTTAGATAAATTTCAATTTCCAGTGCAATTTTCAGCTTCTTAGCTATAATCTTAGAGTTTTCATTGTATTTCAAAGTCTTTTCAATAATCAATTTCAGTTTATGTTCACGAATTTAGTTTATGCAATTTTAATTCAAAATTCTCAAGTTTACTTGTATGTTGTTGTAGTTGATGATAAGGACTCTAATAGATCATTTAAGCTCCTAAAAAGCTTCTGAAAGCTTTTAGTAACTCTAAAATTTAGTGTAGTATCAAAAAACAAAAATACCAAAAAATCACATAAAAATAGATAAAAATGAAAAAAATCAATGAAGATGGTGATCACAGCTGGAGCAGGGCAAATTTTGGATGGCTTTGGGTTTAGAAGCTTAGTGGTAAGCTATTAGGAGTGTTCCTTGGTCCTTGGTACTTGGTTTTCAGCTGGATACCATTTGTAAGCTTATTTCTAAGTTTTTGGCATTTTACTGTGGATGATCTTAATTGCTGCTTATCTTTGATATATATGCTTATTGTGTGTCCTTGAGTTGCTTTAGTGCTTGAAATTGCTAGTTTACTCAGTAAAATAGCTTGTTACTCATTCACTCAATTTCACAGTCAAACTAGCATCACATAGCATAAGTCTAATCTTAACTTAAAACCAGTAAATTTTAGCTTAAACAGGCTTAATATAGCATACCTGATAACTCTGCATAAGTAAATTGGTTTAAATCAGTGGTTTGTTAAGAAAATCTCAAAATCAGTTTGTATAAGGGTTGTTTGGATTTACTGTGTAAACTGTGACATAGGGTGCTATTGTTGTTAACTTTGGTTCATGCATGCTTCTTTAAGTCATTATAGCTCAGTTAAACCATAATAACCAGTGCTTGATCATTAAATAGTCAAAATCAAGTTTAATCTCAACTTACTAGTTCACTGTTAGAATTTAGAGTTCCATTTTCATCATATAAGCTCTATAGTTGATAACCTAGCTTAATTTCACTTCTTATTATCTTAATTCAACATAATCAGTAAGTAGTTTAAGATCAAAGTTCACATAAGTCAACTTAGGAGTTTAATTTAAAAAGTCAAAATTGCATGCTTTTTCAGATTTGCCAGATTTCCAAGAATTTTTATGATCAAATGCTTTAGATTTAGGCTTTGAAAGTTTGGGAAATCAAAGATTGTCAGCTCATCTAGCTTGGACTATTTTTAGATTAATTTTTATAATTTTATTTAGTGCTTATTCATTAGCTTATTTGGACCTGCAGGGAGAGAACCTCCCCTGCACCAGGCTTTTAGCCAAATTTAAAAAGTGTCCCTAGTGCTTATTAGTGGGGCCCAGTCCCTGACCCTTGGTTTTTAGAAACCTCATTAGCTCAGCTTATTAGGATATTGCTTATTTTTGGGTTTAGACCTTTTGCCCTTGACTTAATTTGGTCTTCTTATCACCACTGAGCACTCAGTATAACTGAGTCACTCAGTGTGAGAAGCTCATTTCAAAAGCTCACCCTGAGCTTATTTGTGGGACCCAGGGCATGATACTTGCTTATTAGACAGCTTATTAGGTTAGCTTATTGGGTCAACCTTCCATTTTGACCTCTGACCTCTCTTGTGGGCCCAAATCAGGCCTGCAAAGTGGCCTTAAGGCCTGTTTGGTTGTGCAAGGTCTTGGATTTGCTTATTCTGGTTTCATAGCTTATTTAGTGTGCTTATTTGATTGATTTAGCTTATTTAAGATTGCATCAGGTTCCATTTAGCTTAATCCATCCTTAGTTCAGCTCATTGTCTTGTTTGATAGCTTTTTAATCTAAAAAATCCAATTTTTAGCTTAAATTCATAACTGTTGAGATAATAAGCCATCAAACTGCTTATTTTTGAGTTTTAGAAAAGTTGTCTTTATAAAAGTTTCTTATTATAAGTAGTTAAATAGATTTCCAAAAGAAAAACCAGAAAAATCCAAAATAATTTTAAGTGATAGCTTCTATTTAATACTATTTATCTTTTTAATTTTCCTTTTTAGCTTTTTATTAAGTAATTTTCATTTTTATATTTTTCTTAATTTTATTTTATATTAAAGTATTTTTAGTAATTTTTCTAGATTTTTCTCTTGTCATTTAGTACTTATTAGAATTAAATTTAGTTTAAGTAATAATTAATTAATATTTAAGTATTAAATAGAAAAATTAGTTTTTTTCAAGTAATACCTAGTTTTTATATTTTTCCTAGCTTTTATATGTTATAAAATAATTTTAGGAATTTTTCTAGAATTTTTACTGTTCATTTTATATTTTTTAGAATTCAATTAGTTTAATTAGTAATTAATTAATATTTAGTTTAATAATTGGTAAAATAGTTAATTAACACTTAAAATAAACTTTTTATATTTTTCTAGGATTCCTGTGATGGTTAATTAGTTTTATAAAAAATTTCATAATTATCTAAGTCATTTTAGTATTTTTAGTAATTTAAATTAGTTTAATTAGTTAATTAATAAGTAATTAGTAATTAATTAATAATAAATAATTAAATAGTGTAAAAATTAATTTTCTTTTTCTAAAAATTTTCTTTTATCATTAGGATTGTAAAAATATAATTTTCATATTTGTAGGGTTTTATTTGCTCTAGTTTCACTTTTATTTTTGTACGTTTACGTTTATTTTAAATTTAAACGTACGTTTTTAAGTTTTTATACGTTTTTAGATTATCTGATCTTTCACATTTGTTGATATATCTTAGTTAAGCTGTTTTCAATTATATTCTTGTAGTGTAATCACCCAATCAATCATCTTGTTAAATCCTGTCAATTACACTTGATCACAGAACGTTTCTAACACAATTTCACACCTCGTTGGGATATAACGACCCAGGAAAACACTATACTCTAGGGAGAATTGTCTTCAAGTTGTTTGACTTTGTTGACCATATCCGTGGTCAATTTAAGTTGACTGTTTTGGACGAATCAGTGCCTATAGCAAGCTCCAACAATATAAGTATGGTCCCTACAAGATTCTTAGAAAGATCAATGATAATGCTTATGTTGTTGATTTGCCAAATACCATAAATATTTCAAAGACTTTCAATGTTTATGATATTTATGAATTTCACCCATAGGATGAGATTGAAGATGAGAACTCAAGGACGAGTTCTTCTAAAGTGGGGAAGGGGGGGAGGATGATGAGGATAAGATCGAGGAACTACCCGAGGAGTATATGGAGCACTTAGAGCATGAAAGAGAAATGGAAACAAGAAAACGTTGTTTGATTTTCTCTACGACGTAGAGCCAAATCCTTGTCTACGTCGTAGAACCTACGTCTTTTATTTAATTTGTGTCTTAGGTTTTTGATGGCGTAGAAGCATTTGTCTCCCTACGCCATTGAGCTCTCGAATAAAGAATTGTCGGGCGTCAACCCCCTCTACGCCGTAGAGAGCTCGATAGCTAAGATTCCAGTTTTAGTTTAAGTCGAATTTTACTTTGTTTAGGTTTCTTATTCCTGAGTTTCTTACAAGAAAGAGTGGTGATGAAGCCACTCTAAAAAAAAGAAAAAGAAAAACCGACATGTTTGAACATGCTTAAACACAACAACCAAAACGACCTAGAGCATACAAATAAACCGTACAAACTAAAACTACTCTAGGATACTCATGAAACAATTAGCTACTCTTGCATAGTTAACTTCCAGTTTCTCTTCAAATCAGTATAGGGCTTGAGTTCATTGTTTAGACATTTAATTATCAATGTATTCGTGACTTTTAATTTTTAAATCTTTTGTGATTCGTTTACCCCGTATTAGGGTTTTATTCACGCTTCCGTTCTACGTCAATTTCATTAATTTAGAAAATCACAAAGATCATCTATGCAACTTACTGAACTTTAGTTACTTAAATTTTAAGCTAAAAATGACCTAAAATTCCAGTAACCTCCTAAACAATGTGCGCTTGTCGAAAAAAAATCTTACAAAATGACAAAGCAATGAGTTTTGTTGATTGATAATCCCAATGATGGATTCAAACACAGATTTCAAAAGGGGTTGCTATAGCAACACCCCTATAGTACAAAAAGTACAAAAAATACACCAGTGATGCACAACGTACAACACTGGTAATGCATAAAGGGGTGTGTGTATAGGAGATTAGGGGTATTTGTATAGAATAACCCATTTCAAAATTGACAAATTGGTGTAAGTAATGTGTCATCTATTGCATCAGCTTTGTTTGCATACATTGAAGTTCTGGTATTTTGGATTTACTTGCTATATATTGATTGTGATAAAGAGAAAGATAAGTCTAGAAAAGGAAATACTTTAATTTGTTATAATAGGGGAAAAAGAATAGAAAAAGTACAATATTAAATTCGGGGCCATACAACTATAGCAGTACGGAGTACTATTTATCATGTCATTGTTACCCAAAAGAGTTAGTGGTGGTAATCATAAATTCACGAGACTACTTTAGGCCCGTGATATCCACGCCCTCCCTACTATTTTAACCAAGCCCTCCCTATGGACTTAGGTGTACTTTCTTGTTTTTTTTTTCTTCTTTTGTCCTTTTGTTGTCGTTTTTTTTTTTCTTTTTTTTGTTGTTGTTGTTTTTGTTTTTGTTTTGTTTATGTAATGTATTATGTCTAATTTAGTTCACGTAATGTATAACGTTAAACGTTACCACATTAGCACGTTAAACGTTACAACAATAGCACGTTAAACGTTACCACATTAAATGACTATAACAACAAATGTTATCATTCAATTAAACAACAACGTTAACACATTATTTAAAAACAACATCATCTACGACATATGAAGATTATTCATTTCATTCAAAAGATCATGAAGCCTTGCATCCGACTGACAAGCGTGATCCTCAGGATTCCTTGCCAATTCTAACTCCATCTCCAACGTCTTTATTTTTGTCTTCAACAGCTTGATCTCATTATCTTTAGCAACGCAGTTTGAGCACTGCGTTGAAGATGAGGCTTGATTAAAGTACGTGTTTTCAAAATCATCTTTCCACATGAAGTATCGACACCCATAGTCTTTTGTACCTGGCTGTTACATGTTAAGAAAATTATAAGAAATGTATTTTTAACAGACAAATTATTTACATAACTGAGCAAAACGTATGATTATTTACCACTGAAAGAGGACATGCATAATACGGTCGCCCACGACTACCTTCTTTCCCGGATTTCCGTTCTATAATAAATCCTCTATCACATCGACACCAGAAAGGATTTCTTTGTTCCACCTGGACAAAGAATTTGCATAATAATTTACAACATCAATCAATAATGTTATTATTAATTTTAATAAATTTTCAATCATTTACGATATAATAAAAACAGTTATTTACAACATAAATCAGTAATCATTCACAATGTTTTGTCTGTATAATTATTTACAACATAAATCAATAATTATTTACAATGTTTTGTCGGTATAATTATTTACAACATAAATCAGTAATCATTTACAATGGTTTGTATGTATAATTATTTACTGCATTAGTCGATGTTCATATAAAGTTTCCCATGCGGCTGCAACTGGCTGTCTGAAATACCTCCATTGTGGGTGGTTACGCGGAAGTGGAGAATTTGGGTCTAGCGTCGGTACAATGAAGTGAGCATAGTCCAAATCCCCCACACGGGCAATCACAAGAGGGTCGGTTCGTGGTGATACGTTTGGCCCGGAAAAAAGCGGAAAACATGTGTTCGAACCATGCTCGGATATAAATGCAACAGGTCGGTGGATCGTTGAAGCATGAACCAGCCCCGTGTTTGGCATCGACATCCAGCGACCTCTAGGTGCACCTCCATCGAACCAGTTTATTGTATGGCGAAGATGGTCATAGTCAATTTGCCCCCACATACTTAGGTAAGTTTGAATATTTGGATAACTGTCTAACTCTCGCAGTAACATACGTCTCACATCGGCCCACCTATTTTCGTTTTGAGCAAGACTGTGGGCAATGCACCGAAACCCACAATTTCCATCACCATCCACATTATGTATACTTATTACGTATGGACGAAAAAGCTGTGGAATATGCTCAATAAAAGCATTGCTCACATTATCTCCAACATATGATCTGTGGCGTAGACTATCACCCGTGTAAGAACTATGTCTTGGAGGTTCTCTCCGCAAGTTCGGAACTTTTGTAGATCTTGAATTTGTACTTCTGCGGTGATCTACGATTGGTACTTCATTCAAGTCCGGGACTTCATTCAAGTCCGGGACTTCATTCAAGTCCGGGACTTGTGTAGCCTTGCCCTTTTTGTCCTTTGCGCTCGGACGTCCACGGTTATTTTTCTGAATGGGAGGTTCACGTGTGCCAACAGATTCAGGCTGAAATATCCCTTTAAACTTCGATTTCATATTTCGCTTGACAAACGACGATGCTTTGCTAAAAATATTCTTGAATTGTTGGTAGTCATTGTCAAGCGAAATATCATCATCATCATCATCATCATCATCATCATCAGGTTCGCTGGAAGAGCCATCTTCTTCAGGCGGTGGCCTATTGATAACAGGCCACGGAACATATAGGGTTCTCCAAAAAATAGGAATTTCATCCAGTGGAATGGGGCGTCCTGAATTCATTAAAAGTGACTTATATAAATTACTGATAATAATGGGGAAAACAACTTGATAGTTATAAATTTAATATACTTACCATGATATGCATAGATTTGCATGATGTGAAAGCATGGTAGTCCATAAACTGAATGCAACTTATGTTGACAGGCATCTGGGGTGATCGACAGTTGGAGTTCTTTGTGCATGAGATTCAAAGCATGTTTGGAAACTTTATACAACAATTCTCTAAATAGTAGTATATCACAATGATTTGGTTTCTCGTTGATGCTTCTATTAAAACTCTCTTTTATCGCATTTTCTTGCGAAATGAGAATCTTATCGACCGACCTCAACAACCTGTCTAATTTGGACTGTGTGCCGTCCAAATATAATTTCAACAACGCGTGGTGAGCCTCAACTCTGCACGTTGTTGTCTGGCCGTAGGAGCGTTAGGAAATTCTGCTCTGCATGCCCCAACCAACGCTAAATCTCTGTCAGTGACGATAACACGTGGGTAATGTATTTCGTCTATGACATCCTTCACACGTTGCAATACCCATCGAAAATTATGCCCTTGTTCACTGTTTAAAAAGCTATACGCAATTGAAAATGTTTTATTTGTTGAAGTTAATCCAACAATTTCCAACAACGGCAATTTAAACATCGTGGTATTGTACGTGGCGTCCATCAGCATGATTTCAGGGAATGTACACCATAGAGCATACGACGTGGGGTGCACAAAAAATAGCTCCTGAAGCTCGTCATGCTCATTTACCCTCGGGTACCATGTATACCCTGATTCCATCAAATGCTCATAAAGGACTTGAATTGGAGTTCTACCACCTTCTCTGGCTCTCCGGATCTTACTTAGTGCGTTACGATGTGATATGTGATACTTTGTGATGGTTTCTTGATAGTTCTGTGATATGTGATATGTTGTGATGTTGGTGTTTCTGTGGTGGGTGATTATGTGATGGATAACCATTTAGGTGGGGCGTGGATATCATAGGCCTTATTTATTATCTTATTTGGTGGGTGATTATGTGATATGTGATATGTTGTGATGTTGTGGGTGGTTTTGTGGTGATTATGTGGGTAGGTTAACACCTTGATCTGCCACTTTGAGTGGTATGAATACCTGCTCTGGCCTACCCCATTCCCCACAGGCTTGTGATGAAACTGTTTTTATTTTAAAAAACTTGATTTTGGCGTGGCATTTCCGAATGGACGGCAAAACAAAAAAATGATTTTGCAACCTTTGATGTTGCAGCCAAATATGAAAGCAGTTTTGTTATAAATCTGAGCCTTTACCTGATTTGTGTAAAATTGTGAATTCGACATTTGTTGATGGTGGATTATGGTTGGTTGACTCTTGTTGGTGGTTCTGTGGTTGTTGATATGGTTGTAGTGTTTGCCCGTGATATCCACGCCCTCCCTACTATTTTAACCAAGCCCTCCCTATGGACTTAGGGTGTACTTCTTGATGGTGGATTATGGTTGGTGGTTCTGTTGTGGTTGAATATTTGATGGTGGATTATGGTTGGTGGTTCTGTGTTGGGTGATTATTTGATGGTGGATTATGGTTGGTGGTTCTGTGGTGGGTGATTATGTGATGGTGGATTATTGTTGGTGGTTCTGTGGTGGTTGATTATGTGTTGGTGGATTCTAGTTGGTGGTTCTGTGGTTGTTGTTGATATGGTTGTAGTGTTTGTGGTTCTGTGGTTGTTTTTGATATGGTTGATATGGTTGTAGTGTTTGTTGTGAGCTTTGCTTGTGATTGAGCTTTGTTTATAATCGAGCAAAGCTGCAGTTTGGGAATCTTACTGTTGGGCTTGTTTGTTTTTTACGGGCATGCAGTTTGGGAATCTTACTGTTTTGCGACATTCTTGTATCAATTTGTGATTGTGGATTGTGTTAACAATCTGTGATATCTGCTTTTGTGGATTGTGGAATCTGCTTTTGTGGATTGTGTTAACAATCTGTGATATCCAGGCCCCCCTATTTGGATATAACCCTTGTGTGCAATTGTGTGGAATCTGCACTTGATTATAAGGCGATGACGAATGATTTTCTAAAAACCGAATGGATGGCAAAGTGTTATCACTTTCGCAACCTTCAAATCCGAGCCTTACTAAAAATCTACATTTTTTTCGATTACGTTTTCAAATCTGAGCCTATAAGGCGATGACGAAATCTGCACTTTGTGTTTCACTTTTGGTTGTTTCACTTTTGTGTTTGTGTTTCACTTTTGGTTGTTTCACTTGGACTCTTAGTTGGACAAAAAACCTGGACAAAAAAAAAAAAAAAAAAAAGAGGTTCCTATTACTTTAACTTTGGGAAAAAAAAATGACAAGTTAGGACAAAAGACAGCATATGGACAAAACAGAAAAAAACAAAAAAAAAAAAACACACACACACAAAAAACTGCCAAAAACTGCAAAAGGTCCTCCTACTTATAGAGAGGGTTTTGTACCTCTCTCCATAGAGAGGGTACGGTTAGTGCCACCCTATTATTATTATTTTTTATCGAGAAATGCTACTATATCATCAAATATTTCTTGTATAGTTATGCTCTAAGGTAGTTGTAACAACTAACAAGTGGGACATACAAGGAGTTAGATGACGAGTTCATTACAGTAATAAACAAATGTCATACTCATGATTGTCTGGATAAGAATTTAAAGGATTAAATTGAAAGATGTTTCGATGCCGTATCTAATACTAGTTTTGTTTTAAAATTGTTGTTCACAGACAAAAATAATAATAATAATAAAAATAAAATAAAATGGAAAATGATATTTATTCCTACTACATGTGTCTACAAATCTTTCTACTTGTAGGTAAGAGGATAAATAGGAATATTAAGTATGAGGATATATCAATGCTTAAAAAGTATACAATTTTTAAAAAAAATACATTAGTTACTACTTTGGTGCCTACAAAAGCTAAATAAAAAACAATTTCACCATTTGACAATTAATTAATGTGTTATTTTATTTTGTTAATATCAATTTTGATTAAAAGTAATATTAAACTTAAACAAATCCAACTAACAATAATTTTCATACATACTAAAAGAAGACGCACAATCATTGAGACGGAAGAAGTAGTTTAATTGAGAAAATTTATGTTTTCTAAGGATGCTCACAACAATGCTGTGAGCCTTCCGTGACAAGCATAAGTTACCCGCCACCTTTGCTGGTGTTGGTTTCTGTGTGTGTTTTAGTGCTCCCAGTAACAGGGTAAAGATAATCAATCAAGGGTACCGGATATTCACTTGAAGTCGTGGTATCACTTTCCAATAGAAACTATTCGACCCTATGCCTGGGTTGCACGAATATCTCTATGGGATAAAACCAAGTGATGTTCTTGTTCTAGGCACAGATCAAGAACCGATTGTATTTAGTGTTTAGGGTTTTGTGTCGTGTCTATCATGCCATGTGATGATCTCTATTTATAATAGAGTTTACTCAAAACCCTAGCCCATGGAATTATGTATAATTAATGGCCCATTAATTATCCATAATAGTTTCCATAAAAGTAGGAGTCGGTGGTTATAACCATCAGCAGAGTCTGATGCCTAATCAGCAGAGTCCATCAGTTCAACAGCAGAGTTATTGTACCATCAGCAGGAACAATAACACTATCAGCGGAATTGATACACTATCAGCAGAGTTGTTCTGCATCAGTAGCAATAAAGCTATCAGCAGAAACAGATAATGCTATCAGCAGGAATGACAGTGCTATCGGCAGGAACAGATAATGCTATCAGCAGAATCAACTGCATCAGCAGCATTGTCATTTATACTTAGCAGTACCTTGACTAAGCTAACAGTACCTTGATCAAACTAACAGTACCTTGGACAAGCAGTACTTTGAACAAGCAGTACTTTGACATAACCGCTATTGAGTCAGGGTGTTCATTGACCTGATGGGTGTATACTCCATACCTCCAAGCCCATTACCAAGTGTAAACTTATCCCTCAAGTGTACTAAATTTTCCAACAATCCTCCCCAAATTTAGTTCACTTCCTTGCATGAAAATTAAACACAAAACAAACATATGCATAAATGAAAATATCTTGAAGATTGAATTCTCATCTTAGTACCTTACAAGTTCAAATATTCGAGAATCAGGGTGTTCTAAGAATTGAACCCTTCAACCCATTTGAATACCTGAATATAAAATACACATACATTTTCAAACACTAAAATACTCCTGACACTTTACAAGCCATGTGTCCATATCCAATTAATAAATGTTGTAAAAGCTAAAAGTCCTAAAGCTTCCTGAAGCGGCAAAACTTCAACATTTACATAGGTGGTTCATCTTTTAATCATGCCCCTGCAAAGCACTTTTTCAAAGAAAATTAACCATTAAGAAGTGAAGACTTCATCCTCCTTTCCAGCAGGTTCTGAGCACAACCTTGGGATGTATATAAAACAGTGCTCCAGTCCACCAAATGATCAGCTTTCCACATTGAACTCAACTCCAAAGTTTCCTGAGGAGGGAGTTGGGTGTCTTTACATTCAGTGACTAAGTAGGACTTAAACCCATCCCTTTAGCAGACTTAAAAACCAAGTCTCTAGCCAAACCCTTCGTCAAGTGATCAGCTAAGTTCTGTTGAGATCTAACAAACTCTATAGATACCACCCCATTCATGATAAGCTCACGAATCATGCTATGCCTGACACCTAAGTGTCTAGACTTCCCATTGTACATCTGGCTATAAGCCTTTGCCAATGTAGCAGCACTATCACATCGGATAGAAATAGGTGCTATAGGTTTAGGCCACAATGGAATCTCAAGAAGCAAGTTTCTCAACCATTCAGCTTCTTTACCCGCAGCAGCTAAGGCCACAAATTCAGATTCCATGGTTGAACTGGTAATGCAAGTTTGCTTCTTGGATGCCCAAGAAATTGCACCTCCACCAAGTAGGAATACCCAGCCACTAGTAGACGAATTGTCCTCAGTGTTACTGATCCAACTTGCATCAGTGTACCCTTCTAATACAGAAGGATAACCAGTATATGAGAGACTATAATCCATAGTTTTCTTCAAATACTTCAGTACCCTCTGAATTGCTTGCCAATGATGAGCACTAGGATTACTAGTATATCTGCTCAATTTTCCCACAGCAAATGCAATATCAGGCCTTGTACAAGTCATGGCATACATCAAGCAGCCAATTACCCTAGAATATTCAAGTTGAGATACAGCCTTGCCTTTATTGGGCATTAGCTTCTCACTTGTATCCATAGGAGTACTCACTGGAGTACATTCAAAGTAATTAAATTTCTTCAACACCTTCTCAATGTAATGAGACTGAGAGATAGAAATTTTGTTACCTTCATGTTTAATCCTAATACCAAGGATAACATCTGCCTCCCCCATATCCTTCATGGAGAACCTTGATGACAAAAATTCCTTTGTAAGGTCCACTTGATTTTGGTCAGTGCCAAAGATTAACATGTCATCAACATATAGACAAATGATGACTCCTTTACCAGATTCATCAAATTTGCTATATACACATTTGTCAGACTGGTTAAGTGAATAACCACTAGACAAAACCACTTCATCAAACTTTTGATGCCATTGCTTAGGTGCCTGTTTCAGTCCATACAAGGACTTAATCAGTTTGCATACCTTCTTTTCATTGCCAGGCATGATGAAGCCTTGAGGTTGGTTCATGTAAACCTCCTCATCCAATTCACCATTCAAGAAAGCTGTCTTCACATCCATCTGATGAATAATCAGATTGTGAATTGATGCCAAGGCAATCAGCAATCTTATGGTACTGATACGAGCCACAGGGGCATAAGTATCAAAGTAGTCAATTCCTTCCTTTTGTTTAAAGCCTTGAATGACTAATCTTGCTTTGAACTTTTCAACAGTTCCATCTACCTTCATTTTCTTCTTGAAAATCCATTTGCAACCCAAAGGCCTGCAACCAGGTGGTAGATCAGCCAACACCCAAGTGTTTTTGCCCATGATGGAGTCCATCTCATCATTTATTGCTTCTTTCCAGAAAGCAACATCTTGGGACTTCATTGCTTCATCAAATGTTTTGGGATCATCCTCAACATTAAAGCAATAGGAGTATTGGTCAGAGACCTCATCCCTTGTTCCTTCAATCAAGTATAATTGAAATTCAGGTCCAAATGATTTTGGAGTCCTAACCCTTGTGCTCCTTCTGAGCTCAGGTTCAGGTTGTTGTTCCACAACCTCATCAGGGACCTCATCAGAGGCTTCTGATACACCAACATCATTGGTTCCATTAGGAATCCTCTGACTTGGTCTAGGGACTGATGAGAATCTATTCTCATCAAAATTTGCATCCCTTGATTCAATTATAGTGTTAATTGAAACAGACTCATTAGGTTCAATAACATAGAACCTATATGCCTTGGAATGCTGAGCATATCCAACAAAGATGCATTCAATGCCTCTTTCACCCAAAGTTTTCAATTTTGGATCAGGGAGTCTCACAACAGCCCTACAACCCCAAATCTTGAGGTAATTCAAGTTGGGTTTCCTTTTAGTCCAGAGTTCATAAGGGGTAGTCTTGTTCCTTTTGTTAGGAACCCTATTTAGCAAATAGCAAGCTGTTAACATAGCTTCACCCCAGAACCCTTGACTCAGTCCTGAATAGGACAACATGGAATTAACCATCTCCTTCAGCACTCGGTTTTTCCTTTCAGAAATTCCATTTTGCTGAGGAGTATAAGGGGCAGTCGTTTCATGGATTATACCAACAGACTGGAAATACTGAGTATCCATGTACTCACCTCCCCTATCAGTCCTTAATCTTTTGATTAGAGACTCTTGTTGCAATTCAACTTCAGACTTAAATACTTTAAATTTATCTAATGCTTCATCCTTAGTATGTAAAAGATAAACATAGCAGTACCTAGAAGCATCATCAATAAAAGTAACAAAGTATTTCTTATTCCCCAAAGAGGGAGTAGCATGCAAATCACATAAATCACTATGTATTAATTCCAACACATTAGTTTCACGTTTTACATCTTTAAATGGTTTCTTAGTTATCTTGTTCATCATACAAGTTTTACACTTTTCAGTGTCCATGTCAAATGCTGGGATTAACCAATCCTTAGACATATCTTGCATTCTTTTAAAGTGTACATGGCCAAGTCTAGCATGCCAAAGGGTTGAATCATATTGTTTAGATGACAACATACAAACAGAATCAATCACATCATGAACAATATTAAGTCTAAACATGTGATTACATAAATATCCAAATCCAATAAATACACCATTTTTAGACAAAACAAACTTATCAGATTCAATAACTTGTTTGTAACCACAATTATTCAAAATACCACTAGAAACCAAGTTTTTCCTAATATCAGGAACATGTAAAACATTTAACAAAGTAATAATCTTTCCAGAACTAAACTTCAACTCAACACTTCCTCTTCCATGCACCAGGGCTGTTGACTCATTTCCCATATGAAGAATAGAACCATCATTCATTGACTCGTAGGTCTTGAACCATCTTCTATCTTTACACACATGGACTGTTGCTCCAGAGTCAACCCACCAAGCCACATCATCATCCTGCACAAAGAACAATTCAGATATATATGTAACATAATAAATCCAAAAAGACTTATTAAATATATTCTGACCTTTCAGGGAATTGGAGTTACCATTCCCAGATCCACTTGTGCCTGAACCATTGGCTTTATTGCCAATTTTACCACCTTTGCAATCCTTCCTGAAGTGTCCAGTTTTACCACACTTCCAACAAGTAGCCTTTGACTTCTTGTTAGGATCAGGTTTGGTATTATCCTGATGTTTACGCTTGCCCTTGTTGTCATTGTTCCTGGAGGAGTTGTTATGCTCCACCACATTGACAACTGATGGACCAGCAGCAGTGCTGCTCTTTGGCTTGTCACTTTCATGCACCTTGAGTGATTCCTCAATGCGCAAATGACTGCCCAACTCAGTAAGAGTTAACTCCTCCTTCTTATGCTTAAGCATGTGCTTGAAATCTTTCCAAGAAGGAGGTAGCTTATCGATGATACAAGAGACTTGAATAGCCTCATCCATGTTCATCTTGTGTTGAGTAAAACGACCAAGTATACTAAGAAGTTCATTGTATTGGTCCATGACCGGTCTAGAATCGACCATTTTGTAATTGTTAAAATTACTTACAAGAAACTTCTTACTTGATGCATCCTCAGCCATATATTTGGCTTCCAGAGAATCCCATAGTTCTTGAGAAGATTCCACATTCTGATAAATATCAAATAAAGTATCAGACATACCATTGAGGATTAAACCTCTGCAGACATAGTCATCGTTCTCCCACTTGCTTCTGGCCCTCATCTGTTCCATCGTAGCATCATCCCCATAATCAGCAGGAATAGTAGTGGTCAGAACATCAGCCACGTTCATGCTAGTCAACAAGAACTTCATCTTCTTCTGCCATCGTCTGAAATCCACACCTTCAAACTTTTCCAACTTGGAAAAGTTAGCAGCTATTTGTCTCATAGCAGCAGCCATTGATTATCACAAATAGTTTCTATTGATTGTTGGTTTCTGTGTGTGTTTTAGTGCTCCCAGTAACAGGGTAAAGATAATCAATCAAGGGTACCAGATATTCACTTGAAGTCGTGGTATCACTTTCCAATAGAAACTATTCGACCCTATGCCTGGGTTGCACGAATATCTCTATGGGATAAAACCAAGTGATGTTCTTGTTCTAGGCACAGATCAAGAACCGATTGTATTTAGTGTTTAGGGTTTTGTGTCGTGTCTATCATGCCATGTGATGATCTCTATTTATAATAGAGTTTACTCAAAACCCTAGCCCATGGAATTATGTATAATTAATGGCCCATTAATTATCCATAATAGTTTCCATAAAAGTAGGAGTCGGTGGTTATAACCATCAGCAGAGTCTGATGCCTAATCAGCAGAGTCCATCAGTTCAACAGCAGAGTTATTGTACCATCAGCAGGAACAATAACACTATCAGCGGAATTGATACACTATCAGCAGAGTTGTTCTGCATCAGTAGCAATAAAGCTATCAGCAGAAACAGATAATGCTATCAGCAGGAATGACAATGCTATCGGCAGGAACAGATAATGCTATCAGCAGAATCAACTGCATCAGCAGCATTGTCATTTATACTTAGCAGTACCTTGACTAAGCTAACAGTACCTTGATCAAACTAACAGTACCTTGGACAAGCAGTACTTTGAACAAGCAGTACTTTGACATAACCGCTATTGAGTCAGGGTGTTCATTGACCTGATGGGTGTATACTCCATACCTCCAAGCCCATTACCAAGTGTAAACTTATCCCTCAAGTGTACTAAATTTTCCAACAGCTGGCAGCCCAAACCTCACGCGTGAGGAACCAAAAATAAGGAGATGAAAGGTGAGGAGGTCACCTTATATGAAAAATGTAAAAATGGGTCCCTTTGTCTTATTAGTATTTATTATTTGGTTGGTGAGTACGTGTGAGATATTTAGTGAGGTATGTTAGTATAAAAGTGATATTTTAATGAAAAATGTTAAAGTATGAGGTGGTGTAAGTGTGTGACTATTGGAGGTGAAAAGTGAGAAGAAGTAAGGGGAGAGAAAACTGATGTAGTGTTGAGATAGAAAGTGAATTGGTGTGACTACTGGAAGTAGTCTAACATTGAGATCGAACAGTCAAACTCTCGTTAAGAAGACTAAATTTGATTTGTAAGTAAAGTTTTATGAAACTTGAGACGCCACACCAGCTCATAATATATATCGGTTTGTAGTTTACCGTTGGCCAAAAGTTTACCTAATTGTCTCAAACAATATTTAAATATAAAATAGTATAAATTGAGTTTGCTCTCTAATATAAAATCAAAAAGTGTTGTATAAAGCTCACTCAGCAACTAGCTTCAGGGACGTTGAAGACTATCGGAAGAAACATTTTACCTCGCTGATGCGACATCAACGAGTAAAGTACTCGAGCTAAAAAACAACATTCAAGTCAATAAGATCCAAAAAAGTCTCACTAACTGGATATACACTCTCTTAATCAAGACATAAATTATTGAGAGAGGACTTCACAAAAGCAAAAAGAAAACACTTTGTCATAGAAGTCAAACAAGTATAAAGTAGTTGATAAAATAATGAATAGTTAAATTAACTACTAACTAAAGTACATTGAAAAATGAAGCTACATATGAAAACATTAAATGAAAGATGTACACTTTCACCAAATGCTTCACATAAGCCACTACAACATGTGACTTCACTTTCTCATCTCATATATGCGTATGTTTGTTTTTTGTTTTTTTTTGAAAAGCGAAGATATATTAAGGCCACAAAGGGCAAACAAAGAAAAAGATACAAACTAAAATGATATGAGGAAGAGCATAAGAAAAGAAGAAGAAAGAAAGAAAAACATAAACATAACAAAAACTACCTTGAACTCCAAACGAACTACGAGATGTTCAAATCACTGGGGTTATGAATCAAATGCTTCCATGAGAATCGGTTATTAGATGCTCTATTTGAGAAACACAGGAGAGACGTCCTTTGGATTAAAAGGAATATGCCTTCATTAAGGAAAGCAATCCTCTCATCTTCTAAAGACGAGTGACAAATTTTGGTCCTCCAATTCCAAAGATGCCAAATCGAAGAAACGCAAACAGCATGAAAAATCACCCATTTGTCTTTAAGGAAGCCGACATTTCCAGAAATAATGTCCGAGAGAGATGGGTTAAAAGACGCGGGAGAACCCCACCAATTCCAAAGATGCCAAGACCAAATACGAAAGAATTGGACGTCAAAAGAAAAAAAAATTTCCAAAAAAAATGTCCGAGAGAGATGGGTTAAAAGACGCGGGAGAACCCCACCAAATCCAGATATTAAGCCAAATGATCTTGATATGCGTATGTTTGTTAAAAGAGATAGTTAGAGATTTTTTACACACACAAAAATATATATATATATATATATATATATATATATATATATATAATGAAAGTATATATATATATATATATATATATATATATATTATATATATATATATATATATATATATATATCATAATGAAAGTATCATCCTCTCCATGAATCATAAGTTAAGCTAGAACTTTGATTCATTTTTACAAGAGTTTCATTTGTTATTCGAATAGTATAGTATTTCGCAATTATCCTTTATAAATCTTTGATTTATTTCTGATAAGAATTATATATCAAATGGGTCTTGTGTAAAACTTGTTCTTCTCTTCTTAACATATTCAGTTTATACCCAAATATCGGTACAAACACTTACAAAACCTAACAATTGTAACACCAAAAGCTAATTTTTCATCAGACTTGGACCGGAGTGATCCTTAGTTCATAAGTATTATTCGTCTTACAATAACACAAACCGTTTTGTAGTTTCAAACCATTTTTTTTTTTTTTTTTCAAACTTTAGAGTAGGCGGTGTGAGTGTATAGTTTATTTTATTTAACCTAAAGCTAAGTTTGGTTTATCGTCTAGATATTCCATGCTCAGCTCGTTAAAATACAGTTTTTATGGGATGAGATCAAGTTTCGCGTCCTAGGATTAACCGAGTCTAGCTTCATTTGCATTCTTATGCAATACGATTGTTTGTGTATCCATCAATAATTAGTGATTAGTTACTCTTCTGGTTGACAATTATAAAGAGCAAATCAATGTATTGTATTCGCTATGCTCAACTAAAATATTATTAAGTCCCTTTGCAAACGAAAAACAGCTCAAGCTCAATTTAGGGTCCGTTTGGTTTATTGGTGGGTTTGGAATAGGATTTGGATTTGGATTTGATTTAGAATTTGGAGAGAGAAAATATATTTATTAAATGTATTTTATAATAAAATTATAATAAAAAAATATCATTTAAAAATTTATATAAAAATGGTATGTGATAGTAGAAAGTGTTGGGTCTCACGGGTTTTGCCAAAACCCTCCAAATTGATGTGGAATTAAATTTCATTCCTTTTATCATTCATTTTATTAAAAAAATCTACCAAACAATAAATTCTTGTCACATCAAACTTAAAACACATTCCAAAGTATCAAACCAAATAGAGTTTGGGTACGGTATACTGACGACCTTAAGCTTGTAGGCTTATATTACAACCCTTATATTACGGTATTAAATTGTACTACTATTTCATAGAGTCAACATCCGCTTTATTCCTAATGTTGTTTTACTTTATGACGATTTAAGAAAAATGATGTGACATTTTATTGATACATCGTGTACGAGAACTAGCATATTGTTTATTTTAACAAAAACAACGCGGCTAATTAAATCACCTTTTTGTCGATAAAATTAAATAAGAACAAATAAGCTGTATGCCTGTATGCACAAGAGTTATGATCAAATCAGAAGTAACACTAAAATGAGAAATGTGAAAAAAAAACTATAATCACATATTAATATGTACCTACAAAAATAAATGTATCTCTCTTTAAATTTCTCACTTTTATTTAAAATGTGTAGTTAGAAATACTTCTCGCTCTTCGCATTTTAATTTTTCTTCTTATTGAATCACTTCGGTTTTAAGATCGGTTTGCAAAAAGAAATTTGGATCAATTTGTTATGTTTCTTCTCTTCTTCCATTAGGCTCAACCCTACGCCATATCTTTTATATAATAAAACAAAACCCCTATTGGGAATTTTGCATTTCAAAAAAATCAATTCATACCTGATTTAGTAATAATTTTATTTAAAAAAAAAGATTATTTTCTTATTAAGTAATATTTTATATTTATCCATAAGTAGAAGATAAATACAAAAAATATAGATAAGATGCAATTAACAATAGGATTAAAATTTTTAAATAATTATTTCAAAAAATTTTAAAAAAAACCCGCGCGTGCGCGGGCATTATAACCAATGTCTTATACAAAAGTTATCATAATTATATAAACTGACGTATTACAATCTTTCGTTATATGAATAATTGACACCAACTTTCATAATGGGATATACTTAAAAACAATAAAACCCCGTGGTTAAGGTTTTAACAACAATGTTTTGTAGCTTTCTGTTTGAACCATTATTTGATTTGCATTTCTATCCACACAAGTTTTAAGTCAACTTAAGCTAACAAGATATCTAATTGGATTGCAAAAGTAAAGAACAATATCTTTTGTGTTTGAAATAAATCATAACATAATGGACATGATTATGACTCCATGCGATTAAATTTGGATTCTTATGTGTGTAATATATTATTTTACGGTTTGTCTAACAAGTGTCTTGAAGGCACCGGTTAAACCACATTCATTAAACATAAATTTTCCTGTACAAATCGCATTTAATACACATTAAATAAACTTGTAAAATATCATAATTAAATCTAGTGTTTAATTCAATAAACTCAAAGTTTCGTTTTATAATAACGTTAGACTTTGCCTTGAGAGCACCCGTTAGACGATCTCATTATTTTATAGTAAGCTGAGGCGCTGAATAGTGAGCGTGAAATCCATATTTAATCTTTTACGGATTATTGAATCGTAAAGATGATATCATTAAAAAAAAAAACCCTCCTGCCAAAGTGGGAAAAACGAATTCATTATGTGCAAGGATGACTTTGATGGTGCACGACATAATGTCATTTTAAAGACTGTAATTATAATGAATTGAGCCAAAAACTAAGCAAATTCATTAGAAAAAAATAGGGACGAGCATTAAAACCGAAAAATCGAACAAAAAACCGAAGAAATAAAAAAAGACCGCACCAGAAAAACGCCTCAACTGAAAAACGGAAGGGGTGGTTTCAACATTTTTAAGACTGAATGTTTGGGACGGTTTTTGGATGCATATGAAAAATAGAACCGAAAAAGGAAAAACCCACACTGCCCAACCTTTGTCTACTATTTCAATATTCTTCTATATCTTTTGAAAGTTATATGTGATTATGTTTAATTGTTTGGTATTTATTTAAATATAGACATTCGTAAAAGATAATAAAAAATTGATTATGATTTTCTTTTCACCTAAACTTTGTTAGATTCGTGACTGTTATAAATTTATAATAGCATTTTGATTATAATTGTTTGGTTTTTTGTAGTTTGATGATAGCTAATGTTGATATTATTGTAGTTTAACTAAGAGTTAACTACATTTTTGGTCCTCGTGGTTTACCGGGTATAACGGTTTTGGTCCAATAGTTTAAAATGTAACGGATATAGTCCAGAACCCGCTGACCCGTAACACTTTTGGTCCAATTTTCGTTGACCATAGGTTTGACTAGTTAAAAAAACATGATATGACTAAAATACCCTCACCGTTACGCACAGAATTTGCACCATTCGTCCCTGAGCTAACGGCCGTCAGTTCTGTTACTTTCAAAAACTTTTTTTTTTCAATTTAAAAAAAAAAAAAAAAAATCGAAAAAAAATTTTAGAAAAAAAAATTCAAAAAAAGAATTTGAAAAAAAAAATTCAAAAAAATATTTTCGCTAAAAAAGGTTTCCAAAAAAATTTCAAAAACTTTTTTTTTTCAATTTTTTTTTCTAAAATTTTTTTCTAAAATAATTTTAGAAAAAAAAAATTTCAAAAAAAATATTTTTGAAAAAAAATTTCAAAAAAATATTTTCGCTAAAAAAAATTCTAATTTTTTTTTTTTAAATTTTGAAAAAAAATATTTTTGAAAAATTAAAAAAAATAATTGAAATTTTTTTTCTATAACTTTTTTTTTTCAAAATTTGTTTTTCTATAAAATTTTAGAAAAAAAAAAACATTTGAAAAAAAAATTCTAAAATATTTTCTAAAAAAAATTTTAGAAAAAAAATTTTTGAAAAAAAAAAGTTTTTGAAAAAAAAAATTAAAAAAAAAAATTACTAACGAAGAAATACGGACGAAAACATAAAAAAGGGGACAAAACCGTATGAAAACTTAAGAAAAACGGACGAAAACGAATAAAAAAGGACGAAAACATAAAAAAACGGACAAAACCGTATGAAAACGTAAGAAAAACGGATTAAAACGGACAAACACGTATGAAAACGTAAGAAAAACGGATGAAAACGTATAAAAACGGATTAAAACGAACAAAAACGTATAAAAACGCATTAAAACGGACAAAAAAAATATGAAAACGTAAGAAAAACGGACGAAAACGAATAAAAACGAACGAAAACGTATAAAAACGGACAAAACCGAATGAAAACGTAAGAAAAATGGACAAAACCGAATTAAAACATATTAAAACGGACAAAAACGTAGGAAAAACGGACGAAAACCGTATGAAAACGGACAAAAATGTATAAAAGACTAACGATGCAAATGATTGTTGGCTAAACGGACTAACGTTGCCACATGATAACTAACAGAACTGACGGCCGTTAGCTCAGGGATGAATGGTGCAAATTTTGTGCGTAAATTCGAGGGTATTTTAGTCATATCACGTTTTTTTAAAACTATTGGACCAAAAGTGTTACGGGTCGTTTGATCTTGGACTGGATCCGTTACATTTTAAACTATTGGACCAAAACCGTTATACCCGGTAAACCACGAGGACCAAAAATGTAGTTAACTCTTTAACTAATGTTGTGCTTAAAACTAATAGTAGTATTATTTTTGCATTAAATGAAAATATGCTAGCTATTTGAAACTATTTTTGTTGATTGCAGTCATGATGAGTTTAATTTGTGTCAAAAGGGATTCATTATTGGTGCTGTTTTGTGTAAATATGAAACCTAATGCGTAAAATGAAAAGAGAAAAAAACCGAAACCGAACCGCTACAATGAAAAAAACCGAAAAACCCGAAACTAAACAATGTGCGATTTGCAAAAACCGAATTTTGAGGTTTGGTTTTTGGTTTTAGCATAAAACGGCCCCAAAACCCCATGCTCACCCCTGAAAAGTTTATGCTGATGATGAAATGATTGTTCAAGTCACCATTTCGATGCGTCATTGAATAAACTTGATTTACCTCTCACGTGATGAGTCTTAAATGGTCTAACGTGGACCAACAGGAGTTACCACTCCCTTTGCTAATTTCTCGAAGTCAAATTGTTTTTCTCATCCTAGTAACTCAGAACTTAAAATAATTTAATTAGAAATAGATCAAACAATCTAACTGATACAACAACGATATACTAAAACCTTGATAAAAGATTTTATCGTGCTGGACAGTATTATGCTGCCAAGCGTTAAGTAGAGGCATTGAAGTGGAATACTATTTTTATCGTGTATAACAAGCCGTAAAACAGTGAGTCTTAAAATAACAACGATCAAGCCACTAGTTATGATCAAAATGGTGTTTGGAAAAGAAAAGAGGTACCCATTTACTTGTGAATAGGTTGATACATGTTATGTTAACGAGCGTAATGGGTAAAACTATAAAACAGCTATGCTAGCTAAAAAGGAAACGGGTCATTTGGGTCGAACACTGCGCAATTTGTACTTTTCTTGCATACAACTCCTAAATCGTACATTCGTAAGTAAGATTATTATGAAATCATATGCTTCTCTTGGAAAAAAGTGGTTTAGGTCAACCCAACCCAACTGATACCAAAAATTACCATTTTAATTATAACGGAGTCCGCCCATAGTTCTGTCTCTAGAAAACGACGTACATCTATAATCCAACCTAAGGAAATTCATTTTTGAAGGTTTTCGATATACACTACGTAAAACTGTGTACTTGTAGTGATGACTGTTAGGGGCAAATAGGGACAGAATGTGGCAATAAAGTTCAAAGTTTTGATATGGACAGAATGTGGCATCTATGTATGGCAAAACGGGCAAGTTAGACGGTTTGAATAATGGGTCTGGTCATAGCACACAAATATTTTGAGTGTGATCAAGTTCTTTGAATCTGTACCAAGCCCACATGCCGAATACTCTAAACACATTGGCAATAGAAGATTGTAGACGTTTTAGTATGCTTTGGGTGACTTATAACCCGTTTGACTTGTCAGGAATACAAAGTAACCAAAAAAACCCATTTTCACAAAAATAGCTTAAGACCTTCCATCTACATGCATGTAGTAGGAGGCACTCCCAAACAGAAATAACGCTTCATGCATGCTGAAGAAAGTGTACAAATACATTAATCGTACTTATCATGTTAAGCCAATAGTAAAAGCAAACCAGCTTCATGCACCACACTGCAGAAAAGAGTTTCAATGCACGTTGTTACTTTTTTTGTGACATTTAAAAGGTGCAATCTTTATCTTAGTGTCGTTATAACTTATACAGATTAAATAATTCATTATCCATTAGCAATTGAGCTCGCTGGCTTACTTTAGTTATATACAAATTCAAAAATCAAACTCTATGTACCAACTAATAAGACACCCAACACTCGCATAATGTACAATCATATGCTGTTTATAAAAGAATGCTATATGAATTGCGATATAAGCTACAGCTGTTAAAAATAGGTCATTAGCATCATTAACTTCAGAAAACAGATTAGCCTTACACTGATTGGCGATGTCGGCTTGAAGGGTATTCTCTTGTTTATGATCTCTCCATTAGATATACCTCCCTGCAAATAAGCAAAATTAGAGGTGACTCCATACATAATCAACTTGCAATCTGACCACCCCCTCCGCCCCTCGTACAGCCAGCTGACTAGAGCACCAATCATATACCTGTATCCCACCCGAGCGGTTTGTTCTTGTCCTCATCCATCCATGTTGATCCATATAAAACTCGTCATTATGTTCACTACCAGTCATAAAGGTACCTGCATTTATGTCATTTATAATAACATATTTACCAGACAAATAGCACCTAGCTACTAATTTGTGTCACTTAACTTTATGACATGTACAGGTGGCATAATAAGCGACTAGGTTCTGAATGGTCAAAACAGGTGAAATTTTGGAAGCTTCATTGGACCTGAAACCCTTTTTATTCATAACTTAGTCTTTTTATTAATTATCAAATAGCGTTTGATCGATGATTGTAGATATTGCATCATATCAATAAGTCAATAACAATCTTACTTTCTTAGTAAATGATTTAATATTGCATCAAAACTCACTTTGGAGCCCATTTCTCCATTAACCTAGCCTTTTTTTTTTGTATTTTACCCGTTTGTCCTGTTAGGGATAAAAACATACCCTGAATCGGCCCATTCATAACTAAATGGGTTGAAACGTTCTATGTCTAGTGATATGCATGCTGGGACCCAGGATCTTAGAGGACAGGGGGCAAAAAATTTTTTTTTGATAAAATTCGTAATGCACTTTAATAAAAACTAAAAAGGTCATAATTTTATTTTATTTTAACACTAAAAACTGATATTTTTTAAGATTATATAAGGTTTTTACATTGTTTGACTTTAAGGTGGGGGGAATTTGATTTTGTGGTGGGGTACACTTTAATAAAATGGTCCTAAATTTTTTTTTTTACACTAAAAAATGATATTTTTTGGCGAAGCATGGAGGGCACCCCCCCCCCCCAAAACAATAAGTGGTTCCGCCCCTGGATAGACCACT
Organism: Artemisia tridentata subsp. tridentata; assembly: GCA_021014915.2. NCBI lineage: Eukaryota > Viridiplantae > Streptophyta > Magnoliopsida > Asterales > Asteraceae > Artemisia > Artemisia tridentata. Next base: position 288,946,633 of record CP139504.1, read on the forward strand.
AGTGATGATGTAATACCAGCAAATCCACTGCCAAACTCAAAGCCCGTGGTTGCAGGTAAGGATAAAGCTGCCTTAGCCATATCAGCTTCAAGTTTGTCAAAAACTGGTGAATAAGTCCTGCAATGTAGATTTCGAAGTACCAATAATAAGTGAGCAAGTGCACACAGCCACAGACACTTAGTAAAAGAGAATTAGTGCTTACTCGTGGGAGGTTTCTCACAATACATGTAACAACACCGCCAACAGAATCACCTCTCACTCAGACAGCATCAATAGCAACAATCATCTTCCCTGCATATTCGGGATCTGGGCACCTACATATGTTGCTCTCTATCTGATCAAGCGTCAGCGTTTCATAATCCACAAGGTCTTCTGGAAGTACAATGTTGTAAACTTGAGAGACAAATGCAAGAATCTGGTGAGAAAAGATATTTCAAGCAAATCAAAGATAAGTCCTAGTGAGATAAACTTGTAATTTATTGTGCATATAGAAACAACAAACGGCCATTCTACTTCCATCCGAACATAGTGCCTGAAATAAGGATGCTTGATTGAGATGTGAGAATTATGTATCTGCATGTCGATAGATAAATAACTCAACACATCTCAATTCCTGAATATGCCTTGAGAGCTTTCTTAGCAACAGCGCCACCTGCAACTCTCCCAATTGTCTCTCTTGCTGATGATTGACCACCACCCTATGATCCATTAAGAAGTTTTAGCTGGGAGCATTCAAGTAACCAAGAGAAAAACGTTTACTTGACACATAATATATGGTTGAAATGTGGTACCTCCACTGATCTCGTTCCATACTTGAAGTCATAAGTCACATCACCATGAGAAGGTCTATAAGCCATTGACATTTCATTGTAATCCTGATAAGTAAAATAAGTAATACATATGATGAAACGCCAATAAAATCCAAAGCTGTTTGATAGTTTATATAACATGTATTGATACGTCTATGTATTCTCAACTTTATCAAAATAAAAACAACAAATACTTGTGGCATATTATATCGTTAGCAAGACAACAATCATAATGTCCGTATTGTAGTCTTGACCCAAGTGATATCCAACTATACAAGTTTACTCCCTTTTCTCCTTTGGTCTGTATTGGGTACCATGATAGTAATTGGAGTTCTGGTAGTATATCCTGCATTGAAGGCATAAATGAGTCTTAAAAAGGATCTAATCACCAAACACCATAATGAAGATATCACTGAAAAACCTGACGATCAAGTGAAGAACAAAAGAAGTGTGACTAGAAACTACTAACCTTCCACAACACCTGACAATATAGTGACTATGTCAGTTTCTTTTCTAGGTGTTGTAATTCGGTTCTGACCTGGCCTCCTATATGAAAATAAATAGAGTTTAGAGTCAAACAAAAGAGGATTGCTGAAGAATGATATACATTAAGAAAATCAACTTAGGCGCCACTGAATGATGAGCACGATTATACCTTCTGTCAAGATCTACTTGCATATCAGCCTCTGAAAGGGGGGAATTCTCCGGGGGCATCCATCAATAATAAAAACAACCCCTCCCCCATGAGATTCACCAGATGTCGTAACACTAAAGTAATTTCCAAATGTGTTTCCAGCTGCTTTTATCTCTGTATAAACGTAATATGATTAAGTCATTGCTAACTGAATTTGAAGTTCAGAAACTGAGACGAAACTAGAAAACACAAACATAGACATCCATCTTCAATTTATAAGAAATACCACAATTCCTGCAGACCTTTACAGCTTTATGTATAATTATGTTAGGGGATTCCTGCTTATAAACATCAGTCTCGTAGGCAAAGTTTACAAATTACTTATTTGTTTGCACTATCATGCCCCAAAAGTTCATTAATATTTTATAGGTATTTACCTAAGAAAGACGCGCCAATTAAAGGTTCCATTTCCTTATCAGAAATATAGAATAGCACATCTATATCAAAGCAAAAAAGTGAGCATTACATGATTTCATAGTTACAGCTGTACTCGAACAATGGGCAATTAGCTGAGCTACATGTTTATTCAGTGTAGATAAATCAAGTACCACACAATGTAGAATGGAGTAAAATTTTAGTAGTAAAGTGCAAAATGATTAAGTTGACTATTATGGAGTCTGGTTCTAAGTGGGATCAGATCAGCAACACACATTCGTCAACGCCACTGCCTTAGATATCTGGTTCTAAGTGCAAAATGATTAAGTTGACGATTATGATGTCTAGTATATCAAAAAAAAAAAACCTTCACTAGTAAAAAAAAAAAAAAAAAAAAAAAAAAAAAAAAAAAAAAACCTTCACTAGTAAAAAAGTTCAACCTATTAGCATACATAAAGTCATAAACCAGTTTTCTAGTATCCATACAATAACAAGTGGTCTACTTTCCAAATCATCTACCATCGCTTGTGTTCATAATAAACCATAAATCTCTCAAAACACATCAAAACTAGCTACTCATTGCAAAATACAGTACTCGTTTTCATCATTTAGAAAAATGATCGTTTATACGCATTTAAGAGTTGTTTATGAATCTAATAATAAGAAAAACTGATTACTTCAATTCATTTTAACAGCTACTAAACAGCTGAAGAAATCTCAAAAATAAATATTTAAACAATAAGCGCTATTTTCAAATTATCAAACTTTTCTGAAGGAAATAAATTACAATAATAACACTCTTATACAAGCCAAAAATAATGTCTATCCATGTCCAACATTGACCGCAACTAGGATAGAAAAGTAAATTACAATAACTTCTGCATCAATCAGAACGACAGGGATCAAGAATGATTTCTATTGTTACAACACAAAAAAGTTTACTTAACGGTATTAACTCTTGCTTTTTCTTTAAGGGCGTAAAGGATTTTAGGACGACTGTGTGAACCTTCAAAGTGGAATACCACTTTCTTCATGTTTAGGCTGCTGCAATGGCTCCTGGAATTCAGGGTTGATAGGGAACAACTGACACTGAGCGTATTGTGCAAGTAACTGATCAATTAGCACCATGGCCACGGCTGCTTCCACCATGGGCACCGCTGCATCATCAGATATCCAAACGTAAATCCAGAGTGGGAACATACATATATACATATATAACAAAACTGTATGATTGACCAATTCATAGAAGTAAATAACAAGTTTTTCGTGCTTCTATTTTAACAAGGGTTTTACGACAATAACAGATTTAAGGAACATGAACAAGAGTGTTAAGTAGTTGCATTGAAGCTGTATATTGTTTTTATTGTTTTAAGAGTAAACTAGTAACAGTTGGGGCCACAAGCTATTAGTTAGCTTCGAAGTTTAATACATAACGAGTCGGGCGCCGGTGCGCCGCGTTGCGGCGGGGCGCTGTATTTGACAAAAAAATTTAATTAAGATTTTAAGACAGAATATTGATGTAAGAGGCCGGCTACGGATAACCGCGTTGCGATAGACGCGTTGCGGCAGGGCAGTGATCTTAGCCTTAATTTACGTTTAAAAAAAAAAATACCTCTTTTGCAAAGGCCCGCGAATTTTGAGGGTATTTTTCGCCAATTTTTTTTGGATTTTTTTGGAAAAAGGACTACTTTTGCAAAGAGGCGACAGATTCAGGGGTATTTTTTGCCAAGTTTTGAAACTTGATTTTGGGAAAAAAAAAAATTTTGAAAAAGGACTACTTTGGCAAAGATGCGTCAACTTCAGGGGTATTTTTTGCCAATTTGCGAAACTTGATTTTGGGCTAGTATTAACGGGCCGGGCCAAACCGGCCCGTTACTGTAGCAACTGTATCAATTTGTGGGATGACACGACACCGTATTAAACCACATTTAATATATATATATAATGGTATTTGCCTATTTGGAAAAGATACTTGCAAAGGTTTTGGATATGCACTATGAAAACTGTAAACAATGACCAAGCTCATTGAGGGACTGACCAACATGAAAATAGTAGATTTGATGTGAGCTAGAGGCAGGAATCAGTTGTTAACAGTTAGTGACACGTGAGGTGCACATGGCTAGCCTAGCTGGTCATGTGAGGTACACGTGTACATTCCCACTTCCTGTTGGCTAACAGTTTTCCCGCCAACATTTCCCTTTATATGTCTGATTGTAATTCCCATTTGGGTAATGAATGAATAATACATTTCTTCTCTTTTAATCTCTCTTCTCCTCTCCTCTCACTAATTTTCTATCTCACTCCTTAACCACCAATTCTGTTACAACCATAATTCCTATTCTGTTACCAGTTTGTTATTAGTTCACAATTTAGCCATTAATTCTCTATAAGTTCTTGGTAAATTGTATTCTATTCATATCAAGTGGTATCCAGAGCCCTTTTTCTGGCACCATCTTATCTTCAAGAATGTTATACTGGCATTCTTGAATTTCCGGTCATCTCTTCCGGTCAAATTCCGACCAAAAACAAGATTTCCGGCAAGAAATTAGTCACCACTAATTTCGCCTGCTCTTTTACATCTGATTAGTGTCAACCAATTGTACGGTCACAAGACTAGCGCATTGGCTGCTTAAATCCTCTAGTTTTGAACAAGCTGATCAGAAGCAATTGGGTTGAGTAATCAAGAGCAGGTCTGGTAGTTACTATTCCATGTGTTGATGAGCAATAGTAATACCAATACATTGGTGAACACAAGTTGTTACTCAATAGAAGGGGAGAGTGCTAACTGAACAATCAAGAAGATATAACAAACACAAATTAGCCACAATGGTGGTTAGTACAAGGACGGGAGTGTTACAACTACCACCAGTGACTGCTGAAACATTACCAGCAGCTGTGGAGGCTTTACAAGCAACTGTGAGAGATTTGTTGACACAAAATCAGACTCTGAATGTTGCTTTGCAAAATTTGATGGCTGGTGAAGGAACAAGCCATAACAGAGGAACACAATATGGAAGAATGGCAAAGATTGAGTTTCCAAGATTCAATGGAGAGGATGTGAAAGGGTGGTTGTTTAGGTGTAAGCAATTCTTCAAGATTGAGGGAGTTTTGGATGAGATGAAAGTGGAAATTGCTTCAATGCATCTTTATGATAAGGCCTTGAATTGGCATGAACAATACATCAGGAAACATGGTGATGGTACTTCTTGGGAGTTGTATGAATCAGAGGTGTTACAAAGGTTTGGAGCAATTTATGAGGACCCAATGGTGGACTTAAAGAATTTGAGACAAGATGGTTCAGTGCAACAGTATCAAGAATTGTTTGAAGTGCTCTTGAATAGGGTTGATTTGTCTGAATCATATGCTGTGAGTCTATTCATTGGTGGATTAAAGAAGGAAATTAGTTTGCCATTGCGGATGTTTAAACTGAGCACTTTGTCAGAGGTGTTTGCTATGGCTAAGCTGCAAGAAGCCACCAATGCTGCTCTCAAACCAAGGTATTCCCAACCTACACCATCTGTTACAAAATATGTGCCTAACAATAGTCATTATGCCAATAAGAATGTGTATGTGCCACAAAAGCCTGCTAATGCGTTTGGTATTAATGCACCATTAGTAAAAAATGTGGGAAATAGGCCTTATCGGTTGACTCAGAAAGAAATGGAAGAAAAAAGGGCAAAGAACCAATGTTTTTACTGTGATAGTAAATATGTGCCTGGCCATAAGTGTAATGGACAATTGTTTTCCCTAGAAATTGTGGTGGATAGGGATGACATGATGAATTTAGAAGATGAGGTAGAATTGCAATGTGATGAAGGAATGTTTGGACATATGAATAATGAAGTTGCAGATGTGCAAGAAGAACACCAGGAGTGTCCAAATGAGCTTGAAATGCATGTACAACCCCAAATTTCACTTAATGCCTTATCTGGAATCAACACTTATCACACCATGAGGGTCACTGGGCAATTAAATGGCCAACCTCTTAACATTTTGGTTGATACTGGAAGTACACACAATTTTTTGGACACTAACACTGCTAAACAAATGGGCTGTCAATTGAAACAAACCTACCCTTTACAAGTTTCAATACCTGGAAGTAACAGTCTTACTAGCAGACAAGAGTGCAAGGGTTTTATGTGGCAGATGCAGGGTGAAACTTTTCAAACAGATGTCATGTTACTACCTTTGGGTGGGTGTGAGATGGTTTTAGGAATGCAATGGCTGTCAACATTGGGAGATGTTTTGTGCAATTTTTTGAAGTTAAAAATGCAGTTTATGCACAAGGGCAAAAGAATAGTCCTTAATGGCACTTCCCAACCAATGGTCAAATGGATGGATGGGAAGAAGATGAGCAAAGAAGTGAATGGTGGACATGCTGGTTTGTATACTATGGCTGTGTGTGTATATCCAACTAATGGATTACAAGCTGAGTTCAGAAGTTCCAATGTTGAAAGTGTGGATCCTGAAATAAAGTTGTTGTTGAAAAAGTATGAAAGTGTGTTTGCTGTTCCAAAAGGTTTGCCTCCAAACAGGGCACATGATCATAGAATACCCTTGAAGGATAACACCTCTCCCATAAACATTAGGCCCTATAGGCACCCTCCTACTCAGAAGGATGCTATTGAGGAGATGGTAAAGGAATTGCTTGAAAGTGGGGTCATTAGGAGTAGTCACAGTCCATTCTCATCACCCATTGTAATGGTCAAGAAAAAAGATGGATCATGGAGAATGTGTGTTGATTATAGGGAATTGAATAAGCAAACTGTGAAGGACAAGTTTCCAATCCCTATTATTGAAGAGCTTATAGATGAGTTGTTTGGAGCAAAGGTGTTTACTAAACTGGACTTGAGGTCAGGTTATCATCAAATCAGAATGTGTGAGGAAGATATACACAAAACAGCTTTTAGAACACACCAAGGCCATTATGAATTCCTTGTGATGCCCTTTGGTTTGACCAATGCTCCTTCATCTTTTCAAGCCCTTATGAATGAGGTATTTGCAGCTTACCTTAGAAACTTTGTGTTGGTATTTTTTGATGATATTTTGGTGTTCAGTAAGACTATGGAAGAACATGTGCAGCATTTGGATATGGTCTTAAGTACTATGCAGTCAAATGAATTGTTTGCTAAAGCAAGTAAGTGTGTATTTGGGACAACTCAAGTAGAGTACTTGGGACATGTTATATCTGGAATAGGGGTTTCTACTGAACCTTCTAAGATCAAAGCAGTACAAGATTGGCCTATACCTGTGAACATTAAGAAGTTGAGAGGTTTCCTTGGTCTCACAGGCTATTATAGAAGATTTGTAAAAAACTATGCTGCAATAAGCAAACCTTTGACTGAATTGCTTAAGAAAAACTCATTTGGGTGGAATGCAACAGCACAAGAAGCATTTGACAAGTTGAAATTGGCAATGATTAGTGCTCCAGTTTTGGCTCTTCCAAACTTTGATGCAGAGTTTATAGTGGAGACTGATGCCTCAGATGAAGGGATTGGTGCAGTTCTGCAACAAAATGGACATCCAATTGCCTTCTTAAGTAGATCTCTAGCACCTAAACACAAGGGTTTGTCTACTTATGAAAAGGAATTATGGGCTGTGGTGTATGCATTGGAGAAATGGAGAGGCTACTTGCTTGATAGGCACTTTAAGATCAAGACTGATCATTTCAGTCTTAAGTATTTGATGGAGCAGAGGTTAACTACTCCCTTCCAAATCAAGTGGTTACCAAAGCTATTGGGGTATGATTATGAGATTCTATACAAAAAGGGAAGTGAGAATGTGGTAGCTGATGCCTTGTCCAGGTCACCTACTCCATCATTAAACACCATGTTGATTTCTGATATTTCAAATGATTTGTTGCAAAGGATTCAAGCCAGTTGGATGACTGACCCAAGTGTTCAACAAATTATTAGTAAGCTCCAAAATGGTACTGCTGTTAACTCTAAGTTTGTGTGGGAGAATGGACAGTTAAGGAGGAATGGTAAATTGGTGATAGGTTGTGATCAAATTCTGAGACAAGAGTTACTTAAGTACTATCATGATGAACCTATGGGTGGTCACTCAGGAGTAGAAGCCACTTATAAAAGACTCAAGTCAATGTTCTATTGGAAAGGAATGAAGAAATCAGTTAAGGAGCATGTTAGGATTTGCTCAATTTGCCAATGCCACAAACCTGACCTTGCTCCATACCCTGGCCTGTTACAACCACTTCCAATTCCCACAAAGATTTGGACTGATATATCCATGGATTTCATTGAAGGTCTTCCTTCCTCCCAAGGCAAAACAGTTATCTTGGTGATTGTTGACAGATTGAGTAAGTATGGGCATTTCATTCCTCTATCACATCCTTTCAAGGCTGCTCAAATTGCCCAAGTTTTCCTAGATACAATCTACAAACTGCATGGGCTACCAAAGACCATCACAAGTGACAGAGATAAGATCTTTATCAGTAACTTTTGGAAGGAGCTATTCAAAAGATTAGGTGTCACTTTACAGCTTTCTACAGCCTACCATCCACAAACAGATGGACAGACAGAGGTGGTCAATAGATGTTTGGGATGTTATCTAAGATGTATGACCAGTGAACAACCTAAGAATTGGGTGAATTGGCTAGCTTTAGCAGAATTTTGGTATAATACCAACTACCATACAGCCATCAACACAACTCCCTTTGAGGTGGTGTATGGACAAAGCCCTCCTACTCATGTGTCTTATATGTCTGGTGATTCTAAGGTTGAAGCTGTGGACAGATCACTTAGGGCAAGAGAATCTGCTATCTCTTTGCTCCAGTTTCATTTGGAAAGGGCTCAACAGAGGATGAAAACACATGCTGATAAGGGGAGGTCTGAAAGGGAGTTTGCTATTGGAGATTGGGTTTTGCTTAAACTACAGCCACATCGGCAAGTTACATTGAGGCTACATAAGCAGAACAAACTGTCACCAAAGTATTATGGGCCATTTCAAGTGAAAAAGAGGTGTGGAGTAGTTGCCTATGAGTTGTCTTTGCCTGATAATGCAGCCATTCACAGTGTATTTCATGTCTCACAACTTAAAGCTTTCAAGGGTCAAGTCACAGCTACAATTCCATTACCACATTGTTCAGCAGATGGGTTAATTGCTGCATCACCAGTTAAGGTTTTGGACAGGAAGATTGCTAAAGTAGGGAATAGAGCTGTGGTGTATTGGCTAATTCAATGGTCAAATGGGACAAGTGATGATGCAACTTGGGAAGTGGCTACTGAGGTTCAAGCTAAACACCCAAGTTTTGACCCTGATGCTTGAGGTCAAGCATCTTTTTAAGGGGAATGGATATTGATGTGAGCTAGAGGCAGGAATCAGTTGTTAACAGTTAGTGACACGTGAGGTGCACATGGCTAGCCTAGCTGGTCATGTGAGGTACACGTGTACATTCCCACTTCCTGTTGGCTAACAGTTTTCCCGCCAACATTTCCCTTTATATGTCTGATTGTAATTCCCATTTGGGTAATGAATGAATAATACATTTCTTCTCTTTTAATCTCTCTTCTCCTCTCCTCTCACTAATTTTCTATCTCACTCCTTAACCACCAATTCTGTTACAACCATAATTCCTATTCTGTTACCAGTTTGTTATTAGTTCACAATTTAGCCATTAATTCTCTATAAGTTCTTGGTAAATTGTATTCTATTCATATCAACATGAAAATAGTAGATTTAGGTACGAACCTCTAGGGACAACACAAGGATCATGCCTGCCACGTGCAATTAGTTCGGTTTCTTTTTTATCTCTAGTCACTGTGTTTTGCTTCCTCTGCAAGACATTAGAACATTAATTATGTAACCAAATTAATTAACAATTGAAGGATAAATACAAAAACAAATTTCTTATACAGGGAGTAACAACTGAATCAAATTCTGAAATAGTTTTTTATGACAAGTTAAACAAAGTCACATATTAAGTTATTTTCTGACTATTTCATGGCTTTCCCGACCCTTACTCCAAGAAAATGATCTCTCAATGAGTTCACTATTGTTTGTATTCAACTACTCTCTCCTTAGAGAGTGCATAGTGCATACAAATGAAGAAGACAAATGGAAAAATAGGTTTCTTTTACGCCTAGTAGCAATTGAATATAAAATACTGAAACAGAATTCATATGACAATTTAAGCAGTCACATATTAAGTATTAGACGATTAGAGTAATTAACAATTTATGTTTCCCTTTAGTGTGTATCAACTGACAAGACACCCTACCCTCCATATTGGATAATCCTACGCTGTTCATAAAAGAATGCTACATAAATTGCAATAAAAGCTGCAGCTGTTTAACAAAAGGCATTAGCATCAGTAGCCACAGAGAACAGATTAGCCTTACACTGATTGTCGATGTCGGCTTGAAGCCTATTCTCATGTTTATGATCTCTCCATTAGATATACCTCCCTGCAAATAAGCAAAATTAGAGGTGAGAAGTGACTTGATATATACTCAACATGCAATTTGACCACCCGGCCCACCCCCATCGTACAAACAGCTGACTAGAGCACGGAAAATATACCTGTATCCCACCCGAGCGGTTTGTTCTTGTCCTGACCCGCCCTTGTTGATCCATATAGAACTCGTCATTATGTTCACTACCAGTCAAAAGGGTACCTACATTTTTATCATTTATAATAAATCAGAATTACACATTTATCAGACAAGTAGCACGTAGCTACTAGTTTGTCTCACTTGAACATTATGACATGTACAGGTAGGCATAATAGGCAGTTCGGGAAGTTTCTGAACGGTTGTTTATCATCTAATTCTTAAGAAAATAGTTTAGGAGATATTAAGCATTGAAATTCACTCTGGCACCCATTTGCCTATTTTCTTTAAAAGCTGGTTTTTGTTTTATTTTACCCATTTGTCCTGCTAGAGATAAACATAACCAGAATTGGCCCATCACAAATAAATGGGTAGAAACTTGCCACCTTATATGAATGCTGATAGACCTCTAGATATGCTACAATACCTGCGAATCCACTGCCAAATTCGAAGCCCTTGGTTGCAGGTAACGATAAAGCTGCCTTAGCCAATTCAGCTTCAAGTTTGTCAAAAACTGGTGAACCAAGTCCCTGCAATGTAGATTTCAAAGTATCAATAATGAATGAGCAGGTGCACACAGCCACATTTGAACACATAGTAAAACAGAATCAGTGCTTACACGTGGGAGGTTTCTCACAATACATGTAACAACACCACCAACTGAATCACCTCTCACTCGGACAGCATCAATAGCAGCAATCATCTTCTCAGCATACTCGGGGTCTGGGCACCTACATATGTTGCTTTCTATTTGCTCGAGCATCAATGTTTCATGATCCACTAGGCCCTCTGGAAGTACAACGTTGTGAGCTTGAGAGACATATGCAAGAATCTGATGAAGATATCCAACACACCAAAGATAAGTCCTAGTGAGATAAACTTGTAATTCATCATGAATATAGCAACAACAAAAAACTATTCTACCTAAATTTGAGCATAGTGCCTTATATTAAGAGGATGCTCTATATTAATGTAAGAATTATGTGGTGGCCGCATGTGACTCAAACACACCTCAGTTCCTAAAATGTGACTCAACACACAACAAACAACTATTCTACCTAAAATGTGACTCAACACACCTCAGTTCCTGAATATGCCTTGAGAAGTTTCTTAGCAACGGCGCCAGCTGCAACTCTCCCAATTGTCTCTCTTGCTGATGATCGACCACCACCCTATGATCCATTGACAAGTTTTAGCTTGGAACATTCAACTATCCAAGAGAAAGACATTTACTTGGAACATTTCATATACTGTTAAAAACGGGTACCTCCACTGATCTCGTTCCATACTTAAAGTCATAAGTCGCATCAGCATGAGAAGGTCTATAAGCCTTGGACATTTCACTGTAATCCTGTTGAGTAAAAGAGTTAATATATTGCAAACCCTTACAAACACGAATGAGCAGCAGACATGCATATAGATGAAACGCCAACAGGCAATACTATCCAAAGTTGTTTGATATTACTTCCATGTATTGTTAGCTTGTTAAGCAATTATAATGTCCGAATGTACTTACTTTTCCCCTTTGGTCTGTATTGGGTACCATGACCATGATTGGAGATCCGGTAGTATATCCTACATTAAATTGGCAGAAATGAGTCTTAAGAAGGATCTACTCACCAACACTAAAAATGAAGATAACACAGAAAAACCTGATGCTCAAGTGAAGAACAGAACTAAAAGCTAACCTTCTGCAACACCTGAATATATGGTGGCTGTGTCCGTTTCTTTTCTAGGTGTAGTAATTCGGCTCTGACCTGGTCTCCTGTATTTTCAAAAGACGAGTTTAGAATCAAAATAAACAGGATTCAACACAAGAATCAGATATCAATATCCACTTTTGCTGTCCTAGGAAAGACACAGATGCCCTCCCGTGAGAGAACGGATGATGTGGAAGAAATGAAGAATGATGAGCAGGATAATACCTTCTGTCAAGATCTACTTGTAGATCAGTCTCTGAAAGGGGAATTCTTGGGGGGCATCCATCAATAATACAACCAACTCCTCCACCATGAGATTCACCAAAAGTTGTAACACGGAAGTAGTTTCCATATGAGCTTCCAGCTGCCTTTATCTCTGTTTAAATGCAATGTGATTAGGTCGTTTCTAACTGAATTTGAAAGTTCAGCAACTCAGAAGAAATAAGAAACCACAAACATACATAATCAATTAATCATCTTTGATTTATAATTAAGACCATGATTCCAACAAACTACACCAATTACGAATGAATATCCTGTAGAGATTTAGAGCCAACTGTAGAAAGATGTTGGGCGATTTCTCTTACGAGTAATAAACATCATGGTCTCACTAGAAACGTTGGAAATTGCTTATTTGTTTACAATATCATACTCCAAAAGCTCATCAATATTGTTTAGGTATTTATTTTAGGAGGACAAGACAATTGAAGGTTCCATTCACCTATCAGAATTGTAGAAATCTAGGACATATCATATTTTTGTTACGTCTAGGAATTGAGCATTGCATGATTGTCTACTCACAACTGCATTCAGTCAATAGGCAATTAGGTGAGCCAAGTGATTTACTCAGTGTTGAAAATAAAGTACCACAGGTTGTCAAATTGATTGTGGAAATTTCTATGTTTTGTTGCTAAAAGAAAAACTTAGTAGCGTATATAATTTTAGCAGCAACGCACAGAATGATAAGACTTGTTTGAAAGAGTCACTAAAACACAAAAACTTCAACTTTTACATTTCAAGCAACATATACTCCACTTTAAAAAGGTACTATAAATACAAAAGAAGTTCATAATTGAATTATCATATCATCTTTACAAGCAATAACTAGTTATCAACTTTGCAAACCATCTACCATATCTTTCTGTTCAAAATAGCTGTAAATCTTACAAAAATGCAAAGAGCCAAAGAAGAAGGAAACAAAATACATTTTGAAAAGATGCTTACTAAGACTCTAAAAGGATAAAGAATAAGTTACACCCAACCTCACACCATTCAATCCAAACTAATTCCTAACTACAGAATACATTGTTTATTTTAATCAGTTCAAGCATAAATGATCGTATATTCTTTCGAACTTAAGTATTCAATGAATGCTTAAGGAGTTAATCAATGAATAAATAATGCTTCAAATTTTACATTTCACACAACAATTCACTCCAGTTTAACAGCTACCAAATATCTAGAAACAAATCGCCAAATAAATAAATAAACAGAATCCTGTTAGGATATAAAATATATAAAATCGATCAAACAGCACACTAATTCCAAAATTCGACGATAGTCAACTCTCATGACAATTAAACTAATCTATCACAACACTAACACAAATATAAAATTCAAAATCATACATATCTAATCTGAATGTTGATGTCATCAAATCGCACACTAACGCAACCCAAACAACAATCAACTAATCACCATATAATGGCAATTAAGCTAATCAACCACAAAACAGAAAAAATAAGATCAGTATAAGTTATATCTAATTTGAAAGATGACATCATAAGATCAGAAAGTTAGCTTCCCATCATTTTAGGCATGTTTGGCAAAGCAAGTAATTTGTTGTATAAAAGTGTTTAGTGACATACTAGTAGCTGTAATTATAAAGTGTAAAATGACCTAAAGGCCGGGTTCTAAAAGGCGCACCATGGCGGCGCTAAGGCGCGAGGCGTGACCTCCATGTTACGCAACAGACCAAGGCGTTGCCTCTAGGCATGGAGTGAGATGAGGAGTGATAAGGCGCGAGGCGTGGCGCCTTTTTTTGAATGTAACTCCGATGAAAAAGATGTTTTATGAAAGAAATGAAGTATAAATCTATAAATATTTTCATATTTTGTGCCGCCTCCTAAGTCACCCTATTTATAACGCTATGGCTTCGCCATATTTTGTGCCGGCTCCTAAGGCGCCTCACCCTATTTATAACTTTGCCTAAAGCTAAACACTTCTTTCTTTCATTAGCGTTTCGAATAAGAGCATTTAAACAACCTCGTTGGCGCACAAATACTATAGGCTAAACGCTCCATAAAACTCGTCGCCAAACACATCCTTAGTGCGCAATTAGAGAAACGAACGAAGGTGATAAAACAACAAAATCATAAATATAGTCAAAGATAGTCAACTCTAATAGCAATCAAACTAATGAATCACAATTCACAAGAGTAACAACCAAATCAGCATCAAACTATATCTAAATATGAGAGAGTTAGTTAGTTATATACCGAATGTTTTGGTGCGGCGATTAGAGAAATGAAGGACGGAAGAACGGAGGTCAGAGTGACGTAAAGAACCGAGGCCGTCGGAAGAAGATGATGATGATAAAGCTCCTCCGATGAAGGATTTGGTGGACAGAGATGACGCCATTTATATGTAGGTGAGGTTTGTGTGTGAGATTGAATTTATGTGTGTGTGTTTTTATATGTATTGTAGGTGTGAGGAATTTGGGTTGGGGTTGGTGGGGAGAAGCCAGCAGCCACCTACTACCAATATCTATTTTTTAACTACCGGGGCTGAATTTGGTGAACTGGTTACTTTTTTTTTTCTTCTCTAAAAAAAAATAGTTAAAGAAAATAGTTTTAACTTTATTTAGAATAAATTTTACTTCTGAATTTTCATACTCTCAAATCTCAATCCAAACATCCGATAGCAAAAAGTGAATCTTACAAAAGTATTTTCCTTTCGACTTTTCCCTTTACTCCAAGTATTTTGTGTTTCTATATTTAACCAGCGAGTCAAATGGCATAGAGCCGCCATATATGTGTCTACAAAGCTTCAATTTCCACCTTAGGCTTTATATTTGCCTATACCAACACTAAGCAACTCTAAACAGTGTTGAAACTTGAGTCCAGGTACCACCTTCGTCAAGGCATCCGCAACATTGTGTTCAGTACCCACCTTCAAAACTTTGATCGTCTTAGCTTCCAAGACATCCCTGATAAAGTGATAACGCACATTGATGTGCTTAGTCCTTTCATGAAAAACATGATTCCGCGATAAGTGAATCGCGCCCTGATTATCACAATTAACTGCCACAGTGTTAAGCTCCACGCCCAACTCTTCCAAGAGTCCTCTTAGCCAAATAGCTTCCTTCACAGCCTCCGTAAGGGCCATATACTCCGCCTCTGTAGTTGAAAGAGCCACCACGTGTTGTAGCTTTGCCTTCCAGCTTACAACACATTCTTGTACTAAAAACGTGTAACCTGTGATCGACCTACCTTTATCCGGATCCTTAGCGTAGTCTGAATCAACAAAACCTGTTACGTCCACATGGTTGCCACGATCTGTCCCATACACCAAACCCACGTTCGCAGTACCCCGCAAATATTTCAAAATCCACTTCACTGCTTCCCAATGATTTTTACCCGGATTCACCAAATATCTGCTAACTACACTTACCGTATACGCTATGTCTGGCCTCGTGCACACCATCAAGTACATTAAGCTCCCAACCGCATTTGAATACGACACCTTACTCATCCTTTCAACATCACAATCCCTAACCGGGCAATCCTTCAACGACAGCTTGAAGTGCCCACCCAATGGCATCTGAACCGATTTCCCATTGTCTATTCTAAAATTATTCAAAATCTTAGAAATTAGAGGTGGCAAAACGGGCGGGCACGGGCACCGGGCTAAACGGGCACGGGCTAAACGGGCATCGGGCTAAACGGGCACGGGCCAAACGGGCGCATGTTATACAAATCGCTTTAGAAAAGACTTAAAACGACGAAATAAATTCCTCAAACGTAACACCCCATTTATATTTAAAAAATAAAATATATTATATGTATAAGTTTTTCTTTAAAAACAATTGTAATATTCTCCAATTAAGAGAAAATATGTGCCCGTTTGTGCCCATCTAACTTTTCAATGGGCAATATATGCCCATTTCAAAAAAAGGAGGCGGCTAAATGTGCCCAAATCTTTTACAAATTTGACAAAATTAGCCCATTTTTTTTATTGTGGGCACAAATTGCCACCCCTATTAGAAATGTACCCGGATTGTGACACCCTCAGAATCTTGCGACTCCGATCCATGATGATCTTCATACCAAGAATCTTCTTTGCTTCCCCGAGCTCCTTCATGTCGAACTCCTTTTTAAGCAAAGACTTGGTAGACCCAATCTCAGCCTTGCTTTTACAAGCAATCAGCATATCATCTACATATAACAATAGATAGATATACTCACCTGGTGCATAACTCCTATAATATACGCAGTTGTCGTAACTGCTACGCTTGAACCCGTTGCTTAGCATGTACTCATCGAACCTCCTATACCATTGCCTAGGTGACTGCTTCAAACCATAAAGGGATTTCCTTAACAAACATACCTTGTTACCTTGTTCATAACCCGGTGGCTGCCTCATGTAGATTACCTCTTCAAGATTTCCATGTAAAAATGCCGCTTTACATCAAGCTGCTCTAGCTCATAATCTCTACACGCAGTTAATGCAAGTATAACCCGAATGGATGTGTGTCAAACTACCGGCGAAAATACTTCATTATAGTCAATACCTGCCCTCTGTGTGAATCCACAAGCCACCAACCTTGCCTTATACATAGGCTTTTGAACACCTTCAATCCCTTCCTTTATCTTGAACAGCCATTTGCAGCTCACCAGCTTTTGCCTAGCTGGATGATCTACTAACTCATAGGTCTTATTCTTCTTTAGAGAATCCATCTCTTCATCCATAGCAGCTTTCCACTTAGAATTGTCTTCACAAGCAACTGCCTCCTGGTATGTCAATGGTATGAGTATCTTCTTCCTCTGGTGCAGCAAACGCGTAAGCAGCCATATTACTCTCATCTTGAAACCTCAAAGGTTTCGTTCTTGTCCTTGGCTCTCTATCCCGAACCAACTGATAATTTGTGAGATCCGGTGTCTGATCAGTTTCTTGATCCTCTGCATCTTCATCATCACCATCTTCCTGATCATCTGTCTGATCTTCCTCAAGAGAATGATTATTTAACCTTTGCAGTTCCACCTCAACTTGTAATTCCTCAACACACTTATCAGTACCTGCACCAGAATCCTTCAACGTGTCTTTGTACATGACACTTTCATTGAAGACCACGTTCCTACTAGTGACTAATTTAGGTGATTCATTATCAAGCCTATATAGTCTGTACCCCTTCACACCCTCAGGATACCCCAAAAGAACGCGTTTTACCGCTCTCGACTCGAGCTTGCCTTGTTTAATGTGTGAATATGTGACACAGCCGAAAATCCTCAACATCCCTGATGCGTGGTTTTGCAACCTTGCAAAAGGTTTTACCTCTCAAGGGATCTTGAGAAGCTTGCAATCCCCACCTGGCAGTGTACCTGACCGATGTAGTATAGTGTAGTGGCAAGTACCGGGGGATTGATCGTTCTACTTAGGGAATAGTATTCGTTAGGATTGAAAACTACTCTAATTAGGTCTAAGGGTGAGGGGTGATTCTTTTTGTATTTTTATATTTTATGAAAGCAAGTAAAATCTCGGGTTTTGAAGGAGTGGGCGGAATTAGTTGCTAGTCAACTAACCCAAATAACTACAAATGCAATAAAAATAAAATGACAATAAAATAAATGTGAGAAAACTTATATGGAGAAAAGCGTGTTCACTTAGATTTCATTACTCCCTAGCTATCTTTCATTGATTGAATAGTTTGTTACAATTGCGTGGATGACGGGTTGTATTCCTTAATACCATTCGTGGGGGTGTGTACGTCCTTCCCTAACTCTATAAGATTATATCTCTTCCTATGACGACACGTTAAGTATCCTATCATGGCCTCATTAATATTCTCTTATGCATTAAATACAACCAATTAATCGTAGTACACATCCGATTCATGTTTCTTAAGACGTCAAGCAAGTTACCAATTGGAAGTTAGCCAGTTTTCTTAAGCCTAACATTGATATCACCCATCCAACAATTAATAACAAACCATTAACCAACAATCAATAGCTAGGTTTCATTACATCTAAGCAAACACAAAAATAACCTAGCCTAGCATGTTAATGTAAAGACAAGCATAAGATAGAATCAAACAACACATAGACATATTGAATGATTAATGGAAGACTTATCTTTAATCAAGCATGGATGAAACAAGGGTGAAAAACCCTTACAAAGTGTATGAAATTCGACCTAGGGTTTATCCCTAACTTCTCCCCAAAAGTTGCCCACTAATGAATGAAAAATAGAAAAGTATATATAGATTTTACAACTTGACGGCGTCACCCTTTAGCATGTGACGCCGTCATCTCGCCGCGATTAGGGTTCCTTGATGGCCTAGATCCACTCTTTTCGCCGTCTGGTTCTAAAGTGTTCTGGCCCGTCTCTCTTTAACTTAAAGCGTGACCACCTTGATGAAATAACACGTGACGCCGTCACGTGTAAATGCCTCAAAATCATTCTGGCCCGTCAAGTGTAAAGTAAATATCCACCTCTTCATCAAAGAGTGACGTTGTCACCTTGTAAGGTGTGACGCCGTCAGGTACTGTTTTCAGCATAATTTGAGACTTTGTCGTTTTCTTCACTTTTATGCTCCAAAAACGTCCAAAATGCTTCCTTTTCCAGATTTCTTCTCCAAAGTACCTAAAATGACAAAAGGAACGATTTAAGGCAATATTTGACCAAATTAATACGACTTAGGGCTTAAATGACCCCCTAAAAGCGTAACACTTTTCGCCTCATCAAATACCCTTACACTTGAGATTTGCTTGTCCTCAAGCAAATGCGCTTTTATTCTAGTCAAAATACAAGCTAGGGGTCATTTAACACTAATATAAAAGTAATTACAACAAATGATCGTTCCACTTCAATCAAAATAAGCACGGAAATTATACACTAGCACCTCACAAATAGTGTTTGGATACTCACATCTCTCGGGTGTTATAAAAGTATATATCACAAATGAAAATGAAAAATATCTCTCACTACCTGTCATAGCACATAGATTACCATAGGCTTGGGAAAGGATCAAAAACCTCCACCACTAGGCGTAAGCACCTAGGATAAACTATCAAAGAGGGCTTTTCAAGGGTTGTAACGTAAGGTGTAGGGACATGATAAACACGGTTTTGTTGGATAAAGGAAATCTTTACTGGTGGCGAGTTAATCATCTTGGTTAATTACATGTACAATGTGGCGTTGCTAAGCCAAGACTCGACTCGACTTAAGCTAATGAAAACTAACAAAAACATAAAAAGAAACATGAAAGGAAACGGGATGGTAGTTCGTATGTTTTTCTCTTTTCTTTTTCTATATTTTTTTTTCTTTTTTTCTTGATTTTTCCGAATTATTATATATATATATATATATATATATATATATATATATATATATATATATATATATATATATATATATATATTTTTTTTTATTTATTTATTTTTTTTTTTTTGCATACACTCTTGCCCTACCATCCAAAATAATACATCATAGGGGCCTTGGTTCTCCCCTTACACTTGAACTTTTACATACTTTACAAATAGCTATTCTAATGACTCGAATTAAGATAATCGAAACACTTGGAGTACTTTTAAAACATTTACGCATATATGGGGGTAATATCATTTTCTTCCCCATTACTCCATTACACTAGTACTTTACCCATGAGTCCCAATCGTCCCAAAACAATATATACAAGATATGACTCGACTTAGCAAGCATGTAATCAATTAGATAACTAACTAAGGGTTTAAACAAATGTTGTCACAATAATGCACTAAAGGTGAGTGCATACAAGGTAGGCTAAGGCGATTTGGGTGTACATTTGGGGTGGATTGTAAGCAAATTCTTCCTTTAAGTAACCGGAATGCGCTATTCAGAATTTCTTTCTTTCGGTCTTTCCAATAACTTAAAGTTAGAAACGAAAAAGATAGGCTCTGAGGGGTGTACTAGGGGTATCGTGTACCAAGAATGGGTACATCGCAAAGGTGTGGGAGAATTACTTGACCAATTTAGCCAATGTAATTATATAAACAGGTGTAAAACATGGGTTATCCTAATGCCTCTTATCATGTAGTAATCCAACTACACGAATGTAGTCTCACTTGTGGTCTCGGGATGAATCACTAACGCAAGTTCTAGAATCTAAGTACTACCGGTACACTCATAATTAGCACTAAGGCTTTTCCTAACAAATCTAGGGGCGAACCTCACATATTTAGGTGGAAATTTTTTTTGAGTGGTACGGTTTTTGTGCTAGTCATACATCTCTTATCCATGAGACGCTCATTAAGACTAAAGTTTCACTCCTATATGTTGTAAAAAATTTTAAATTTGGCGCTAAAATTGCCCTAACAAATATTTCTCTTAGTTTTATTATACATCTACCATTAAACAAACAAAAATCAAGTGTAATTGTGTAAAACCTGAAAATCTAAAACTCACAAAAAGACCAAAATACCCCTTGAAGTATAAAAGTCCAATAATTAAATAAAGGATACCAAACAAGTTGTATAAATTCAGATAAATATCAAATATGCTCAGATTTATTTTAAGAACTTTAAAAGTTATATTTTTATATTTTTGAAAAGTAAAAATTCAGTTATGTATTTATTTAATTTCCGAGTACAATATAATTAAGTAAAACTATGTATAATAAATCGTATAAGGCCCAAATTAATTAAGTAAAATTGTACTATAATTTTTACAGGTCCAATACAATATTAGAAGCCCAGGAAAATTTATAAAATCAGATATATATCTCTTTACACGTTTTTAAAACCCTAAACACCACATTATTCCTAGCCGACATACATAAAAACTCAAAACAATTCAAGATCTGGTTCTCAAAGCTCTAGGCCATTTTTCTGGGATTATATTGAAGCTAAGGAAGGAGAGAAAAATCATGGTTGAGGTCCAAGGGTGCTAAATCGATCGGGGTGAATTTTTGGGTCGAATTAGGGTTTGTCGAGTGGGAAATTTTGGGTTTTCTTGATTCGTGCGTTCGAGGCTGATTCAGGGTACTCCTATACTTTATTTTCACTCATTATAATCTTACTAAACCTGTAAAATTATACCATGCATCATATCTAAGTCGTATGAATTAAAACAAAGTCGAAACCCTAATATCGTATAAAATAGAAAACGTGGCCATGTGAATTTTTGTGAACCCAATATGATTTTTCTGGATGTCCTCATATGTTGTAAGATCTGTATAAAATATGGGTTCAACAATTCGAAGCTTGTATAATTGATTTGGAATTTATTTGTGTTTTGCCGATCGCATGAAAATAAAAAGGAAAGAAAGAAATCGTGAGCTAGGGTTTATAATCTAGGGCTTGTTTTGTTATTAATATTATTAAATGGTGAAGTAATTATGAGCCAATGATTGGGTAATAATTGGATCTAGGGTTTGTTTTTGTTTTGGGTAAAACCGATCAGAATTAATAAAAGAAGAGGGTTTGTTTTGTAATTATTGAAACTTAAGGGTTATTTTTATAAACAGTAAAATAAAGGTACTAATCGTATAAAAATAATGTGGAGGGTATTTTATGTAATTTTGATATAATTAAAGGGTATTCGGTTTATATATTAATTATAAAGGTAAGTTTTGTAAATTCTTAAACTTTAGGGTTTAAAGTGTAAATTACTAAACTATGAGATTTATATTGTAAAATATGTAAGTTAAGGGACTAATCATGTTAAAATATATAATGGTGATATTTACATTTAAAACCTTACACTTTATTTATATTTCTAATTTAATCCCTAACTTATATTTAATTATTAAACTAAACCCTAAAAATATATAAATCATTTATTTAAAGTACTTAATCATATAATTTAGTGAAATCTGATATAATAAGTAATTCTGCTAATTAAATCATAAATCTGCTAATTAAGGAAACTTTCTAATTAAGGAAACTTTCTAAATAAGGAAACTTACTAATTTTGGAAACCTGCTAAAAATGGAAAGATAACTTTAAATCAATCATCTGAGTTAAATGAACTGTTTGTCATTCTTTAGGTGTGAAGAAGGAGTGATCCTTGTTTCTGTGTTACTTCATTTGTCAAGTTTTTGCTTTTGGAATAAGGTACAGATATTCTGACCTTTTCAGTAAAGGTTTCTCATGATATTTCTTTTCTCTTGTCATTCTGATTCTGATTAGGATTCCCTATGCCATTGCTATGAATCCCTTTTGTTTTTCTGAACCTTATTTGTTTTCTGAACCTTTTGCTATCTGAACCTTTGGTATATTGAACCTTCTGATTTGGACTTTCTATTTTCTGAACCTTATGATATGAACCCTCTGATATTACATTTCTGATTTGGACTATTATGATAACCTATGATCTGTGTCATGTTTATGACAGTCTGTATTGACCTATTCTAGTTTGACACCCGAGCCATTTCACTAGTCATGGGGGTTCCATGTCCGTGTCAGTGATGCACCTCTGGCATGACTCTAGGGTAGTAGAGTGATGTTCTGCCACGTCCCCTTTTCTGTTATATTATGTGCACAATTTATGATATGATTATTAAGGCCAATCTGTTTCTGTGGGGGCGTATGGATGCATCCTAGATCAGTTCTGTTATCTGTTATCTGTTATTATCTGGTGATTGATGCTGCGTGCATGCACGTCCTTCACAACTCTGGTAGGTCTCCCCTACATATGTTGCCTTATGTGTGGTTACTATTATGATATGTTATGATCTGTTTCTGGGCTCGTGGTAGATGACTATCCTTTATCCATTATTCCTTATTTCCATTACTTAACCATTATTTCTGTTTCAGTTACAAATGAATATATCTCAGTTACTTCTGTTATACCATATTCTGTATCTGTTTTTGTTTCATATTGCTTTGTTGTTATATCTGTTCACTGAGCTTTTGAAGCTCAGCCGCATTTCTTTTCCTGCGGCAGGTATCTAAGCTAGGAGCTGGGGTTTGCTTATGGGATTGAGTGCTGAGTGGACTTACCTTAGATCATCTTAGTTTGGATATGATTGATACTTTTAGACTCTGTTTATTTCAGTATTTCTGTTGGATTTCTTTCATTTGGGAACTCATGTAACTTTAAGTCATGTTGACTTACTCTATTTTGGTTATTTATGATGAGACTTTCTTTGGGTTATAATTATGTTTGTATCTGATGTAACACCATTGTTGTGGCACTTTTACCCTTGTCGGGTTGGGGTGTTACAATTTATGGTATCAGAGAAACAGGCTTTTAAGACCCTTTGAGCTTAGGCTATGACCTGTGAGGATTGGGTAGACATTAGGTTTCCTTCTGCGTACTCTCTTCCGTAATCTATCTTTGTTTTGTTTTGCTAATCATTTTCATAATCATTCAGATGGTGAATACCCGTAGAGGTGGTGATGGAGAGGTTCCTGACTTTGATGCTATGATCAGGGTTGCTCTAGCCAATTCCCTTCCGAATCTCTCTAATGATTTGAGGACCCAGATCCTCAATGACATCAGGAATGGTGCAGGGCCATCAGGTAGTGGTGGTAATGGTGCTGGTAATCCACCTACTGAAATGCATGTCTGGATTGAAAGATTCAACAAACTGAAACCTATTGCTTTCCGATCTGCTGCGACACCCACTGAAGCAGAAGATTGGATAACTCACATGGAAAAGTTGTTTCAAGTTCTAGGCTGTGCTGATATTTTCAAAACTCGGTTACCTGCATTCAAATTGGAAGGAGATGCTCAGAGCTGGTGGAAAGCTCATCTCCAGTCTCAACCAGGAGGAGCAGCTTTTGCCGACACTTGTCCTTGGGCTACCTTTCGAGAAACCTTTTATAATCGCTATTTTCCAGTGGCTGAACAGCAGAGACATGAAAGAGAGTATGGGTCTATTTATCAGTTAGACAGGGAGAATTCTGGAGATTACATGCAGAGATTCTTGAGGTTGGCAAGTTTTGTGGGTGCTGTTGCTGGTGACGCTCAGAGGCAAGCCAGACACTTTAAATGGGGTTTGAAGAAGTGGGTTTTGGACCGGATTGTTAACACAGACTATGCAGATGTTGCCCAGGTTGCTTCTGCAGCTCGTAACATTGAGTTGCTACATGAGAGTGGAAATTCTAACAAGAGGGACCGAGATGGTAACCGTATCCAGAATAGGGGACAAGAGTTCAGGGGACGATCTGACCAGGTTCAAGAGTACAGGGGTCAGACGGACAGGCGACAGGAACAGCGGGGTCAGGAGCACAGATCTACTTCTAGGTTTGGAAATGATCGACAGGGTTATCAGGGCAACAACAACAGACAGTGGAAGGATCAGTCAGCTAGGGGTAATCAGCAGAATCGTCACTCGGGTTCTTCTAATCAGCAGAAGTCTGTTGAGGCTTTATCTCCTCCTCCTCTTTGTACTACTTGTGGTAAACCTCATCCGGGGCCGTGTTTCAAAGCTACAGGTGGTTGTTTTTCATGTGGTTCTACTGCTCACAAGATCAAGGATTGCCCTAAGAAGAATCCTGCAGTGCCTGGGAACTACATTAAGCCTCCTCCTACTACTGGACGTGTGTTTTCTACTACTCGGGAACAGGCAGGACGCACTTCAGGTACCATTACCGGCATTCTTTACGTTGATGATCATTCTGCTTTCACTTTATTTGATACTGGTGCTACACACTCTATTATATCTGTCACATTTGCCAAGAAACTGAATATGATCCCTAAACCACTAACAAATTATTTATCCATTTCCACACCAATGAAAGACCATATAATCATTGACCACGAATATGTAAATTGTCCTCTACGTTTTGATGATCGTATCCGTCCTGCAAATCTGTATCCTCTTGATATGGTCGACTTTGATATCATTCTGGGCATGGATTGGCTAGCTTCTCATAAGGCTTCCTTAGACTGCTATGCTAGAACTGTAATCTTTGGTGACATACAAAATCCTGAATTTGTTTATCACGGTTCTCAGCCTCTTAAGTCTGTTAAGTTCATTTCTGCTATGAAGGCACGATCCTTGATTTCTCATGGGTGCCAAGGTTTTCTGGCTTCTGTTAAGGACACATCTGTGGAAAGTCCTAATATTGAAAGTCTTTCTGTTGTTCGTGAATTTCCGGATGTCTTTCCTGATGAACTTCCTGGTCTTCCGCCGTCTAGAGAGATTGAGTTTGGGATAGAGTTGGTTCCAGGTGCTGAACCTATTTCCAAGGCTCCGTATCGTATGGCGCCTGTAGAGTTGAAAGAGTTGAAGGAGCAGTTGCAAGAGATGTTGGAGAATGGTTTCATTCGGCCCAGTGTTTCTCCTTGGGGTGCACCTGTGTTGTTTGTGAAGAAGAAGGATGGAAGTATGCGTTTGTGTATTGACTACCGTGAGCTTAACCGTATCACTATCCGTAACCGTTATCCTCTTTCGCGTATTGATGATCTGTTTGACCAACTGCAAGGGGCAAAATTTTTCTCTAAGATTGATCTGAGATCTGGCTACCATCAGCTGCGTGTGAAGGAACAAGATGTTTCTAAGACCGCTTTCCGTACAAGATATGGCCACTACGAATTTCTGGTTATGCCTTTTGGTTTGACAAACGCTCCTGCAGTATTTATGGATCTGATGAATCGTATTTTCCACGAGCATCTTGATAAGTTCGTTATCGTTTTCATTGACGACATTTTGGTTTATTCTAAGTCAGAAGAAGAGCATGAGCAACATCTTCAGATTGTGTTGGAGACTCTCAGGCAGAAGAAGTTGTACGCAAAGTTTTCCAAGTGTGAGTTCTGGTTAAAACAAGTTGCTTTCCTTGGTCATATTGTATCTGCAAATGGTATCACCATGGATCCATCTAAGGTTGAGGCTATCACCAAGTGGCCAAGACCTACTACTGTGACTGAGGTTAGGAGTTTTCTGGGACTTGCTGGTTATTACCGACGGTTCGTTGAAGGATTTTCTCGACTAGCTTTACCTCTGACCCAACTGATGAGAAAGGGTGAGAAGTTTGTATGGACTGATGAGCGTGAGGAAAGTTTTGAAGAGTTGAAACGGAGGTTGGTGTCTGCACCTATTTTGACTCTTCCATCTGGTTCTGGAGGTTTTCAGATATACAGTGATGCGTCAAAGAAAGGTTTGGGCTGTGTTTTGATGCAACATGGAAAGGTGATCGCCTATGCTTCAAGACAATTGAAACCTTATGAAGAAAACTATCCGACTCATGATCTTGAGTTAGCTGCAGTGGTTTTTGCACTGAAAATCTGGAGACATTATCTATATGGTGAAACGTGTGATATCTTTACTGACCACAAAAGTCTCAAGTACATCTTCACCCAGAAAGAGCTTAACATGAGACAAAGGAGATGGTTGGAACTTCTGAAAGATTATGACACCAATATCCAATACCATCCGGGCAAGGCTAATGTGGTTGCTGATGCACTTAGTCGGAAATCTGGTATGATAGCAAGTGTGAAATTTGAACCCAGAGTTCTTCATGATTTGGAATTGTTGGACGTGGAATTTTGTGTGCGAGGTTCTGGCGGATATTGGGCTAGTATGAAGGTAGAGTCCAACCTTATGCTACAGATTAAAGAAGCTCAGAAAGATGACGGTGAGTTGTGGGCTGTGGTACAGAATGTTGAAGATGGTAAGCAGACTGAATTCAGAGTTGATGATGATGGAATTGTATGGTATGAGGAGCGGCTGTGTGTTCCAAATGATCCGGTACTTCGTGAGAAAGTCATGACAGAAGCTCATAGTTCTCCATTTACTATTCATCCTGGTTCTACCAAGATGTACAGAGATTTGAAACAGCATTTTTGGTGGAATGGCATGAAACAAGATGTGGCTACATTTGTGTCGAAGTGTATGATCTGCCAGCAGGTGAAGATTGAACATCAGAGGGCTAGTGGTTTGTTACAGCCGTTGGAGATTCCTACTTGGAAGTGGGATGATATATCTATGGACTTTGTAACTGGGTTACCTCCTACTCGGAAGAAACATGATGCGATTTGGGTGGTTGTTGATCGGCTAACCAAGTCTGCTCATTTCTTACCAATTCGGAAGGACTATGGCATTGGTAGATTGGCAGAGATATTTTAGCAGGAAATTGTTAGACTTCATGGTACTCCGGCATCTATTGTATCTGACAGAGATCCGCGGTTTACTTCTCATTTTTGGAAGGGTTTGCAGAAGGCTTGGGGAACTCGTCTCAAGTTCAGTACAGCTTTTCATCCTCAGACAGATGGTCAGTCAGAAAGGACCATTCAGACCTTGGAGGATATGTTGAGGGCTTGTGCTTTAGAGTGGACTGGCAGTTGGGATGAATACCTGTGTTTGGTGGAGTTTGCTTACAACAACAGTTGGCATGCTAGTATTGATATGGCACCGTATGAGATGTTATATGGCAGAAAATGTAGAGCACCTACTTGTTGGGATGAAGTGGGTGAACGTCTGATTGAAGGGCCTGAACTTGTTGAGATCACCAATGAGAAGGTGATTATGGCTAAGGAGAAATTGAAAGTGGCTAGGTCGCGACAAAAGAGTTATGCTGATAAGCATCGACGTGATGTGGAGTTTCAAGTTGGAGATCGTGTATTTCTGAAAGTTTCGCCATTCAGAGGAGTGAAACGTTTTGGGATCAAGGGCAAGCTCAGTCCTCGATTCATTGGTCCGTTTGAGATTCTGGAACGTATCGGAGAAGTTTCTTATCGTTTAGCACTTCCTCCTCAGTTATCGCATGTTCATGATGTTTTCCATGTATCTCTTCTGAGGGGATACAACTATCATCCGTTACACGTTGCATCGTATCCGTTTGATCAGATTCAGCCTGATATGTCTTTGTCTGAGGAACCTGAATCTATCTTAGATCGACAAGAGAGAGTCATGAGAAACAAAGTTATTCCGTTTGTGAAGATTCTTTGGAAGAATCACCTAGAGCGTGAAGCTACCTGGGAGACCGAAGAGTCGATGCGAGCTAGTTATCCTCATTTCTTTGCGTAGTTTGGTATGTCTTCGTTTCGTTTTCCAATTCTGTTCATTTCAATTTTCGCGGACGAAATTTTTTTTTTAGAGGGGAAGAAGTTGTAAAACCTGAAAATCTAAAACTCACAAAAAGACCAAATACCCCTGGAAGTATAAAAGTCCAATAATTAAATAAAGGATACCAAACAAGTTGTATAAATTCAGATAAATATCAAATATGCTCAGATTTATTTTAAGAACTTTAAAAGTTATATTTTTATATTTTTGAAAAGTAAAAATTCAGTTATGTATTTATTTAAATTCCGAGTACAATATAATTAAGTAAAACTATGTATAATAAATCGTATAAGGCCCAAATTAATTAAGTAAAATTGTACTATAATTTTTACAGGTCCAATACAATATTAGAAGCCCAGGAAAATTTATAAAATCAGATATATATCTCTTTACACGTTTTTAAAACCCTAAACACCACATTATTCCTAGCCGACATACATAAAAACTCAAAACAATTCAAGATCTGGTTCTCAAAGCTCTAGGCCATTTTTCTGGGATTATATTGAAGCTAAGGAAGGAGAGAAAAATCGTGGTTGAGGTCCAAGGGTGCTAAATCGATCGGGGTGAATTTTTTGGTCGAATTAGGGTTTGTCGAGTGGGAAATTTTGGGTTTTCTTGATTCGTGCGTTCGAGGCTGATTCAGGGTACTCCTATACTTTATTTTCACTCATTATAATCTTACTAAACCTGTGAAATTATACCATGCATCATATCTAAGTCGTATGAATTAAAACAAAGTCGAAACCCTAATATCGTATAAAATAGAAAACGTGGCCATGTGAATTTTTGTGAACCCAATATGATTTTTCTGGATGTCCTCATATGTTGTAAGATCTGTATAAAATATGGGTTCAACAATTCGAAGCTTGTATAATTGATTTGGAATTTATTTGTGTTTTGCCGATCGCATGAAAATAAAAAGGAAAGAAAGAAATCGTGAGCTAGGGTTTATAATCTAGGGCTTGTTTTGTTATTAATATTATTAAATGGTGAAGTAATTATGAGCCAATGATTGGGTAATAATTGGATCTAGGGTTTGTTTTTGTTTTGGGTAAAACCGATCGGAATTAATAAAAGGAGAGGGTTTGTTTTGTAATTATTGAAACTTAAGGGTTATTTTTATAAACAGTAAAATAAAGGTACTAATCGTATAAAAATAATGTGGAGGGTATTTTATGTAATTTTGATATAATTAAAGGGTATTCGGTTTATATATTAATTATAAAGGTAAGTTTTGTAAATTCTTAAACTTTAGGGTTTAAAGTGTAAATTACTAAACTATGAGATTTATATTGTAAAATATGTAAGTTAAGGGACTAATCATGTTAAAATATATAATGGTGATATTTACATTTAAAACCTTACACTTTATTTATATTTCTAATTTAATCCCTAACTTATATTTAATTATTAAACTAAACCCTAAAAATATATAAATCATTTATTTAAAGTACTTAATCATATAATTTAGTGAAATCTGATATAATAAGTAATTCTGCTAATTAAATCATAAATCTGCTAATTAAGGAAACTTTCTAATTAAGGAAACTTTCTAAATAAGGAAACTTACTAATTTTGGAAACCTGCTAAAAATGGAAAGATAACTTTAAATCAATCATCTGAGTTAAATGAACTGTTTGTCATTCTTTAGGTGTGAAGAAGGAGTGATCCTTGTTTCTGTGTTACTTCATTTGTCAAGTTTTTGCTTTTGGAATAAGGTACAGATATTCTGACCTTTTCAGTAAAGGTTTCTCATGATATTTCTTTTCTCTTGTCATTCTGATTCTGATTAGGATTCCCTATGCCATTGCTATGAATCCCTTTTGTTTTTCTGAACCTTATTTGTTTTCTGAACCTTTTGCTATCTGAACCTTTGGTATATTGAACCTTCTGATTTGGACTTTCTATTTTCTGAACCTTATGATATGAACCCTCTGATATTACATTTCTGATTTGGACTATTATGATAACCTATGATCTGTGTCATGTTTATGACAGTCTGTATTGACCTATTCTAGTTTGACACCCGAGCCATTTCACTAGTCATGGGGGTTCCATGTCCGTGTCAGTGATGCATCTCTGGCATGACTCTAGGGCAGTAGAGTGATGTTCTGCCACGTCCCCTTTTCTGTTATATTATGTGCACAATTTATGATATAATTATTAAGGCCAATCTGTTTCTGTGGGGGCGTATGGATGCATCCTAGATCAGTTCTGTTATTTGTTATCTGTTATTATCTGGTGATTGATGCTGCGTGCATGCACGTCCTTCACAACTCTGGTAGGTCTCCCCTACATATGTTGCCTTATGTGTGGTTACTATTATGATATGTTATGATCTGTTTCTGGGCTCGTGGTAGATGACTATCCTTTATCCATTATTCCTTATTTCCATTACTTAACCATTATTTCTGTTTCAGTTACAATTGAACATATCTCAGTTACTTCTGTTATACCATATTCTGTATCTGTTTTTGTTTCATATTGCTTTGTTGTTATATCTGTTCACTGAGCTTTTGAAGCTCAGCCGCATTTCTTTTCCTGCGGCAGGTATCTAAGCTAGGTGTTACACCCGTATCCCGATAAGGTATTAGTTATGTAAATATTATGTGTTGCATATTATAAGCCTTGTGATATGAGTTAAGTGGTAAATATATGTGGCCAATATAGAATGAATGAAACTAAAAGGGCCAAGATTTGCCAAGTGGGCAAAGTTTATTAGTTAAAATGCCATAGTCTAGCCAATTTTAGAAAACTCCAGGACTTTCTTCTTGGTCTTATTTGTGATGATCGGCTCTTAAGGAGAAAAGGGAGGGAAGACTTCAAGTAAATCATCTAGCTCATTTGTGTATCAAGAAGTGATCAAGATTCACTAGAGAACCCTTAATTGTAATCTCCTCAACAAGTAAGTGTTCTTCCCTAAATTTATGAAATTAGGGTTCATGTTGTAATAATTGATCTTAATGATCAAAGGTTAGTAATTTCATGATTAGTTATGTAATTAGTCTCTAATTTGAGATGGTTATGATATAGGAAACAAGATAAAAGTGGGAAGTTGTTGCTAGTGAAGTGGTAATCTAAGAATCAAGGTAAGTACATTGGTTATAACATGTTTTGTTTAGCTTTATCATATATTGGTATGATAATGTTTCATGTGTTAGCCTTATCATGTTTGTTTACATGATAATGTTGAAGGATAGGATATAGGGTGCGTTAGCTAGTATGGATCCATTCTAGATATAGTTTAGTTAGTCGTTGGACTAACTAAGGGATGTAGTTCAACCTTATGGGTTGATTGTGTAGAAGTTCAACCTTATGGGTTGATTGTGTAAAGGTCGACTATGTCGGCGTGAGGTAAGTGCCCCTATATCGCTAGCTTAACTAGTAGTTAGACTAGTTATGGTTCAGTTATGATTTTATATCATATATTGTTAGTTTGATGTTATGATTTTATATCATACATTGTTAGCTTGTTATTACCATGTACTTACTAAGCGTTTCGCTTACGTGTTTAGTTGTGATGTTTTTCTTGATAGGTGCCGAAGGTTCTAGCAAAGGTAAAGAAAAGGTTTAAGTGATTATGTAATAGAAGTTCATCCTAGAAGAAGTTGTAGTAGAAGACCGTTCTTTTGGACCAAGCATAGTGAAGTTGGAAGCCCCCGACGTGTCCTTTCGTGTTTTGGGTATATTTCCTTTCGTATGGTCATTTTGTGAGTCAACGGTCATTTTCTATGTTAGCTCAACGGTCAAGCTTATGTTCATATCAAGAAGTCCTTAGGTTAGTGGTTATGGTGGTAAAAAGGAGGGTGTTTGGCAAATAGCCAATTCTACCCATTTTGGGAAGTTATGGGTCATGTCAATGTATCAACACTCTTTTAATATGTTAGGAAGGTTATGTTGCGTGTAAGCCAAATTGGATATCTAGTTGTTTGTACATTTATGTATAAAACGTGTTTTTGAAAGATTGTTTAAGGGGATGTTTGGTATTAGCTAGTTTTTACCCATTTTGGGTTTGAACGGGTCATGGATGGTTGAGGCAAGTTTAGAATGTTAAAATATGTATGTTGGTCAAGTATGGTAGGTAAGGGAAGTGTTTTAAGTGAATTGGAGTCTAACGGGTCAAAATGGGTTCATGCATAACCCGTCAATTCCTAAAGAATAATTTTCAGTTTAGGATCCCCTTTTAGGTTCCAAGGTATGGACCTAAGTGTGGATCCTTGGTTTCAGTTTAGGATCCCCCTTTAGGTTCCAAAGTATGGACCTAAGTGTGGATCCTTGGTTTCAGTTTAGGATCCCCCTTTAGGTTCCAAAGTATGGACCTAAGTGTGGATCCTTAATTTCAGTCTAGGATCCACTTTTAGGTTCGAATTTGTGAACCTTAGTGTGGATCTGAAATGTACTCATCTTGGTTATGGAATTAGGATCTACTTTTAGGTTCCAAGATTTGGACCTAAATGTGGATCCAGTTTTTACTCATCTTGGTTATGAGTTAAATGTCCATTTTGGTTATAAAGTTTCCTCATCTTGGTTATGAGTTAAATGTTCATCTTGGTGATGAATGTGGCTTCTTATAAAGGGTCAATAGAGTAGTGGAATGTCAAGTCAAGTCAAGCGTTTCCCGTCAAATCCTAAAGTATAATTTCAGTCCTGGACCTTAGGTGGATCTTCCAGGATCTACTTTTAGGTCCCATAAATATGAACCTTAGAGTGGATCTTTCAGGATCTACTTTTAGGTTCCACAATCTAAACCTTAATGTGGGTCAGTTTCGGAATGTTACTTTTTGCGAAAAATTTTCACGTTTTGGTCAAAGTGGTCAAGGGGCGTTACAACTTGGTATCAGAGCTTCGGTCTAAGAGATTTAGGATCTCCCCTTAGGATTTCCTAGACTTAGGCCTTGTGTAGACGCGGTTAGTATCGGTGTTTGTTATTTGTGTATTGTTTGGGTGATTTCAGGAACACATATGTTAAGTATTTTTATGACTACGCCTGGCCACCGTAGTGATAAAAATATGATACATATGTGAGATTGAAATCATTTGGGCTATACATGGATGATAAACTCTATGGTGTTTAGTATAAGAATAGATATGTTATTTATGCATCGATTATGTATATGATTCTGCTTAATAGTGTGAATTGCTAATTTCAGTATAGTAGAAAAGATGGCGACGATTCAGAATAAGGAGGTGGTAAGAGCGACCTCCTCCCCCCATGATAGTGATGAACATAATGATGGACACTCTAATAGTGACACGTCAATGTCAATGTCGGAAAACCTTAATCCTAGAAGTTTTACTAGAGCAGGGTTGAAAGATTTGGATACGTTGGTGACGAATAGTGTGGGAAGGGCTATTGAGAAAGCTATGCCCTTCTTTATTAATAAGACAACTGAATATTTGCAAGAGATACTTCATGAGGAGATAGGGATGCTTAAGAAGACTGGGGAGCTCATGAATGATCCGAATGCTAGACCCGGAGAAGCAGATTTGGATAGAATGAAGGGCGAGGAGAAGGAGGTGAAAAGAAAGCTAGAACAACCAACAACATTCGGTAAGCGAGGCAAATTTGATTCAACAAAGGAGGACAACACATGGAAAGTACCACCTCGGTGTAATAGGTGCGGTAAGAACCATATGGGAGGATGTAAAGCCGGGATGAAGGGATGTTATAAATGTGGAGATCTTAGCCATGTTAGAAAGAACTGCACCAAGTGTATGCTGACATGTTATGGGTGCAATGAAGAAGGACATAAGGTGAGTGAATGTCCTAAAGCTAATCCTAAGCAAGAGGAGCCATTTAACTTGATCGAGGGAGAAAAGGTTGATGTTCCGAAACCTAAAGTTTGTGTATATCAAATGAGTGCCGAAGAAGCAAAGTCGAGTTCAGATGTCGTCACAGGTATAATTCTCGTTAATTCTAAACCTGCTCGTGTTTTGTATGATTCGGGCGCAAGTGTGACCTTTGTATCTTATAGTTTTAGTAAAGAATTGTCCACTCCCCTAGGAAAACTTTCAACTCCCATAGAAGTTGAGATTGCCAATAGTAAAGTTGTTGTGTTGTCTAGTGTATATCATAATGTAGAGATAGAGATCGATAAGAGTGTTTTTAGGATTTACCTAATTCCCATAATGCTTGGAAGGTTTGATATTATCATTGGTATAGATTGGTTGGGGTAAACACCATGTTGCCATCCTATGTAGATAAAAGATCGTTCGAGTTGTGAATCTTAGCGGTCGAGAAATGATGAATTATGGTGATAATAGAAAAGGGCGAGTTAAAATTATGTTCTGTAATGAAGGTTAGGAGATACTTATCACGTGATTGTCTCGCTTTTATGGCGCATGTGGTAGATACGAGTTGTGAGAAGAAAAGTATCGATGACGTTCAGATTATTGATGAATTTCATGATGTATTTCCGAAAGATCTGCCGGGTATTCCACCCGATGGACAGGTTGAGTTCCGTATTAATCTTGTTCCGGGTGCTACTCCTATTGCCAAAACTCCTTATCGTTTTGCTCCGTCCGAAATGAAGGAGTTAATGAGTCAACTCCAAGAGTTACTTGACAAGGGTTTTATTCGCCCAAGTAGCTCACCATGGGGAGCTCCGATCTTGTTCGTTAAAAAGAAAGATGGTAGTATGCGGATGTGCATTGATTACCGTGAATTGAATAAAGTCACGGTGTGAAAAATGTATATCCATTGCCTAGAATCGATGATCTCTTTGATCAACTTCAAGGTGCTCGATGGTTTTCAAAGATCGATCTCCGTTCGGGTTATCACCAATTAAAGGTTAGGGAAGAAGATATTCCCAAGACGGCCTTTAGGACCCGATATGGACATTACGAGTTTACGGTTATGCCTTTTGGTCTCACGAATGCGCCTGCGGTTTTCATGGATCTCATGAACCGTGTATGTAGACCAATGTTGGATAAATTCGTTATAGTGTTCATTGATGATATCCTTATCTATTCTAAGAGTAAGGAAGAACATGAAGTGCATCTTCGAGAAATCCTGGAAACGTTGAGAAAAGAAAGGTTGTATGCTAAATTTTCGAAATGTGAATTCTGGTTGCAAGAAGTTCAGTTCCTTGGTCATGTCATTAATCCGATGGTATAAAAGTTGATCCATCAAAGGTCGAGGCCGTGATGAATTGGCAAGTGCCAAAGAACGTTGGTGACATTCGGAGTTTTCTAGGCCTCGCGGGTTATTATCGACGGTTTATTCAAGACTTCTCCAAAATTTCATCTTCGTTAACTGAACTCACCAAGAAGAATGTTCCTTTCGTGTGGGGCGAAAAGCAAGAAGAAGCCTTCCGTACTTTACGAAAGAGGTTGTGTGAAGCACCGATTTTAGTGTTACTCGAGGGAACCGAAGACATGGTGGTCTACAGTGATGCATCTTATTCCGGTCTTGGATGTGTTCTTATGCAAAGGGGTAAAGTGATTGCTTACGCTTCAAGACAACTAAAGAAGCACGAAGAGAAGTATCCGACTCATGATCTCGAATTTGCGGCTGTAGTCTTTGCTTTGAAGATTTGGAGACATTACCTATATGGTGTGAAGTTCATAATTTACACTGACCATAGAAGTCTTCAATATTTCTTTGATAAGAAAGATCCGAATATGAGGCAACGTAGGTGGTTAGATTTTCTGAAGGATTATGATTGCGAAATTCGCTACCATCCGGGTAAGGCGAAAGTTGTAGTGGATGCACTAAGTCGTCAGGGCAAAAGTGATGTTATACGGATTCACTCTTTGAGAATGATTATCTCATCTGATCTTTTCGATAGGATTAAGTTAGCTCAGAAGGAAGCGCTAAAAGAAGAAAATCAAGAGAAAGAACGTATCACATCTCACGTTCCTTATTTTGGTGAAGACAGTCGAGGGATTAAGACGCGGTATGGAAGAGTTTACGTTCCTTTTCGAAGCAACATCAAGGAGTTACTCATGGAAGAAGCTCATAAGTCCAAGTATTCTATTCATCCAGGAGCTACGAAAATGTACCTTGATTTGAAAAGAAACTATTGGTGGCCGGGTATGAAAAGAGATTGCGTGAAGTATGTGGAAAGATGTTTAACTTGTTTGAAAGTGAAAGCCGAACACCAAAAGCCATATGGAAAAGTCCAACCCTTAGACATTCCAGTTTGGAAGTGGGAGAAGATTACTATGGATTTTATCACGAAATTGCCAAAGACGAAAAAGAAGAATGATACTATTTGGGTAGTAGTCGATCGTTTGACTACGAGTGCGCATTTTATTCCAATCAGGGAGAATATGCCTGTTCATAAGTTAGCAAAGATCTATGTCAATGAGATAGTTGCACGTCATGGGGTACCTATTTCCATAGTTTCTGATAGAGATGGGCGGTTCACTTCAAGTTTTTTTGCAAGATTTTCAAGAAGATTTAGGTACGAAACTTCATATGAGCACAGCTCTTCATCCTCAAACCGATGGACAAAGCGAAAGGACAATTTAAACTTTAGAAGATATGCTACGGGTTAGCATGGTTGGTTTTGGAAGTAACTGGGATGATCACTTGTTTCTAGTGGAATTCGCCTGCGATAATAGTTATTATGCTAGTATAGGCATATCTCCTATGAGATGCTATATGGAAGAAAGTGTAGGACGCCAGTATGTTGGGAAGAAGTGGGAAGGAGAGAATTGGCTAGCACGGATATAGTGTTGGCAACGACGGAAAAGGTTGAGATGATTCGAGCAAGACTTAAGGCGGTACAAGATAGGTGAAAAAGTTAAGCCGATAATCGAAGAAGGCCAATAGAACTCGAGGTAGGTGATATAGTTATGCTAAAAGTTTCTCCGTGGAAGGGCGTTTTTAAGTTTAAAAGCAAAGGGAAATTAAGTCAGCGCTTTATAGGGCAGTTTAAAATTTTGAAACGTGTGGGTGAGGTTGCATATGTGTTAGAATTCCCGAGGAAATGGGAGGTGATCATAACACCTTTCATATGTCTTATTTGAGGAAATGTTTAGTGGAAGAGACTAGTGTAGTCACGTTGGATTACATTGAGATTGATCCGGAATTGATTTCTCAAAAGGATGAACCAGAAGCGATACTAGGAAGAAAAGTGAGACAACTTCCAAACAAAGAAATACCGCTAGTAAAAGTACAACAGAGACATCGTAAGGGTACAAGTATTAGATAGGAGTTAGAGGAGAAGGTGAGAAACGAATATCCTCATTTATTTTAAGAATAGAGTTCGAGGACGAACTCTCATTTTAAGGAGGGGAGAATTGTTACACCCGTATCCCGATAAGGTATTAGTTATGTAAATATTATGTGTTGCATATTATAAGCCTTGTGATATGAGTTAAGTGGTAAATATATGTGGCCAATATAGAATGAATGAAACTAAAAGGGCCAAGATTTGCCAAGTGGGCAAAGTTTATTAGTTAAAATGCCATAGTCTAGCCAATTTTAGAAAACTCCAGGACTTTCTTCTTGGTCTTATTTGTGATGATCGGCTCTTAAGGAGAAAAGGGAGGGAAGACTTCAAGTAAATCATCTAGCTCATTTGTGTATCAAGAAGTGATCAAGATTCACTAGAGAACCCTTAATTGTAATCTCCTCAACAAGTAAGTGTTCTTCCCTAAATTTATGAAATTAGGGTTCATGTTGTAATAATTGATCTTAATGATCAAAGGTTAGTAATTTCATGATTAGTTATGTAATTAGTCTCTAATTTGAGATGGTTATGATATAGGAAACAAGATAAAAGTGGGAAGTTGTTGCTAGTGAAGTGGTAATCTAAGAATCAAGGTAAGTACATTGGTTATAACATGTTTTGTTTAGCTTTATCATATATTGGTATGATAATGTTTCATGTGTTAGCCTTATCATGTTTGTTTACATGATAATGTTGAAGGATAGGATATAGGGTGCGTTAGCTAGTATGGATCCATTCTAGATATAGTTTAGTTAGTCGTTGGACTAACTAAGGGATGTAGTTCAACCTTATGGGTTGATTGTGTAGAAGTTCAACCTTATGGGTTGATTGTGTAAAGGTCGACTATGTCGGCGTGAGGTAAGTGCCCCTATATCGCTAGCTTAACTAGTAGTTAGACTAGTTATGGTTCAGTTATGATTTTATATCATATATTGTTAGTTTGATGTTATGATTTTATATCATACATTGTTAGCTTGTTATTACCATGTACTTACTAAGCGTTTCGCTTACGTGTTTAGTTGTGATGTTTTTCTTGATAGGTGCCGAAGGTTCTAGCAAAGGTAAAGAAAAGGTTTAAGTGATTATGTAATAGAAGTTCATCCTAGAAGAAGTTGTAGTAGAAGACCGTTCTTTTGGACCAAGCATAGTGAAGTTGGAAGCCCCCGACGTGTCCTTTCGTGTTTTGGGTATATTTCCTTTCGTATGGTCATTTTGTGAGTCAACGGTCATTTTCTATGTTAGCTCAACGGTCAAGCTTATGTTCATATCAAGAAGTCCTTAGGTTAGTGGTTATGGTGGTAAAAAGGAGGGTGTTTGGCAAATAGCCAATTCTACCCATTTTGGGAAGTTATGGGTCATGTCAATGTATCAACACTCTTTTAATATGTTAGGAAGGTTATGTTGCGTGTAAGCCAAATTGGATATCTAGTTGTTTGTACATTTATGTATAAAACGTGTTTTTGAAAGATTGTTTAAGGGGATGTTTGGTATTAGCTAGTTTTTACCCATTTTGGGTTTGAACGGGTCATGGATGGTTGAGGCAAGTTTAGAATGTTAAAATATGTATGTTGGTCAAGTATGGTAGGTAAGGGAAGTGTTTTAAGTGAATTGGAGTGTAACGGGTCAAAATGGGTTCATGCATAACCCGTCAATTCCTAAAGAATAATTTTCAGTTTAGGATCCCCTTTTAGGTTCCAAGGTATGGACCTAAGTGTGGATCCTTGGTTTCAGTTTAGGATCCCCCTTTAGGTTCCAAAGTATGGACCTAAGTGTGGATCCTTGGTTTCAGTTTAGGATCCCCCTTTAGGTTCCAAAGTATGGACCTAAGTGTGGATCCTTAATTTCAGTCTAGGATCCACTTTTAGTGTCGAATTTGTGAACCTTAGTGTGGATCTGAAATGTACTCATCTTGGTTATGGAATTAGGATCTACTTTTAGGTTCCAAGATTTGGACCTAAATGTGGATCCAGTTTTTACTCATCTTGGTTATGAGTTAAATGTCCATTTTGGTTATAAAGTTTCCTCATCTTGGTTATGAGTTAAATGTTCATCTTGGTGATGAATGTGGCTTCTTATAAAGGGTCAATAGAGTAGTGGAATGTCAAGTCAAGTCAAGCGTTTCCCGTCAAATCCTAAAGTATAATTTCAGTCCTGGACCTTAGGTGGATCTTCCAGGATCTACTTTTAGGTCCCATAAATATGAACCTTAGAGTGGATCTTTCAGGATCTACTTTTAGGTTCCACAATCTAAACCTTAATGTGGGTCAGTTTCGGAATGTTACTTTTTGCGAAAAATTTTCACGTTTTGGTCAAAGTGGTCAAGGGGCGTATCTAAGCTAGGAGCTGGGGTTTGCTTATGGGATTGAGTGCTGAGTGGACTTACCTTAGATCATCTTAGTTTGGATATGATTGATACTTTTAGACTCTGTTTATTTCAGTATTTCTGTTGGATTTCTTTCATTTGGGAACTCATGTAACTTTAAGTCATGTTGACTTACTCTATTTTGGTTATTTATGATGAGACTTTCTTTGGGTTATAATTATGTTTGTATCTGATGTAACACCATTGTTGTGGCACTTTTACCCTTGTCGGGTTGGGGTGTTACAAATTGCATTCTCTAAGGTATCATTATTTACCCCCCCTTACACTTAAGCTGAACATTATCCCCAATGTTCAAATAAAAAGATGTAAAAGTAAAGAAGGTAAAAGAATGAAACAAACACTCCCCTTATTCGTTCGGTGTGGATAATGTGGTAACATGGTTAGATCCTCCTCCAAGAAAATGAACGTACAAAGCTTCCCTTCCGAAATATAAATCATCTTCTTGTCCAATATAACCTGTTAAACCTGAGAAAACAACATGGCAAACCTCGCGTAAAATCGGCGGCAAAATCTATATATAATACAATCCTAGAAAGCAAGTAAAGATATAATGCTTGTGGAATGAGTATTCGCAGATTCCTGGAGTTTATAAGTTGAAGATTTAACAAAACTTTAGGTTTCCGGCAGAAAAACAAAACTTGGAAAATTTTTCAGAATTTTACAACTGACGTCGTCAGGTTATAAGGCCTGTCGCCGTCAAAGTGATCTGACAGAAATCTTATGTTTAGTTTCCGGAAAATTTTCTATAAAAACCTATACCTTAATTCCTGGAATTCCTGCAAAATATTCATTATGACTCGATACAAGCATTTGACTCGAACAAATACTAATATGCATGCTAATTTATTATTGTTATGATTCATGATCAATCTTGTTCTTATAAACAAATTCGGATTTCCCTTACACTTATCCTTTGCAAAATACCTTTATATGTAGTTAAGACGAAGTTAAAAACAAAATAAAGCATTTTCACAATTTAATTTGAAACATGAATCATAGACAATAAAAATAAAACACACATACGGAAGCAAATAAAAACAAACAAACAAACAATCAAACAAATAAAGCTTGGGTTGCCTCCCAAGAAGCGCTTTTCTTTATTAACGAGTCTTGTAGCTAGACTCAAAGTCACGTACTATTACGTTTTCTTATTCCGCAATAGGAATGTGGTTTTAAAGCTTCTAATCACTCTTTCATCCCACTTATACTCCGGGCCTAAAGCCAAACATCCCGAATATTTAATTTTATTCCCTCTGTGGTTACCATCACTAACCTCGAATGTTGGAATATTATCGACATCTAAGTCTTCAATATCCTTGAACTTTTCGATCTTATAGGGCATCTTATACTTAACACATCCGGTTTCATTGGAAAACGTAGCAATGCCTTCATCTTTATCATAAATCATTTTGGACGTATTGATGAAGGGTTCTCCCAAAACTATCTCACCTAAGTGTTGATCTATAATTCCCCTCACATCTTCTAAAATTATAAAATCACATTGACAAACGAAATCTCCAATAAAGATGTGTAAGCCTTTAGCTCTCCCTACAAAATTGCATAGTCGATTAGGGTTATAGGGATTTTGTCTAGGTTTCAATTCATCTCTCATGATCCAATTATAATAAAGCCTAGACATGATATTCATTGGGGCCTTTAGATCGATATAGGTATGTTCTCTAAACATGTGACATATCATGCATGGAACCTTAACGTTCATATAATTCCCTTTCCTAATCCAAGGGTTCTTTCGATGCTTAACGGGGCAGGGATATTTTAAAAGAAACTTATGGTAACTTAATTCCTCAAGAGTTGGTGAGGAGTTTTGAATTATCCTTAAATAATCCCTAGACTCCATCGTGTTACTATCGCTAAAGTAGGTGTTGTTTTCACAATGGTCTGTTTTCAGTTTCGTTTCCCTCTTAATTAACTCACGAAGCTCATTAAACGCCTTAATTTCTCTTTCCATTCGGTTGCGTTGCAAAAGCCTTTTTTCAATTTCCAAGCGTTGACTTTCAGTATCCAAAATGACACACTTTTTACGAACAAAAGCACAAAGAAAAAGATAGACTAAAGAAAACCTAATAAAAATAAAATAAAAATCTCACTAGAAAGGAATCTAATGAGTAAACCTAATAAAAATAAAATTCAACCTAAACAATAACTATTCCCCGGCAGCGGCGCCAAAAACTTGATGCGTGGTTTTGCAACCTTGAAAAAGGTTTTACCTCTCAAGGGATCTTGAGAAGCTTGCAATCCCCACCAGGCAGTGTACCTGACCGATGTAGTATAGTGTAGTGGCAAGTACCGGGGGATTGATCGTTCTACTTAGGGAATTGTGTTCGTTAGGATTAAAAACTACTCTAATTAGGTCTAAGGGTGAGGGATGATTCTTTTTGTATTTTTATATTTTATGAAAGCAAGTAAAATCTCGGGTTTTGAAGGAGTGGGCGGAATTAGTTGCTAGTCAACTAACCCAAATAACTACAAATGCAATAAAAATAAAACAACAATAAAATAAATGTGAGAAAACTTATATGGAGAAAAGCGTGTTCACTTAGATTTCATTACTCCCTAGCTATCTTTCATTGATTGAATAGTTTGTTACAATTGCGTGGATGACGGGTTGTATTCCTTAATACCATTCGTGGGGGTGTGTACGTCCTTCCCCAACTCTATAAGATTATATCTCTTCCTATGACGACACGTTAAGTATCCTATCATGGCCTCATTAATATTCTCTTATGCATTAAATACAACCAATTAATCATAGTACACATCCGATTCATGTTTCTTAAGATGTCAAGCAAGTTACCAATTGGAAGTTAGCCAGTTTTCTTAAGCCTAACATTGATATCACCCATCCAACACAATTAATAACAAACCATTAACCAACAATCAATAGCTAGGTTTCATTACATCTAAGCAAACACAAAAATAACCTAGCCTAACATGTTAATGTAAAGACAAGCTTAAGATAGAATCAAACAACACATAGACATATTGAATGATTAATGGAAGACTTATCTTTAATCAAGCATGGATGAAACAAGGGTGAAAAACCCTTACAAAGTGTATGAAATTCGACCTAGGGTTTATCCCTAACTTCTCCCCAAAAGTTGCCCACTAATGAATGAAAAATAGAAAAGTATATATAGATTTTACAACTTGACGGCGTCACCCTTTAGCATGTGACGCCGTCATCTCGCCGCGATTAGGGTTCCTTGATGGCCTAGATCCACTCTTGACGCCGTCTGGTTCTAAAGTGTTCTGGCCCGTCTCTCTTTAACTTAAAGCGTGACCACCTTGATGAAATAACATGTGACGCCGTCACGTGTAAATGCCTCAAAATCATTCTGGCCCGTCAAGTGTAAAGTAGATATCCACCTCTTCATCAAAGAGTGACGCCGTCAGGTACTGTTTCTAGCATAATTTGAGACTTTGTCGTTTTCTTCACTTTTATGCTCCA
This sequence comes from Artemisia tridentata subsp. tridentata, assembly GCA_021014915.2. NCBI lineage: Eukaryota > Viridiplantae > Streptophyta > Magnoliopsida > Asterales > Asteraceae > Artemisia > Artemisia tridentata. The sequence continues at coordinate 288,990,022 of CP139504.1, forward strand.
AAAACGTCCAAAATGCTTCCTTTTCCAGATTTCTTCTCCAAAGTACCTAAAATGACAAAAGGAACGATTTAAGGTAATATTTGACCAAATTATTACAACTTAGAGTTTAAATGACCCCCTAAAAGCGTAACACTTTTCGCCTTATCAATCCTATAATCACTTGGATGCCCCGACCACATCTCCATAGGAGTCTTTTTATCAATCGCTGTCGATGGTGACCTATTTATAAGATATGCGGCCGTACATGTTGCTTCCGCCCAGAAGGTCTTGGGCAATCTAGACTGAATTAACAAACAGCGTACCTTATCCATGAGAGTTCTATTCATCCGTTCTACTAATCCATTCTACTGCGGCGTCCCGGCAACTGTCAAATGTCTAGCAATCCCACTCTCAGTGCATAGCTACTCAAACTCCCGGTTACAGAACTCAAGACCATTATCTGTCCTCAGCTTCTTAACTGTCCTACCAGTCTGATCTCTACTAACTGCTTCCACTCTTTGAACTTTACAAATGCTTCGTGTTTGAACCTGAGAATATAAACTCATACCCTCCTGGAATAATCATCAACAATAGATAAGAAATACCGCTTACCTCCCAATGATTCCACCTGAGACGGACCCCATAAGTCTGAATGAACATAGTCTATCACTCCCTGAGTAGTGTGCCTTCCTACACCGAAACTGACTCGATGTGACTTTCCCAGAACACAATTCTCACAAAAATCGAGCTTACCTAGACTCTTCTTTCTAAACAGCTCTTGCTTTTCCAGCACATGTAGTCCTGCCTCACTGATATGTCCCAGTCTTTTGTGCCAAACCTGCGCAAGACTGTCTTTTTCTTCAACACTAGCATTAAGCTCACCCGCCACTGCATGGCCATCCAAAGAGTATATGCAATTATCCCTTAGGGTTCCAGATAAAATAACCCTGGAACCATTAATCACTTTGATTATGCCCGACTGCATTTTTACGGTATATCCCTCTTTTTCAAGAGTTCCCAGCGATATTAAGTTTCTTTTCAATTCAGGAATATACCTGACATTGTGTAATACAAAACTTGACCCATCTTTCAGTTGTACCCTTACATTGCCAATACCTCTGATCTTGCACTCCATGTTGTCACCCAACAGTACCCTGCCCCCATCGCATTCTAGAAAATCAAAAAATAAATCTAACCTGGGTGTCATGTGGTATGAACCTCCTGAATCCATGATCCAATCTAGCAGAGCCTCTGCACTCATCACCATCATCACCTCAGAACCGAAATAAATTGAACCACTAGAGCTTGGTTGATCATCTTTCTTGACAACAACATTTGACTTCTTGCGATTATTCTTCGGGTAGTTTCTCTTCAAGTGCTCATCAGATTGGCAAATAAAGCACTTGAGTCTTCCACCTCGAGACTTCTGATGCGGGATTTTGCAACCTCACAAAAGGTTTTATTTCTTAAGGGATCTTGAGAAGCTTGCAAGCCTCCAGGCAGTGTACCTGACCGATGTAGTATAGTGAGTGGCAAGTACCGGGGGATTGATCGTTCTCTAGAGGAATAGTGTCGTTAGGATTGAAGGCTAAATCAACTAGGTCTAAGGGTGAGGGATGATTCTTTTTGTATTTTTATATTTTTATGAAAGCGATTAAAATCTCGGGTATTGGAAGAGTGGGCGGAATTAGTTGCTAGCCAACTAACCCAAAATTACTACTTTAACAATTAAAATAAAATAACAAGAAAAGTAAATTTGGTGAACTTCTTATGATGAGAAAAGCGTGTTTACTTAGATTTCACTACTCCCTAGTTATCTCTTATTGATTAATTGATTTGTTACAAATTTTTGGATGAAGGGTTGCATTCCTTAATACCATTTGTGGGGGCGTGTGCGTCCTTCCCCAACCCTATAAGCTTCTATCTCTTCCTATGACGACACGTTTAGTATCCTATCATGGCCTCCTTAATAGTGACTTATGCATTAAACACAACCAATAAAACCATAGTACACATCCGATTACGTTTCTTAAGACGTTCAAGCAAGTTACCGAATATGAAGTTAGCCAGTTTTCTTAAGCCTAACGTGAGTCAATCACCCAAATCAATCAATAACAAATCAACAATCAATAATTAACAACTTGGTTTCATTATATCTAAGCAAACACAAAGAAACCTAAGCTAGCATGTTGATAGAGAGAAAAGCATACGATATAATCAAACAACACATAGACATATTGAATGATTAAAGGATAACTTATCTTCAATTGAACATGGAAGAAAGAAAGGTTTGAAACCATTACAAGGTCTGTAAAATTCGGCTAGGGTTTGTCTCCCAAAAGTTGCACACTAATGAATGAAAATTCCAAAACTATATATAGATTTTACAAGCTGACAGCGTCAGGTTATAGATCCTGACGCCGTCAGATCGCCGTGTTTAGGGTTCTCGGATTGCCTCCAAGACTTCTGACGTCGTCACCTTATATTTTCTCCTGGCCGTCTCTCTTTGCCATAAAACATGACGGCCTACAACTTGTAACACCTGACGCCGTCAGGTGTTAACTCACCAATTCTTCACTGGAGCGTCACGTATAAGTAAAATTCCATCTCTTGAGTCATCGAGTGACAGCGTCACCTTGTGGTACCTGACGCCGTCAGGTACAATTTCCAGCATGGTTTCTTGATTTTGTCGTTTTCTTCACTTTTCACTCCAAAAACGTCCAAAATGCTCCATTTTCCAGAATTCTTGTCCAAAGTACCTAAAATGACAAAATAAGCGATTTGGGGTAATATTTGACCATTAAATCACAATTTAGGGCTTAAATGACCCCCTAAAAGAGTAACACATATTTCCTTATCAACTTCGATCTTGACTTTCCCCTAGACTGATGCGAATTCCTGCGATCAGTTCTTCCCCTTCACCATCATCCCCCTTCGCCTTAGACCTCTCTTTGATTTCCTTTGAATTTAGTGTGGCCATCACGTCCTTCAAAGTCAAATCTTCACGTCCATAGGGCAAGGTATCCACAAAGTGTTCGTATGATTCTGGTAAAGAAGTGAGTAATAATAAAGCAAGATCTTCATCCTCGAATTTTACCTCAATATTTGCTAAATCAAGAACGATTTTGTTGAACTCATCTATATGCTCGGAAATCTTTCATCCAGCCGACATGTAGAATGTATACAACTTCTTCTTCAGGTACAACTTGTTGGCCAAGGACTTTGTCATGTACAAACTCTCGAGCTTGGTCCAAACCCCCGCTGCAGTCGTCTCCCCGGTAACCTCTCTCAGAACCTTGTTACCTAAACACAAAATCATGGCACTGTGAGCTTTCTTGTTTAGCTCAGCTTTCGCTGTAGCATCCATATTTGCGGGTAAAACCTCCAGAGCTGCTTCACATCCATGTTGGTTTAATAAAGCACGCATCTTGACTCTCCATAACCCGAAATCACCAGTTCCATCGAATTTCTCGATCTCAAACTTGGCTCCCGTCATTCTTTAATCCCTTTGTTAATTTGCTAAACCTTGTGATGTATAAAACCTCACAATCACAAACCAACAAAGTCCCTTGTGCAATACCCTTAAATTAAATAATCTTTATTGAATAATAATAATAATATACCTAACCATTATTATTCAATAATAATAATAATATACCAAACTCCCACTAAGTATTAGATATTATTATTAAAATAATTTGAAGTTTGAACCTACTATCCATAAACGTTGACCTTATCTTTTATAACAAAAAAAAATATATGGTCTTCTTCTTCGTTTATCACGTCAAAGAAACACAACCAGAGGAAAAAAAAAAAAAAAGAACCGATCTTCGATAAATCCAAAACCAACAAACTCTTAGATCTTCTACCCCTTGTCACAAACCCGGACAATCGAAGACCCAAGAACCTTTACTGTCGATACCCCCTGCTCCTTGATGTCCACGAACCTGAACACCAAGAATACATTGTTGTCGATAATCTGGTAGCCCAAACAGAATCACGAATCTGCTCCTTCCAAGATAAACCGAACAACAAATAACCCTTCTTGATCGATCCTAGTTAACTAGCAAACCCCGCGAACCGAGCTCTTGATACCACTTGTAGGATTCGACAACCTACAACCTGGTTACTAGTACGGATAACTCGACCACGAAGATGACACACGCACATCAGATTAATATGTCGATAGAAAAGAAGAAAACGAGCACACAAGGTAATATCCCTAATCGACTCTTTGATTAGTATTGAAAGAATGAGTACAAACCCCTCTCCCCCCACCTCCTTTTATAGAGATGAGGGGGAAGAAAACCGACTAATACATTGACTCAATGTCGGTTGTGAATAACAGGCAAAAAAGAAAAACGGGTTGGGCTTGGGACACAAGCCAAACTAATCGACACTTAACCCCCTAGACTTATCGTAAGCTAATATAAAGAGTAAAACATAACACCTTTTTTATCATTTTTTTCTAATAAAATAATTAGAAGTTGGTATCAACCACATCATAAGGATCCTAACCACATGTTATTTGTTTGGTTCTATTATTCAAAACCAGCCTAATTCTAGCAAGAAAATCAAGGTTTGCAACTTGCGAGTCTCACATAAGAATTTATTAACTAGATGTTTATGACAATTTGTTGCCTTTTCTTTCAATGACATACACGTTCTTGTTTTTGGGTGTTTGGTGCAAACGATTTCATCCAGCTTTCTATTGTGCAAACTTATATACATCTTAAAATAACATTTTCCAGTTCAGAGGATCATCGTTGTGAAGAAGACATGATGCATTGAGAAATGTTTTGTGAAACAAAAGATAGCACTATGATTTTAGGTACAGGCTAAGCAACATGTTTATAATGAATATTGGTCGCAACCACAAATTCAAAGACTCGATTACACACCATATTGTACAATGCAAATCGTTCAAATAAGTAGAAACCATCACAAATTACATCAGCTATTGCACAACTCTAATAAATACTACAATGAATCAATTGTACTGTAACTATAATTTTCAAGATCCATGAATAACACCGACGATATCAACATTTCGCCTCAGTGGTTTTGTATACTTTCTGTTGGGTTTTGGACCAAAATGGCAGCTAAAAATCTGTTGACCATCTTCAAAACACATGACCCATGTATAATTTTGATGCTATGTAAAGTTTTACCTATTGCTCAGACGATTTATGTTCATATTCAACCACAACATCATGTAAAACCACGGTACGCATAACAATATTGAGATCAAATGTTTGGTTGTATGAAAAGAACCCAATACAACCGGAGTAGATGCCTCTGGAGCAACTTTTAGGAGAATGAAGAAGTTCCATTAATCTTAATTTGGGTGCACCGGTCATTGATCCACCAGGGAATGCTGCTCTAACACAATCAATAGCACTTAGATTTGATTGTTTCTTTCCTCGGATTGTACTTACCATGGTGTGGAGGGTTGTGTATGATTCGACTTCCATGAGACGTGGGACGTGAACGGAGCCAGGTTCACACACACGACCAAGGTCGTTCGGTCGTTCCTTAGGAGATCAACGATCATCAGATTTTCTTCTTGATCCTTTTCACTGTTAATGGACAATAAGCAGAGAAATGGCTTAGAATGTGAACGAAAAATGAAAAATTGATACGCAAGGAATCTTTTATCTACATCTCATCCATTAATAATGTCTTTCTATCCCATTTTAATCCTTTAGTAGCAAAAAAGCTCTTACAAAACGTTAAAATTGACAATTTTTATATAAAGTTTCAAATAAAAGCATCGAGTGTTGAATATGTTAAGTAAGCGGGTTAAAAATGAGCCAGACAGGACACGAAGTCATCTTTTAATGACTCAAATGTACAAAACAAGTGCAATGACTAAATGGGATAAATGGAAAATAAATTTGGTATTATTGCAAAAAAACACAAATAATAATGCTAATCGACAATGTAATACTTGTGTTGTAGTTGTGACCTCAACATCTCATCTTCTTCGGGTGTCAAGCCACGGGCAATAGTACCCTTTATAGGTTTTACTTCAAAAATACTATCTCTATCTAAACATATGAATCTCTCAGGTGAAGAGAATACTATCTCTTAAGTTTTCTTTTGAAAAATTAAGCCAGACAGCATATGGGGCAGGATTCTTATCTATGAGGTGCAGGTAAAGCCCTAAAGAATCAACGTCTCCTACTTTGTTTCTCATCTGAGTTGTAAGGCACAACTCGTAGCTTTCCCCATCTTCTATAATTCTTGACATTTTTCCACATCCTCTATGTACTGCTCTCTAGTTATGTTAGAAAGAAAACCCGTTTTGACAGAGATATTCTTGGACTGGATAGAACTTTGAGATGGTGATGTTTTGGAAGTTGACGATTTTAAGGTGGTTAGCTTTTGCTGGATATCAGCCAACCAAGCTGTATTTTGTGTGGTTTGATCGTGTATTGAGAGTATGTAGATATCATCATTGGAATGATCTATGACTATAAGATTGTCTGCAAAGAAGAAACATACATCTGGCGTCCCTGCGTTATGACGATTATATGGTGCACCACATTCCACTTTAAGGCCATATCAGTATGTGAAACATTGAAGTTAATGTAATTTAAACAAGTCGAATCAGAGATCTTGCAACCTAGAGATGGCAAAGGGATTCTAGGAAAAAAAATGTTTTGTCTGATTAAACAAAAAATCAATGATATTCTAGTTATATAGTTAGTATAAAATGCAATAGGAGGTTTTTATGATTTCAAAATACACTCTAGGTGGTATGTGGAACTGTTCGACCCAAATTAACTCGTTTCTTATTGGCTATTATCCAACCTGAATCAATCCATTCATAAAGATAAACGGATTGGAATTTCAACCTCGAGTTCCAATAAAGGAAGTTCACATACCCAAGATAGCCAATATCCACCATAAAACTCAAAAGGTAATCCTTCATAGTCTTTTTCATCATATCGAATAGATTGAAGTTCCTGACAAACAAGCATGAAAGGTCAGCAAAGTTTAAACATTAAACAGTGTCTATTTGATTCATGCAGCACGAAGATAGTTCCTTCAGACCTTATCCATAAAATGGACGAAACCATCTTCCAAGAATGTGGTTGTAGATAACTCTTGAGCGTCTTCAATTGAAATATGACCTCCACTTTCACATGTAACCTCACTAAAATACGTAACTGGTGTTTAGAATCATGTTTTGATTTCCCAATCAATTGATAGTGTAAAAATGGTAAAGAACTCACAACAACACTTGGTTACACCCAACCAACCACCCCTTAGTGTATATTTTTCTTATTAACAATGCAAGAAGATAAGTCCCCAAACGGGTGCTTACCAAACGAATACAAAAGACAATGTGTGACCTCCTTCAGAAGGACACTACACTAATAACCTCACTTACAAAGAATCACTCAACACACAAACAAGAAGAATCAAATAAAGAGATTGATTCTTCTAAGCTAACACTAGCAGATATCAAAGAGATATCAATACAAACTTGAAACAATAACTGTGTGTAAACTTAGAGAGGAAAACAAGAGAGACAAAGTGAATGAATAAAACACTAGATCAGATGAGATGCTTATATAGTGAATAGTTTCACTTCAGCCCTTCAACTCTGCTCATCTTGACATTCAACTACAAACACACTTAACAGCCTTAGAAGACTTTCAAACTTGACATCATTAGTCCCTTAACTTATTAGTGAACACTTTCTTCAACACCCCTCCTCAAGTTGACAAGTCTAACACCAACTCCACTTTCAACTTGACTACTGCTACTTGCATCATTCTTTGATCCTGTAAACATGTCAAACATACCAAGTTTTTTGCATACTCCCTCCGTCCCAAATTTATTGTCCACTATTGACTTTTTTAGTCTTTCTTCTTTAACTTTGACCTTAAATATTTTTGTGGGTGTTATATAATATTTGATGCAAAATATATAAATGGATTGGGTTTTAAGTGTACTTTTCAATGGTATAATTTTTCATCAATTATTATATAATAAAGAAAATATATTTATGGTCAAAGTTGAACCAGTTTGACTTTGAAAATTCAAACTGGACAATAATTTTGGGACGAGGGGAGTAATAAACTATGTTGTCTTTGTCTAAGACACTTAGTAAAAATATCAGCAACCTGCAAGTTAGTATGAACTTTAACAGTTTTTATAACTCCTACAAATACCTTTTCTCTTACCAAGTGCACATCCAATTCAAAATGTTTAGTTTTTTCATGAAACACTGGATTGGCAGCAATCTGAATAACAACATTACTATCACAAAAAATATCCACAGGTAATAACCCTTTAATACCAAGACTATCCAACAAGTTACTCAACCAAATAACCTCACAAGTAGTAGAAGCAAGACTTCTATATTCAGCTTCAGCTGAACTTCTGGATAAAGTAACTTGTTTTTTACTTTTCCAGGAAATAAGAGAATTACCCAGAAACACATAAAATCCTGTAACAGACTTTTTGGTAATAGGACATTTAGCCCAATCACATCAGCATAAGCCCTAAGCTTTTCAGAATCACTATTGAATTGCAAACCAGAACCAGGAGAACCTTTTAAGTACTTCAATACTCTTAAAGCAACTTTAAGATGTGACTGTAAAGGTCTATGCATATGTTGACTCAAGCAATGAACAACATAACTAACATCAGGCCTAGTATTAGTCAAATATATCAATTTTCCAACAAGCTTTTGATAATTAGTTATATTGTTCAAAACCTTGTCTTCACTAGACTCAATACAACTCAAAACAAAATTTTCAGGCAAAGGTGTATCAACAGGTTTAGCTGCTAACAAACCATACTCATGTAACAACTCTAAGCAGTATTTTCTTTGAGACATGCACACACCTTTATCATTTTTCAACACTTCAATACTAAGAACATACTTCAGTTCACCCAAGTCTTTGATCATAAACTTGGTACTCAAAAAATGCTTAAAAGCTTTAATCTCAGTTTCATTATTCCCAGTTATAACAATATCATCAACATACACAAGCAAAGCAACAAACACAGAACCATTTTGCTTAATGTATAGAGAATAATCAAACCTACTTTGAACAAAGCCTTGCTCAATCAAGGCAGTGGTAAGTTTAGCATTCCACTGTCTTGGAGCTTGCTTAAGTCCATAAAGAGAATTATTTAGTTTGCAAACTTTGGTGTCATCACCACCATTAAAACCTTTAGGTAAAACCATATACACATCTTCATCTAAATCACAATATAGAAATGCATTATTGACATCTAACTGATATAAAGGCCAATTCATATTAACTGCAATACTTATCAAGCACCTGACAGTTACCATTTTAACCACTGGACTAAAGGTTTCATCATAATCAAAGCCTTCTCTTTTATTGAAACCCTTACCAACCAGCCTAGCCTTATATCTATCAATTTCACCTGTTGACTTATACTTAATTTTCCATATCCATTTATACCCAATAGCATGTCTTCCCACAGGTAAAACACATTCAGTCCAAGTATTATTTCTGTTTAAAGCTTCTATTTCATTATTCATCGCATTAGACCAGTTAGGATCCTTAACAGCTTCCTCATAGCAAGTAGGTTCAACAGATTTATTTAGAGTAGAAGCAAAATGTAACACCCTCATTTTTGGTAGATTGCAGCGGAATTCGATCTGGGGTATTACTTCATGGAAATAAAGACATGATAATAGAAAACGAATCGAAAAAAGACGTTTTTGAAAAAGGGGTTATCATTCATTTATTCATCAGAGTTTTTACAGTAAAAGATGTACTTTTACTAAAAGAGAGGTCCCTAAGACTCGTTTTGAAAGCAAAAGAAGATGAATGATAACTAGTCTGGACGTCCTCATGTCCAGTGTCACACCGCGCCAGGATTCCTAGAGGGCTCATTTACCTAGGATAACTTGCTTAAAAGTCAACAATAATGTTGAGTGAGAGTTATAGGTTTTAGTAGATATAGAGTGAATACAAGTTCCACAGGCTTCAGCTTAAACCCTAGGTGTGGAAAGTTTTAAGACAACCTCAAGATATCATCACAACGTCAATCCCAAACTTCAACACAACCTCAAAATATCATCACAACGTCAAAATAATACCAAAATCGTCAACCCACCGAGTCAACCGAGTTGACTCGGTGCGTTGACCGGTCAACTGCCGAGAATAGGGGTCTGATGTGTTTTTTTAGGTCTATAAAATTATACCAAGTTTTAACTTTATATTTTGCCGAACTAACCTATAGACTCTAAACACTAACGAGCAGTGTACCCAGTCAATGTAGATAGATTCTAGGTAAGCAAGGGTCGTTCACTAGGAGTGAAGCTAAAGTGATCTATTGGTATTCTAATTACTAAACTAACTAGAAAGCAAGTAAATGTTTTTGGGGTTTTAGCCTGAGAGGCTAACACGATTTTTATGTGTGTTTAATTAAACTAATACGAGAAAATAAATATTAAACTAAATACAAGCAAATTAAAGATAGATGAAGATCAATAGGAAGAACGGGTTAGCCAAGTTTAATTCATCTTATAGTTATACATGCTTATGTCTACTTGTTTTAATTCATTCAATTGTTTAGTCGCCAATCCGATTATTAACCCTGTCACGATTAAATAACCTACCATCGTGGTGGGAAAGAGGACATGATCATAGTGACTCATCTAGCATCAATACTAACTTATTACTTTAAACCATCTAACCTAGTTCGGTATTACACGCTACTAGTCCTATTAGGTTGTAGAAACGTTCCGTTTATGCCAAACAATGATTCCTAATAGAGATTCGGGTTAACACGCATATAACTCAACCAAGGCAACCACAATTACAGGAAGTTAAGTCACATCAACTAAAGTTATAAGGATCATACCCTAGTTACATAGACTTCTACTAGTTATAAGCAATAAACGAGTTTTTATCGACAAGCACCCAATCCAATAACAAAGTAAATCAATCAACATAATCATATAAACTAATAAAAATTCATAAACATGGCTAACACCTAAGGGTGTTAGCCCATAATCTCAGCAAAAGATAGAGTGTACATCAAAATTAAACATAAGAAATCCGTAGACAAATTTATTATGCTAACCGAATGATACACAAAGTTAAGTATTGAGATGTTCTTCATCGACCTTCGAGGATGGAAGGAGGAGGTGTTAGGGACGTTTTTGGGGTGTCCACAACTGATAAAAGTGATGCCAAAGTCGTTCTAGGGCTTTGGTATTTATAGGATTAAGCAAGAGTAGCCTCCAAGGTTTACCAAAAATAGTCTGCAGCTGTTCCGACCTAGATACAGCGCATCTAAAAACCCTATGCACCGTATCTCCTTCAGAAATGGATAGATTTCCTTTTTCTCTTCGCGTGGCCTTTTGAACGGGCTAAAACGGAGTCCGGATGAAGATTTTACGGCCAAAATATGAAAGCTTCTTCGAGTGTCGACATGTAATCTTGATTTCTTCGTTAAGCTTCTAATCTCCACTTGATTTCTCGTAAGGATTGTATATGGCCGATACGGCGCATCGGATTGGTCCAATGCGGCGTATCAAGGTAACTTCGCGTGAGTTCCAAGATAATAATATTCACGAACTTAGTAGATCGCTAGCGCGAGGCCTCGACGCCTCAAATAACGGATGGTCACTAGTGTGCTTCTTGGATCGCTGGCGCGTTATTTGCATAACGGATGGTCACCAAGTCACAAACCAGATCACTGGCGCGTTAGTCAATTAATCTAATACTCGGATGGTCACTACCTTATTCATACATTTGACATTCTTACTTAGCCATTATCATATTCGGATGCTCGAAAGCTAACAACGAATATAATAATACGGTTGGGTATGGATAATAGTTGGGATAAAAATTGGTGTAAAATAAAAAATAAACGAAACAAATAGATTAAGTCCTAATGTGTGGTTAATTACTTTCCCAACCATCCCATGAATAAGACACATATCATTGACTAACTCACGCTTTTGAAACTTGAAACTCACGCTTTGGGTAGACACGAATTAGACTCAATAATATCTCGTTCAGAGAATAAACCTTAGTTGGCGTTCCTATAACGGCCAACTCCCTTGCAATCCATAAATATAATACAACAAATAGTGGTGATATCTACCACTTATACAAAACTTTACATCGTTGGTTTTTCAAACTCACCAACTTCTTCTTTCTTTTTCTTTTCTTTTTTTTTTCCGATTTTTTTCTTTTTCTTATTTTTTTCTTTTCCTTTTTTTTAACAAATAAAAAACAAATGGTGTAAAATTTCACCACTTCACCATCATAATAAATCTGGATAATTTTTCCATATACTTCATAACTTCAGATATAAAAATAATAGTGAAAGTAGTAAACACACGAAAAATAAAAATATACAATATCTACTTTCACTTCCCATTGCATTGTGCAATTCCCGACCTAACCATAGATAATAATTACGCACACGAACACAGGAAACGCGGGGAATACACATTTTTACCAAAATCAACTAACCACGGACTTAAATCTACAGGGTAGGCTAAGGTGTAAGGGTGTAACGAAACATTTAAACATTGGTGTAAGAAACGAAAGGAATGGCTCTGAGGGTTTTTCTAGGGGTATCTTACTCTAAAAATGAGAGTGACAAAAGGGTTTATACGGGGGTTAACTAACCGATGTAGTTAGTTAATAGCACATAACATATATAGGATTTTTGGGTGTAATCCTAGAAATTTACCAAGTTAGACAAGTCACTCCAATTATATCAATGATGCTCATTATGGTGGTCTCGACTAGTATACAAGCCAAGTTCTAAAGTTTACTACAAGTCACCGGCACACTCATATTTTTGTGGAATTTGGGTAAAACATTAGGAAACAGAATATGCTTAATTCTCACAATGTGAAAATACGGGTTATGTGTGCGGTTATGCAACTTTGATTTCACAAAAACATGCTAAAAAAAATTTAAAATTTGAGCATATTAAGCACATATTACGCATATTTTTAAAAAAATAAGGACAAGTAGCGTTCTAATTCTCCATCCCTCCACTTAAGATACACAACGTCCTCGTTGTGTAAATAAAAATTAAAAACAGGAAATAGAAAGAATTAGAACGAAAAACTCCCCTAACATTTGCTCGGTATGATCCTCCATGGTAAGAATGCGAGCATATGCGGGAGTTCATCATACCTTCAATTGTCCAGACCTGTAAAAATATAGAGACCATAGAAAAAGAAACTCGAGAACATCTCATTAATCATCGGTTAGAAATAAAAAATATGAAAAGTTACAGGTCAGAGTGTCGATGGCGCGCCGTATCCATGGAATATTGGATACGCCGTATCGATTACCTGTAGGAAATATTAAAGTACACGTCAGGGTTTAATGCGCCGCATCCACTAAAAGTGAATACGCCGCATTGACCAACTGACAAAAATACGAAAATAAAAATATATTAAAAATAAATAAAAGATAAGCATGGGTTGCCTCCCACGAAGCGCTTGTTTTAGTTAGAGTCACGAGCCTGACTCCACCCTAATTTCCGGATTGTCAATCTTCATTATTACCTGAGAGATAAACAACCAAGAAAACTAGCAGTAACCAAGACACACAATATACAAAACAATAAAAACTAAATAAATATTAAAAATAAAAAAAAAACAAAAAATATTTTTTTGGGTCACAGAAGATCGATGCGCCATATCCAACAGACAATGGATACGCCGTATACGACACAAGTTAATACACCATATCCAACCGACAATGGATACGCCGTATTAGCTTTCTGTAACATTTTTTTTTTTATAAAATTTAAATACTAAGTCACACAAACTAAAAAAAATTTGCCCACAGAGCATCAATACGCCGTATTCACAGACAAGAATACGCCGTATTGAAAACAGACAGATGCGCCGTATTCACAGACAAGAATACGCCGTATCTGTCTTTCTGGGACTGAAACACAGAAAAACAAAAAGACACATAAACAAATAAAACTAACTAAAATACCAATAAATCAAATTAAAAACTATCACTCCCTGACATCGGCGCCAAAAACTTGATGTGTCGTAGTATAGGTAATTATTCCTTATCAAGTTTTAAATTTATATTTTGCCGAACTAACCTATAGACTCTAAACACTAACGAGCAGTGTACCCGGTAAATGTAGATAGTTTCTAGGTAAGCAAGGGTCGTTCACTAGGAGTGAAGCTAAAGTGATCTATTGGTATTCTAATTACTCAACTAACTAGAAAGCAAGTAAATGTTTTTGGGGTTTTAGCCTGAGAGGCTAACACGATTTTTATGTGTGTTTAATTAAACTAATACGAGAAAATAAATATTAAACTAAATACAAGCAAATTAAAGATAGATGAAGATCAATAGGAAGAACGGGTTAGCCAAGTTTAATTCATCTTATAGTTATACATGCTTATGTCTACGTGTTTTAATTCATTCAATTGTTTAGTCGCCAATCCGATTATTAACCCTGTCACGATTAAATAACCTACCATCGTGGTGGGAAAGAGGACATGATCATAGTGACTCGTCTAGCATCAATACTAACTTATTGCTTTAAACCATCTAACCTAGTTCGGTATTACACGCTACTAGTCCTATTAGGTTGTAGACACGTTCCGTTTATGCCAAACAATGATTCCTAATAGAGATTCGGGTTAACACACATATAACTCAACCAAGGCAACCACAATTACAGGAAGTTAAGTCACATCAATTAAAGTTATAAGGATCATACCCTAGTTACATAGACTTCTACTAGTTATAAGCAATAAACGAGTTTTTATCGACAAGCACCCAATCCAATAACAAAGTAAATCAATCAACATAATCATATAAACTAATAAAACTTCATAAACATGGCTAACACCTAAGGGTGTTAGCCCATAATCTCAGCAAAAGATAGAGTGTACATCAAAATTAAACATAAGAAATCCGTAGACAAATTTATTATGCTAACCGAATGATACACAAAGTTAAGTATTGAGATGTTCTTCATCGATCTTCGAGGATGGAAGGAGGAGGTGTTAGGGACGTTTTTGGGGTGTCCCCAACTGATAAAAGTGATGCCAAAGTCGTTCTAGGGCTTTGGTATTTATAGGATTAAGCAAGAGTAGCCTCCAAGGTTTACCAAAAATAGTCTGCAGCTGTTCCGACCTAGATACAGCGAATCTAAAAACCCTATGCGCCGTATCTCCTTCAGAAATGGATAGATTTCCTTTTTCTCTTCGCGTGGCCTTTTGAACGGGCTAAAACGGAGTCCGGATGAAGATTTTACGGCCAAAATACGAAAGCATCTTCGAGTGTCGACATGTAATCTTGATTTCTTCGTTAAGCTTCTAATCTCCACTTGATTTATCGTAAGGATTGTATATGGCCGATACGGCGCATCGGATTGGTCCGATGCGGCGTATCAAGGTAACTTCGCGTGGGGTCCAAGATAATAATATTCACGAATATTCTTTCACCGCCTTTAGATGCGGTGTATCTTCAATCTCTTATGCGGCGCATATTCTTCTGTGTCTTGGATCATCTTTTGGTGAAGTGTTGAGAGTGATACGCCGTATGTATGAAATGTAATGCGGCGTATCTGGAGTAGAACAAGTTGGTTCTTCTTCGTTGACCAAAGTTTCATATGCGACGCATGATAAAATCAGATGCGGCGCATGCTTCAAAGTCAGGCAATGGTCTTTAATCTCTTCAATTCAGTAGACTTTTCCAATCTTGATCATTTTGCTCCATTTTACGTCCATAATAGCTAACTTTCACCAAATGCTTGTTTATAACTGAGAATTACAAAAGTAAGCGATTAAGTATCAATTCCCATATAAAATAATACAAAACACGCAATATGCATAGGATAAATGATGCTAATAAAATATACTTATTTGATGTCATCAAATATCCCCTCACTTGAACTTTACTTGTCCCCAAGTAAACCTTAGATTTAAACTTATGAAAATGTATCCTAAACAATTTTCTAGGATTTTCATAGTTAAGCATTTATTTGTTCAATCTCAATTACACAACCAAACACCTCACGAAATAGGAAAATGAAATCACTCAAATCATTCAACTAATCTATGTGGTAACATTTTGGTATTTCGCTCAATTGCTCGGTCGTGACGAGTATTCTATCATAAGCTTGGCAAGGATACACATCTCCACCACTAAAGCTAAGTAGTAACAAGTCTAAAGCGGTAAAAAGGGTTGATAAGACTTAGGGGTTAAACCTAGCTTCGTTCAAACATCTCCTGCACAAACTTAGTAGATCGCTAGCGCGAGTCCTCGACGCCTCAAATAACGGATGGTCACTAGTGTGCTTCTTGGATCGCTGGCGCGTTATTTGCATAACGGATGGTCACCAAGTCACAAACCAGATCGCTGGCGCGTTAGTCAATTAATCTAATACTCGGATGGTCACTACCTTATTCATACATTTGACATTCTTACTTAGCCATTATCATATTCGGATGCTCGAAAGCTAACAACGAATATAATAATACGGTTGGGTATGGATAATAGTTGGGATAAAAATTGGTGTAAAATAAAAAATAAACGAAACAAATAGATTAAGTCCTAATGTGTGGTTAATTACTTTCCCAACCATCCCATGAATAAGACACATATCATTGACTAACTCACGCTTTTGAAACTTGAAACTCACGCTTTGGGTAGACACGAATTAGACTCAATAATATCTCGTTCAGAGAATAAACCTTAGTTGGCGTTCCTATAACGAGCCAACTCCCTTGCAATCCATAAATATAATACAACAAATAGTGGTGATATCTACCACTTATACAAAACTTTACATCGTTGGTTTTTCAAACTCACCAACTTCTTCTTTCTTTTTCTTTTCTTTTTTTTTTCCGATTTTTTTTCTTTTTCTTATTTTTTTCTTTTCCTTTTTTTTAACAAATAAAAAACAAATGGTGTAAAATTTCACCACTTCACCATCATAATAAATCTGGATAATTTTTCCATATACTTCATAACTTCAGATATAAAAATATTAGTGAAAGTAGTAAACACACGAAAAATAAAAATATACAATATCTACTTTCACTTCCCATTGCATTGTGCAATTCCCGACCTAACCATAGATAATAATTACGCACACGAACACAGAAAACGCGGGGAATACACATTTTTACCAAAATCAACTAACCACGGACTTAAATCTACAGGGTAGGCTAAGGTGTAAGGGTGTAACGAAACATTTAAACATTGGTGTAAGAAACGAAAGGAATGGCTCTGAGGGTTTTTCTAGGGGTATCTTACTCTAAAAATGAGAGTAACAAAAGGGTTTATACGGGGGTTAACTAACCGATGTAGTTAGTTAATATCACATAACATATATAGGATTTTTGGGTGTAATCCTAGAAATTTACCAAGTTAGACAAGTCACTCCAATTATATCAATGATGCTCATTATGGTGGTCTCGACTAGTATACAAGCCAAGTTCTAAAGTTTACTACAAGTCACCGGCACACTCATATTTTTGTGGAATTTGGGTAAAACATTAGGAAACATAATAGGCTTAATTCTCACAATGTGGAAATACGGGTTATGGGTGCGGTATGCAACTTTGATTTCACAAAAACATGCTAAAAAAAATTTAAAATTTGAGCATATTAAGCACATATTACGCATATTTTTGAAAAAATAAGGACAAGTAGCGTTCTAATTCTCCATCCCTCCACTTAAGATACACAACGTCCTCGTTGTGTAAATAAAAATTAAAAACAGGAAATAGAAAGAATTAGAACGAAAGACTCCCCTAACATTTGCTCGGTATGATCCTCCATGGTAAGAATGCGAGCATATGCGGGAGTTCATCAATACCTTCAATTGTCCAGACCTGTAAAAATATAGAGACCACAGAAAAAGAAACTCGAGAACATCTCATTAATCATCGGTTAGAAATAAAAAATATGAAAAGTTACAGGTCAGAGTGTCGATGCGCCGTATCCATGGAATATTGGATACGCCGTATCGATTACCTGTAGGAAATATTAATGTACACGTCAGGGTTTAATGCGCCGCATCCACTAAAAGTGAATACGCCGCATTGACCAACTAACAAAAGTACGAAAATAAAAATATATTAAAAATAAATAAAAGATAAGCATGGGTTGCCTCCCACGAAGCGCTTGTTTTAGTTAGAGTCACGAGCCTGACTCCACCCTAATTTCCGGATTGTCAATCTTCATTATTACCTGAGAGATAAACAACCAAGAAAACTAGCAGTAACCAAGACACACAATATACAAAACAATAAAAACTAAATAAATACTAAAAATAAAAAAAATGAAAAATATTTTTTTGGGTCACAGAAGATCGATGCGCCATATCCAACAGACAATGGATACGCCGTATACGACACAAGTTAATACACCGTATCCAACAGACAATGGATACGCCGTATTAGCTTTCTGTAACAGTTTTTTTTTTTATAAAATTTAAATACTAAGTCACACAAACTAAAAAAAATTTGCCCACAGAGCATCAATACGCCGTATTCACAGACAAGAATACGCCGTATTGAAAACAGACAGATGTGCCGTATTCACAGACAAGAATACGCCGTATCTGTCTTTCTGGGACAGAAACATAGAAAAACAAAAAGACACATAAACAAATAAAACTAACTAAAATACCAATAAATCAAATTAAAAACTATCACTCCCTGACATCGGCGCCAAAAACTTGATGTGTCGTAGTATAGGTAATTATTCCTTATCAAGTTTTAAATTTATATTTTGCCGAACTAACCTATAGACTCTAAACACTAACGAGCAGTGTACCCGGTCAATGTAGATAGTTTCTAGGTAAGCAAGGGTCGTTCACTAGGAGTGAAGCTAAAGTGATCTATTGGTATTCTAATTACTCAACTAACTAGAAAGCAAGTAAATGTTTTTGTGGTTTTAGCCTGAGAGGCTAACACGATTTTTATGTGTGTTTAATTAAACTAATACGAGAAAATAAATATTAAACTAAATACAAGCAAATTAAAGATAGATGAAGATCAATAGGAAGAACGGGTTAGCCAAGTTTAATTCATCTTATAGTTATACATGCTTATGTCTACGTGTTTTAATTCATTCAATTGTTTAGTCGCCAATCCGATTATTAACCCTGTCACGATTAAATAACCTACCATCGTGGTGGGAAAGAGGACATGATCATAGTGACTCGTCTAGCATCAATACTAACTTATTGCTTTAAACCATCTAACCTAGTTCGGTATTACACGCTACTAGTCCTATTAGGTTGTAGACACGTTCCGTTTATGCCAAACAATGATTCCTAATAGAGATTCGGGTTAACACGCATATAACTCAACCAAGGCAACCACAATTACAGGAAGTTAAGTCACATCAATTAAAGTTATAAGGATCATACCCTAGTTACATAGACTTCTACTAGTTATAAGCAATAAACGAGTTTTTATCGACAAGCACCCAATCCAATAACAAAGTAAATCAATCAACATAATCATATAAACTAATAAAACTTCATAAACATGGCTAACACCTAAGGGTGTTAGCCCATAATCTCAGCAAAAGATAGAGTGTACATCAAAATTAAACATAAGAAATTCGTAGACAAATTTATTACGCTAACCGAATGATACACAAAGTTAAGTATTGAGATGTTCTTCATCGATCTTCGAGGATGGAAGGAGGAGGTGTTAGGGACGTTTTTGGGGTGTCCCCAACTGATAAAAGTGATGCCAAAGTCGTTCTAGGGCTTTGGTATTTATAGGATTAAGCAAGAGTAGCCTCCAAGGTTTACCAAAAATAGTCTGCAGCTGTTCCGACCTAGATACAGCGAATCTAAAAACCCTATGCGCCGTATCTCCTTCAGAAATGGATAGATTTCCTTTTTCTCTTCGCGTGGCCTTTTGAACGGGCTAAAACGGAGTCCGGATGAAGATTTTACGGCCAAAATACGAAAGCATCTTCGAGTGTCGACATGTAATCTTGATTTCTTCGTTAAGCTTCTAATCTCCACTTGATTTATCGTAAGGATTGTATATGGCCGATACGGCGCATCGGATTGGTCCGATGCGGCGTATCAAGGTAACTTCGCGTGGGGTCCAAGATAATAATATTCACGAATATTCTTTCACCGCCTTTAGATGCGGTGTATCTTCAATCTCTTATGCGGCGCATATTCTTCTGTGTCTTGGATCATCTTTTGGTGAAGTCTTGAGAGTGATACGCCGTATGTATGAAATGTAATGCGGCGTATCTGGAGTAGAACAAGTTGGTTCTTCTTCGTTGACCAAAGTTTCATATGCGACGCATGATAAAATCAGATGCGGTGCATGCTTCAAAGTCAGGCAATGGTCTTTAATCTCTTCAATTCAGCAGACTTTTCCAATCTTGATCATTTTGCTGCATTTTACGTCCATAATAGCTAACTTTCACCAAATGCTTGTTTATAACTGAGAATTACAAAAGTAAGCAATTAAGTATCAGTTCCCATATAAAATAATACAAAACACGCAATATGCATAGGATAAATGATGCTAATAAAATATACTTATTTGACGTCATCAGGGTCCACACGAGATGAATATTTATGACTAAATACTTGTTTAAGTCATAATCTTTAGTTTGATGAGTTTACATTTTGTGATTATCAAAACATAGAGATATCGAGAAATATTAATAACGTTTTTAGGCATTATTTATATCAACAATCTCCCCTTTTTTGATGATTACAAAACCTAAACTTATTAAATAAAAAATTAATGTTTTAGACAAGTATTTAGTGAGTTTATTATATTCACTTCTCCCCCTTTGTGTAGAATAAAAAAGGTTATGCCGACTAGTTTCATGAATGAAGTTAGACGGGATGAGAGCTCCCCCTCGTTAGAGGGCACCAAAGAATCGAGCTATGAAATGCTTGGCTACAAAAACAAGTTAAGAAGACAAGACATATATATATATATATATATATATTATATATATATATATATATATATATATATATATATATATATATATATATATATATATATATTAAGCAACCATAGATAATTAATTCGTGTTTTACGTTTTAGTTTACATTTGCTTATCTTACGTGCTTTAATTGTTTACTTGCTTGAATTGTGCTTTTATTTCTTTAATATTAGTGTAATTCTCATATATCTCTTTTTATCACATTTCAATACGCGTTTTTCGACACGTTTATTAATTTTCCATTCACACCTTCACACGGAACGACTCGGGAGTTCGTATTTCTTTCGAATTTCTTTGGAGATAATAATACACATTGATTTTAACGAATCAAATTTTTGGCGCCGCTGTCGGGGAAGGTTTGAAGTGAATTTTGGTTTTCGTTTTTAAAATCGTGTTTTGAAAAAAAAAAAAAAAAAAAAAAAAAAACCTTCCTTATCTTATTTTCTTATAAAAAAATTTTCAAAAATGTTAAACACTTTTCCTAAAGTGTTTGCAAAATACCAAAAATAAAATAAATCATCACTTTTTCTGAAAAGTGTTGTAAACCAAATAAGTTCGAACGACAAAACAAATCGTGAAATTAGTTGTTATCGGATTACTTTAACTCTACAACCGAATAACCGGGGTCAAGGTAGGCTTTGACATTAAATTGCAAGCCAAAGAGAGCGGGTTTTTAAGTAGCCTTTGTGCACACCTTTGCCCTCCCGCCTCGTTGCGCGTAGTTTTAAAGGAAACAATTTCGGTTGACGAATCGGTTACAAAAATATTGTGATATAAAAAACAAAACAAAAGAAAAAAAATATTGTGATTTTAATGTTTTCTCTTATGTATAAAAAACAAAAAATATTGTAATTTCATTTTCTTATATATAAAAACCAAAAATATTTGCTTTTTCAAATTTGTTTTTGAATTTGATTTTTTTTTTAAAACTTTTGTTTCTTTTTGGTGTATGAACACCCGTTCTTCTTCACATAACTTACTTTCTCCACTTTCAAATCCCGAAAGGGTTATTCGTCACACACATCGTGTTAATTTTTCAAACGTTGATGAAATGAACAATAACGATCACAATGAGGACCCTCCGGTGGGACCTCAACCTCCTCCCGATCTCCGTACGATGGAGAAGTTATGTCAACCGACTATGTTCGGACGTGGTGGCCCGATTGCCCCCGTCAATATCGAAGCGGCGGATTTTGGTCTTAAACATCACATGATCCAACAAGTCCAAAATTTTTGCCAATTTCACGGTTTACCCGGTGATGACGCGAACAAACATCTTGATAAATTTTTAACCGTCACACAAAGTATGAAACAAAATGGTGTCTCCGATGATGCCCTTCGTCTATATCTTTTCCCATTTTCATTGACGCATCATGCCACCACTTGGTTTGATCGACTTCCGAAGAATTCAATTCACACGTTCAATGAAATGGTTTCCAAATTCTTGGCAAAATACTTTCCACCATCAATGGTGACGAAGCTAAGAAACGACATAAGCAATTTCTGACAACTTCACGACAAGTCCTTATTCGAGGCATGGGAACGTTATAAGCTTTCGATTGATCGATGTCCGAATCACAATATGTTGCTCGTCGCGATTATTGATACGTTTTATAATGGTTTAACTTTACGACATCGTGATACGATCAATGCTGCTGCGGGTGGTGCTTTTATGAAAAGACGCCCCGAAGAGTGCTACGCTCTCATCGAAAACATGACCGCCCATCACAATTATTGGGATTCCAATTCCGAGAGGGACGAGTCAACGAGATCTACCACGTCTTCCAATGCAGAAATAGCGGATCTTAACAAAAAGTTCGATGATGTTTTGCGAGCTTTCACAAATCAGAATCAAAATAACAACCGTCAAGTTAATGTGATTAATCAAAGTTGTGAAACGTGTGGTGGTCCACATCCGTATTATGAGTGTCCGGCCACCGGTGGCTACGGTCACGAGAACGTTTATGCTGCAAATACGGGAGGTAGCGGTTACCAACCGCAAGGAGATCTGAATCTTCTCAGCTACCGTTCCAACAATTATCTTGGACCACCTGGTTTTAATAACCAACCTCAGAATCAAATTGTGCCAAACCGAAACAATCAATTCAATCAGAATCAAAATCGTGATAATTACAATCAAAATTAAAATCGGAATTTTCAAAACCAAGGGAATTTTAATCAAGGCCCGAATCAAGGGAATTTTCAAAATGCTAATCATTGAAATTATAATCAAAATCAAGGTTTTCATCAAAATAACCGAGGTCAAAATTTCAATCAAGGTTTTAATCAAAATCAACCGACCTCGGATGAGATTATTAAACAACTTGTTCTTCAACATCAAAGTTTTATGAAATCTCAAGAATT
This sequence comes from Artemisia tridentata subsp. tridentata, assembly GCA_021014915.2. Classification (NCBI taxonomy): domain Eukaryota; kingdom Viridiplantae; phylum Streptophyta; class Magnoliopsida; order Asterales; family Asteraceae; genus Artemisia; species Artemisia tridentata. Next base: position 289,013,337 of record CP139504.1, read on the forward strand.
TTTGACTAAGGAAATTAATGAAATTAAGAAGCGTTTAAATGATCGACCCTCGGGCTCGGGTACTCTTTCTCTTCGAAGCAATACGATCGCTAACCCGAGGGGCGATGTTAAGGCGATCACGACTCGAAGTGGTGTTTCTTACGATGGACCCACGGCTCCAACTACCTCCCCTTCTTCTCTCCCTCCCAAGGTAGCGAAACGTGAGACCAAGGTGACAAAGTACCCGGTAATTCCTACTAATAATGGAAGAACCGAAAACGTCCAATCTCCGGTTGTCCAACCGTCTAAGTCAAAATAAGTTGAGCCCGAAGTTGCTCCCGTTGAGACTCCGAAGTCTAATCCAAAACCGTCAATTCCTTATCCTTCGCGACTCAATGAACATAAGCTCCGTGAAAAAGCAAACCACCAAATGGAAAAATTCTGTCAAATTTTCCAAGACCTTCATTTCGACATAAGCTTTGCGGATGCTATTCTTTTGATGCCTAAATTCGCGTCGACGATCAAGAATTTGGTGAATAACAAAGAAAAGTTACATAAATTAGCCAAACCGCCTTTGAACGAACATTGCTCGACGGTCATCCTTAAGAAGCTTCCCGAAAAGCTTGGAGACCCCGGCAAATTTTTGATCCCTTGTACTTTTACGGGTATGGTTGAATGCTTAGCCCTGGCCGATCTCGGTGCTAGCATTAACCTTATGCCGTTATCCGTGTGGAAGAAACTCTCACTTCCCGAGCTCACCGCGACGTGCATGACTCTTGAGCACGTGGACCGTACTATAACTCGTCCTCTCGGTATAGCCGAAGATGTTTTTGTCCAAGTGGGAAAGTTTCATTTTCTCGCCGATTTTGTGATTATTGATTTTGATGCCGATCCACAGGTTCCTCTCATTCTCGGGAGAGGTTTCCTAAGGACCGGTCGTGCTTTGATTGATGTTTTCGATGAAGAGATCACTTTACATGTTGGTAATGAAGCCGTTACGTTCAACCTTGACCAAACGTCGAGATACTCCTCCAACTACGATGTTGAATCGCTTAACCGAATTGATGTTATTGATGTTGCTGCGGAGGAGTATGCTCAAGAACTTCTCGGTTTTTCTAACAATGCTTCGAGTGGCAATCCTACTCCTTCTTCTGAGCCAATAGTTTCCGACTCTTCCCCTTCCCTTACTCCGTTTGAGGGAAGTGATTTCTTCTTGGAAGAAGTCGATCCTTTTCTTTCTATTGATACTCCAACTTCACCGGAAGTTGATGATTCTTATCGTGACCCGGAGGGAGATATTCTTTTGCTTGAGAAATTGTTGAATGAAGATCCGTCACCTTCTCTCCCTCTGAAAGAAATTAAAATTGAAGAAGTTAAAGAAATCAAAACGTCTAATCCTCTGGAGCTCGAGCTCAAGAATTTACCTCCTCATCTCGAATATGCTTTTTTAGAAGATACCGACAAGTATCCCGTCATCATTTCTAAAGACCTAAAAGATGAGGAGAAGACCCAGCTTATCAAATTTCTTAAGAAACATAAGAGTGCCATCGCTTGGCAAATTTCCGACATCAAGGGCATAGACCCTCGTTTTTGCACTCATAAGATTTTACTCGAAGATAATTATAAGCCTACCGTCCAACAACAAAGATGGGTTAACCCAAAAATTCATGAAGTCATAAAAAAGGAAATTCTTAAACTCCTCGACGCTGGGATGATTTACCCCATTTCTGATAGCCCATGGGTTAGCCCGGTCCATTGTGTTCCCAATAAGGGTGGAATGGCCGTCGTCACTAACGAAGATAATGAGTTAATTCCCACACGTCTCGTCACGGGATGGAGAGTGTGTATCGACTATCGCAAACTCAACGAAGCTACCCGTAAAGACCATTTCCCGCTCCCCTTTATGGATCAAATGCTCGAACGTCTAGCGGGAAATGAGTTCTATTGTTTTCTTGATGGTTTTTCCAGCTACTTTCAAATTCCTATTGATCCGTTAGACCAAGAAAAGACCACCTTCACTTGCCCTTATGGGACGTTTGCTTATCGACGTATGCCCTTTGGCTTATGTAATGCTCCGGGCACGTTCCAAAGGTGCATGATGGCCATATTTCACGATATGATTGAGAAAACAATGGAGGTGTTTATGGACGACTTTTCGGTTTATGGAAACTCATTTACGACTTGCCTTTCCCATTTAGAGAAAATGCTCCAACGGAGTGAAGACACTAACTTGGTTCTCAATTGGGAGAAATGTCATTTCATGGTTAAAGAGGGCATTGTCCTTGGCCATAATATTTTGAAAGCCAGGATTGAGGTCGATAGAGCTAAAGTCGATGTGATCGTAAAGCTACCTCATCCCACGACCGTCAAGGGAATCAGAAGCTTCCTTGGTCATGTCGGCTTTTATCGACGATTCATTTAATACTTTTCTAAGATAGCCCGACCTTTGACCCACCTTCTTGAAAAGGATGCTCCGTTTATCTTTTCCAATGAATGCATCAAAGCATTTAATATTCTTAAGAAGAAATTAACGAAAGCTCCGATCTTAGTTGCCCCCCATTGGGACTTGCCTTTTGAGCTTATGTGCGATGCTAGCGATTATGCTATCGGGGCGGTCTTGGGGCAACGTAAGAACAAGTATTTTCAGCCCATACACTATGTGAGCAAGACAATGACCGAAGTTCAATCTCATTACACGACCACTGAGAAAGAGTTACTAGCCGTCATTTATGCTTTTTAAAAGTTCCGACCTTATCTTGTCTTGACTAAGACCATAGTGTATACGGACCATTCGGCTTTAAAATACCTTTTTGCTAAACAAGATGCCAAGCCTAGGTTACTTTGGTAGGTTCTCCTTCTTCAAGAATTCAATGTAGAAATTCGTGACAAGAAAGGAGCAGAGAACCTAGCCTCCGACCGTCTTTCGAGACTAGAAAACCCCCATCAAAGTGATCTCGAGAAAAAGGAAATCACCGAGACATTTCCTCTCGAGACACTTGGGAGCTTATCACATGATTCTAGTACCCCATGGTTCGCCGACTTTGCGAATTACCATGCGGGGAATTTCATTAGGAAAGGGATGTCGTCCCAACAAAAGAAGAAATTTTTTAAGGATGTTAAACATTATTTCTGGGACGACCCCTACTTGTTTAAGATTTGTGCGGATCAAGTGATCCGGCGGTGTGTTCACGGCAAGGAAGCCGATGAAATTCTTATGGCATGCCACAATGGACCCATGGGGAGACATCATGGTGCCAATTACACCGCTAAGAAGGTTTTTGATTCCGACTTCTATTGGCCGACGATATACCGGGATGCACATGACTTGGTGAAGTCTTGTGATTCTTGCCAGCGTCAAGGAAAATCTCTCAAAAGGATGAAATGCCTCAAAACGCTATTCAAGTTTGTGAGATCTTTGACGTATGGGGTATAGATTTTATGGGACCATTCCCGTCTTCTCTAGGGAATAAGTATATACTCGTGGCCGTCGATTACTTGTCGAAATGGGTTGAAGCGAAGGCGCTCCCCACCAATGACGCCCGAGTTGTTGTGAAATTTTTGAAGAGTCTATTTGCCCGATTCGGTACACCTCGTGCTATTATAAGTGATCGCGGTACTCATTTTTGTAATGATCAATTTGCTAAAGTTATGCTTAAGTATGGAGTTACCCATCGTCTTTCGACCGCATATCACCCGCAAACGAGCGGTCAAGTTGAGGTTTCCAATCGTGGCTTGAAACGTATCTTAGAGAGGACCGTAGGTGAAAATCGTGCCTCATGGGCCGATAAATTAGATGATGCTTTATGGGCCTTCCGCACCGCTTACAAAACACCCATCGGGTGCACTCCATACAAGTTGGTGTATGGAAAGGCTTGTCACTTGCCCATTGAGTTAGAGCACAAGGCCTACTGGGCCTTGAAACATGCTAATTTTGACCTTCAAACCGCGGGTGATCACTGTAAAATTCAATTGAATGAATTAACCAAACTTCGGGATCAAGCCTACGAGAATTCTTTGATCTACAAAGAGAAAACAAAGAGGATTCATGACTCCAAAATCAAAGACCGCGTTTTCAACGTTGGTGATCGAGTCCTTCTTTTCAATTCTCGATTGAAGATTTTCTCGGGCAAACTCAAAACCCGTTGGTCAGGACCGTTCACCGTTACCCAAGTGTTTCCTTATGGTACCGTCGAGTTAGCTCAACCCGATGGTCCCAACTTTAAGGTGAACGGTCATCGTCTCAAACACTATTTTGGAGGGGACATACCACCCATGGTTGTCCCGAATCTCCAAACTTTCCCCAAGGACAATTGAATTCGGGGATCGAGTCAAGCTACGTGACTCGGTGAACAAAAACAAAGCGCTTCGTGGGAGGCAACCCATGCTTATCCTATCTATCTATTTTCTATTTTCTTATTTCTAATAAGTGACGTGAGGAGGGGCGACCTCTTCCATATCTCGTGTTTCGTGGTTGTTGTTATGTATGTTAAGGATTTGCCCCGATTATGAAGATCTCTAACTCGTGGTTTTGTCTTTACTCCACTCGAGTCTCATTCATCGTTGCTTTTTGGGAAATCCATTATATCCAAAATCTTATCGTCCAACGTTTATCTTTTGGCATAATTAATAAACGACCTTAGATTTTACGTAGGATTACCCTTACCTTTGAAACATTGAGGACAATGTTTATCTTTAGTCTGGGGGGGGGGGGGTGAATCTTCGATTCGATTTGACCTTGCACTTTCATTTAGCCGTTTACTTACGCAACCCCGTTTTTCCTAAAAAATTGAAAAAAAATTTGATGAAAAATCATGAGAAAAAGTTTAAAAAATGAGAAAAATTGAAAAAATTTGCAAAAATATAATAAGTTTTGACACCATGTTTGACTTTCCGCTGGTAAGAGTAAGAATAAAATTTTGACTTGATCGGGCGTGTTGAGCCATAGCTTGTTCACTTAACCAATAAAATCTTAAAGCTTGATTATCGGCTAAGCATTCGCGGATCTCATTATTTGAGATTTTAAATTTGCGAAGAACGAGAAATGATAGAGTTTATTTAGAAGTTAGATGCTAAGCGTGGAGTAGTTGGTTCTCTTTAGAGCTCATCGAAGGTACTTGTGGCTTTTTGCTCCCACAAAATTGTTTCACCCCATATTATATGCTAATAATAATTAAAGGTGTTTAGGTTTTGGCGAAATTTAGTTTTTTTATCTTCTTAAGAGAATCCTTGCTTTAAATATTGAGTACACATCAAGGTCGCATAATAAAAAAATATAATAAAGTTAAGTTTATAAGCTACGGTTCGAGATCGGGCCCTTGGATCCTTATTTCCAAACGGGTTTAGGTCTTGGCTACCCTCTTGCGCCGGCCCTTGGGCCTCTTTTCAGGAATGTATGAGGTCTTGGTCTAACCACCTTGGATCCTCATTTCAGGAATGTCTAGAGTCTTGGAATTCTCCGTCGTAACGGCCCTTGGATCCTTTACTCCGAGTAGGTCTAAGGTCTTGGAATTACCCCGTGAAGCTCCGTAGTACACGTTATCAATGAAAAGTAAAGTAAAGTGAAAAAAAAAATGATGAAAAATGCAAAAATGAAAAAGTTAAAAATATTTATATATGAATAAGTCCCAATTCCTTGATGTGGACCTCATTTTTAAAGCAACGACTCTCGAGAGAAGATCGAAAACTACTTAGCGTCTAAACTTGGTATCTTTATCGGACTAAAAAAGTTATTGAAACTAGAAAGTATGAATCAATTCATTTCTCAACAAAAATAAAATAAATAGATTCAAAAAATTAGGAAAATGGGAGCAAGAGGTAATTACACAAGTAACTTCCATGGGTAGTGTTGGCATCTAACTTGTAATTAAACAATGATTTCGTTTTAAGCTTAGTTTGGGGGCTTGTGAAAAATCAAGGACGACGAATTTTATCCGTATGGTCACTTCTCCATGAGTCGTGTTCTTACTCTATGACCCTAAACATTATTGAAAAATAATGAAAGTCAACATACCGTCATAAGAAAAAGTGGAAATATACAAAAATAGGTAGTATAGAATTAGTAAAAGGAATAAAATGGAAAATCGGGGCGTTTTCGGGAATAAATGATTTTGTAATCTCTTTTGAACGTTTTGCTACTTTCTAAAGTTAGTAAAAAGAGTTGTAAAGTTATTTATCTCAAAAGCGTGAAGTGATGACATTGCGTGAGGACACGACAATACCTTAGTCTGGGGGATTTTGGTATGTGCTTATTCACATACATTTTATTTGCCAAATCAAGACCAAAACGACCAAAAACTAACCATAAATGCCAAAGATATTGTGTTTTTGTGTTTGTGATTGTGCAGGAACGGATATTTCAAAAATGGACATAAACCAAAGCTAAAAAGACAAAAACGAGCACGAGATTTGGAAAAGTGTCAAAAGCCGAAGTCGGGGAAGCATTTCATCACTTTATGAGCTCAAATTGTCAAAATCAACCTTGGAGATTTAGAAAGTTGCAAAAATGAGGAAGAACTTTGAAGGATTTGGCAAGATTGGTCCCTCAACTTTTAGAAGTTGTCAGATTTAATCATTTGAAGATATCTTTGAAGAAAATGTCACCTATGGTCCTCAAATATTCAAAGAAGACAAGAAAAGCCCTTGGAAAGTATTTTTGAAGACTGGCAGAAGTGGTCTCTATATTTTCAGAATCTACACAATTGGTCCTTGGAACTTATAAATCCTAAACCTATATTATATAACCGGATCCACTTATTCCCTAAACCTTTTATTACCCAACCCAAAACCAAAATACCTCTAACCCAGCAACAACCAAAGCCCAATACCCTTTATTATAAAACCCGAGCCCAATAAACCCCCTGGTCAAACCCACAACCAAACCCCGGTCAAACATTAAACGAAAATCAAATAATAATAAATAAATGTTACCCGCCCCCCAATTCTTACCCCAAACCCAGATTTCACTGTTCCCTTATGAACCCTAATTACCCCCGTACCAAAATAACCACAATTAAGGGCAAATTCATACATGTTCACGCAATTCTAGAAGACCCTGACATGGCAGACCTGCCATGTCAGCCATCCGCGTGAGAATAAGTGCCAATGATTGGTTAATGATCTAATCTAAAGGTTGAAAATGATGGATTGGAGGCCAAGATTGATCTAAGGGCTAAGAGTGACTCAAAGAAGCACAGAGGCACACAGATTGATGACATGGAATGCTAGAAGGATCCTTGGCTCTCCTATATAAACCCCCCATTTCTCACAGATTAGGGTGTGTAGGTTTTATGTAGTGTTACTATGTCAATTTTTTTTCTGAATTGTAATCTCCATTTTCTTTTGTAATTGCAGCTTTTAGTTAATGAAATAGAAGTTTTCTTTTACATAATTCATATTATTTAGTTACTTTAATTTCTCAATTTGCTTAAAAGCTTGTTAAAATTAGCTTGTTTATTGTTTAATCAATTTCTAGTAATCATTGTTAGTTATCTAGTAGTAATATTTCATAGTTGTTAATCTAAACTAAAAAATAAAAAAATAAATCAGAAAATAAAAAATAAAATAAAAAAATATTTTCAAATCTCAAAACCAAGCTTCAATAAGCTTGTTTTATAATTAGTTTCAACTCATTTTAGCTTATATAGCTTCTGTGAGTGGTGTAGGACTTTAATTAGATCATTTCCTAAAAAGTCAAAAAGTCAATAAGCTCTCCATAAGCTCCCAGCTTATCAAGATGAAGATCTTATTCCTTGTTCCTGAGTCCTGATTTATGAGCCTATTTAAAGATAGGCTGTGTTCAAATGTACCTCTGTTAAGCTGAGGTTGATTTGTAAGTCTTATTGTTCCATTTAGCTTAATAATTGAAACTACTTATATAAGTGTTTAGATCTATTGATATTCTGTGTTCTGAGCTTATTTGGTTTACTTGAGTTTGATTTTTGCTTAGTGATAGTTGTTTGCTCTTTAGATCTCATAGTTGTTCTTATATTTGTTTATCTGTCTATTTACATCAGTAGTGTAGATCTTATAGTAAGTGTTAATTTGATGCATAATCTAGCTTAGAATAGTTTAATATAGCTTAATTGTTCATTGTGCATCATTAGTTTAGTTTAAATCTCATTTAAATAACAAAATCATAAAAATAGTTATAGATAAGAAGTGTTTGGATTAGTAGGTGTTAGTGTGTTTTTGTTAGTTCTAGTTGTTGCACTCAGTTTCTATTAGTCACATTAGGTTCATTCAGTGCATTTCAATCAAAAATTCAGTAGTCGCTTACTTAAAAGTCAAAATCCATCTTTATTTACCTGTCTGCATAATCAGTTTAGAATGAGAGTTGCACAATCATAAAAATAGTTGCATAAGTTATTCATTTAGCTTAGAATAGTCATAATCTAGCTTATTACTGCATTATCAGTAGATTAGAAGCATTAGAAATTCATTTTAGTCAAAACTTTTCAAAAGCATAAAAAAGTCAAAATCCAAAAATATTTTACAAATCCATTTTTGTTTTGATTTATCATTTCTTTAATTCTCAGTCAATTTATTTAAAATTTTGGGATAATAAAGTTTGGAAGCTGAACATCTTATTCCACATTTTTTTTTATAATTTTAGGAATTTTTCTCATTAGCTTATCCATAGCTTTTAGTGGCCTGTTTTGCTTATATATCCCCTGCACACTCAAATCTGGCCAAGCAGTCCTTTTCACAAGCTTGTTTTGAGTTTGTTACTTGAGCTTATTGAGAGATTCTTGGTTCTATGGAAAGCCTGCTCTGATAGCTTTTAGGATTTGGCCTTTGTTTGCACTAGTTAGCTTATTTGAACAACTTATTTTGGCCAGATAGTTACCTGAGCAGGCTGTTTGGATATTAGTTTGCTCAGTTTTTAGCATAGTGATTATTAGAGCCTGTTTGTTTGTTAAGCTTGTGATTCTTGGTTCCTTAAGCTTGCTGAGCTGTAATTGAGATTATATAAACTTGTGTTACCCTGAGTTCATCCTAAGCAGCTTGTTCTTATGACTTTTTAGTTTAAGTCTTTGTTCCTTTGCTCATAATTGTTCATTGTTGGCATTTTAGTAGCTTGATTGAGCTTTAACCAACTTTTCAGTAAAAAGTTTTTCATAAAAGTTTCTTAAATCTAGCTGTTAATCATTATTGCAAAGAAAAAAAAAATAGTTTTAAAAAATATACCACTGCTAGGATTTGAACCCGGGCTACCTAGCTCACCCCCACACACTCTACCATCTACCCTAGGGACTTAAATCATTAGGTTCATACCAATTTTAATACTTCACACCTTTGGTCCTTATAAGCCTAGTTTAGCAGTTTAGCTTATTGTCTGCTTTTTACAATTGCTTTTTGAGTTTTCTTATTTTTCCTAGGTTTCTTTTAGTTTAATAGATTTTTATAAAAAAATTCGAATTTATTTGAATTGTTTTACTATTTCTTTTGATTTATTTCCTTTTAAATAGTTTTTAAATCTTATTAATTAAATAAAAAGTCATAAAAAATATTTTCTTTTTCCAACATTTTCTTTTAACTTTTAGGCTCTAGAATAATTAATTTTTCACCCGTAGGCTTAGGATTGCTTAGAATTTGCTTTTTAATTAGTTACGTTACGTTTATTTTACGTAGTCAATTCGTGTTTTACGTTTTAGTTTACATTTGCTTATCTTACGTGCTTTAATTGTTTACTTGCTTGAATTGTGCTTTTATATCTTTAATATTAGTGTAATTCTCGTATATCTCTTTTTATCACATTTCAATACGCGTTTTTCAACACGTTTATCAATTTTCCATTCACACCCTCACGCGGAACGACTCGGGAATTCGTATTTCTTTCGAATTTCTTTAGAGATAATAATATATATTGATTTTAACGAATCGGCCCCCAAGGCCGGGTACTTGCCATATACCCAGCAAAATCGAATATAGTACTCCACAAATTGCTTATCAGGCAAAAGGAGTGGGAGGGTCAATTCCTGTAGGCCTATATCCCTATATTCGTGCTCACCCGCAGGTGATTAATGGTTCATGATCGGAGGGTCTTGCTTGTGGCAAAAATGGTACTTAGCATCACACTTAGGAATAGCTTACCAAATCAGGAATAGCATACCAGTAAACAATTGTGCTCAAAAAACATTTAAAAGCATGTATCTCACCCCAAGTAGTTTGCAAAGCAGTTAAAATAGATAAAAGTGGGGCTATGAACTCACTTGAGTATGCAGCAATGCAAGATATCACAAATAACACAAATGGCATCAAGTAGCAGAGCATAACGTCCTCAAGGAAATACAAGCACAATGTTATCAAGAAAGTATAAGCACAACGGTACAGGATCGGCACAACCTAACAAGTAATATGTTTCATAAATAATTCTCAAGTAATATATAAAGTAGCGTTCGTTATATACGTGTGTTAATATAATAGAGTATAGTTTTCAATGGTGATAAAAAAAAGTAAACATTTGTAATCTCGTGTGAATCTTAGGAAAATACGGTTTCAAGAATAAGACGAAGAAAGTCGGCGAAACGAAATCAAACAAATAGAAAGGAATGACGAAAAAGAGTAAAACGCTCTCGTGGAGAAGTCGTAAAATGTATAATCAGATAATAACTCACGCCAAAACAAATAGTACCCACAATGACAGAATAAACGAGAAGAGAAAAGAATAAAAGAATATAAGAAATTAGACAAAACAAACAAAAGAAAACATTGATAGATAGTTTCGGTATTTACCCAGTTTTTCCCAAATAGCGTTGAAAACAGTAAATGTTGAAAAGGTTATAAGATATTTTGTAAATCTCAAATGGTTTAAGTTTATAAAAGATTTTATGAAATTTCGGCATGACCTTCCCGTTTATTGAACGTTTCCCGAGTCAAACGACTCTTTAATTAATTAATTAATTAATTGTCGTTAAACGTCACAAGTTATATAATACAACTGAATATATCATTTGCGAATATATTAGTTGTTTAGCTTTATCGACCATTTTGTATTGTTCGGGTCCAGATATGATAAACTAGTCAAAGCCTACCACATCTTTCCGTCTCATGTACCAAAGGTCCATACATCCAAATAACTAATACCGTAAATCCGATACGTTCAATTCATGTCCAACAATATATCACAATATCAAGTCCATATCTGAGTGTTGCAATATTATCCCTTAACTATTATTATTTTTATTATCGTTATCCCATTTAAATATTACCGAAACCATATCGAGACAAATAAATAACACAAACGACAAACAATATAACTATTGCCGTGACTCGCCACGAGTCACGGCTCGACTAAATCCGAGCCGATAAGGCTCTCGGCCTAAACAATTCACGAGACCCAAAGTATATCTGAAATTTACTTAACTTATATTATGAAAACATGTATATATAAAATCTATTTAGTTTTTCTTTTATAAAATTCCTTTTTCAAATAATTAATAATCCCATTTTAATCAAAATAAATCCAAATGTATTCAAATGAATCCCAAATCAACTCCAAATCAAACCAGACTAGTTCTAAATCATTCCTGGCCAAACCATGACTCGCCGTGAGTCACGGCGAAGCTTAGCCTAGGCTGTCAAGATCCAAACAACCAAACGAGACCCTCGACAAAAAAAACAAACGGGTCAAAAACTCATCAAAGTCAATCCCAAACTTCAACACAACCTCAAAATATCATCACAACGTCAAAATAATACCAAAATCGTCAACCCACCGAGTCAACTGAGTTGACTCGGTGCGTTAACCGGTCAACTGCCGAGAATAGGGGTCCACACGAGATGATTTACAAAGTTTTTATACCCATTTTATTATCAAAATGTTTTTATTTTCTGATTTATATAAAAGCCCATTAGGGTTTTGATAAAATAATTTATTAAAAGAAAATTTGAATAAAAAGGGCGTGTTTGTTTGTTTACCGAGAAGAAAAAGAGAAAGGAGGAGGGAGGTGGTCCATGGTGGCGGGGGTGAGGTGAAGGGACGAGTCTCGAACCAGCAACCATGAACCAAAAACAACCTAAATGTGCCCTCACTCTAAACCCACAACAACAAACAACTGAGAACCTCCTCTTGATCGGCTAACGAAGCGGCGACACAAAACGGAGTGACCTGAAAAGATGGCGACATGAGGAGACGGTGCGTGGGGTAACAGATCTGCGTGCGTTAACTTCCGAAACAGGTTCACAATGATGAAATAGGGGTGGGAGTGGTACTAAAACAGCGGCGGCAAGGTGGTGGAAGGCCGGATAAGGAAGAGAGGACAAGGGGAAGTAGGTACGATGGAGATGATGGTGATTGTGGTGTGGTGGTGGTGGTTATTGTGATAACAATAACGACAGTTGGAGTTGGTGGCCGTGGATCAGAGTGACGGCTGGAATTTAAGAGAGATGAGGAGGGTTTATTAGTTAGGTTTGTGAGTTGAGATGAAAGAGATGAAACCCTAAATGGGTGTTACTCTTTTTATATATAAAAAAATGTAGAAGATAAATTTTAAAATCAAGTAAAAGTTTATAAAAGTAGAGGGGCGTGAGTGAAAATATAACCACATGGACTGTAATTGTAATTTATGAAATCTTTTGTAAGTTTGAGGTTCGGGATTCGTTTAGCTTATCAAACTTCCGTTTTAGTTGACAGGACCTGCGCCATTGAATTTAAAATAATTTTTCCGATAAGAATGAATATAAATACGTAAAACTTTCTCGTAAATTAATAAAATCATATTATAAAATTGTTTAACGCATTTTTAGTTGTGCCGATGTGCGTTAGGTGAAATTCCTTTCACGTTTTGCGATATAAATCTCGTATCCAAATTCAAAAAGGTTCGGAAAAATTTAAAAGCTTAACGGAAAAGCAAAATAGATATTTTAACTCGTAAAATATGTTTAGGAAGTTTACCTGGTGTTACAGCACATACCCCTAAAAGGAATTGCGTCCTCGCGATTAGGTTCAAGTTATAAGTCAGAATAATGTTGGTGAAAAGGTGATGGTGCTAGTAACAGATTTGAGACTCACTAGGTTGTTCTAATGGTTTCTCTTTGCTCGTGGAAGAGTATCTGAGTTGTCTTCTACAATGTTGTCTCCTTCTAGCGTTTGGGTGAGGTACAATGATCCCTAGAGTAAGTTCAATAGGAGAAAACAGCTTAAGTCTTATCTACGCGATGTTTCACAATTTCGTTGGTATGGTCTCCTCCAAATTCTCACAGTCTCAATTCCATTGTGGGGTTTATATCCTGGTGACGCAAAAATCCTAACCCGATACATGTAAAGTAGTAAAAATGATGGGGTGACTGATCTTTAAAAAAGTTTTCGAAATTGTGTGTTTTCCTACTCAGAGGAATCGATAAAATTTTTGTTTTTTAAACTTTATTTGAGTAAACGTTAGTACAAATTTGACCAACATAACTTTCCAAGTATTACAAATGTCTTTGTTGGGAATTAATATTTACGTAAGATGACACATTTCCAAAAGATTTTACAAGTTTGTAAAAATCGTGTTTCCAATCGTGGTATGGATAAGATAAATTTCACAAAAGTTGACGTTCGACATTTCCCAACAAAAGTTTGATAAAAATTTGACCAGAAAATTTTAATCCTCAAGATAGGTATTTCAGAAAATATTACTACGAGTTTCAAAGTTGACTTAAAAGCATTTCAAGAAAAGTCCTTAAAAGTAATATCATCAAAGAAGAAGGGTAATTGAGCATGTACGTCCACTTATGTTTCTATGTATCCAAGGAGAAGATCTGGTTGTCAACGCTGAGTGGGGTTCAATGTTTAATATCAGGCGAAGCTCAAAGGTGTAAGTATCTCCAACTTGTTTAAACGGTACCTAAAGGTATCCTGATCAAAATTGTTGTACTGGCGGTTTGGAAGGAATAACTCGGTGCTAAGGGGTATCACGACCTAAACGGTTGCACTACTAATCAGGAAATATAATCGCATGAAAAGGAATATGTATCTTGTTCATTGATGAAACGGTATTAAGGCTTGATTGGTTGTGATCTATATTCTCAGGCAAAGGTGTGGGATCCACTTCCAGGGTTTGGTTTACTTTCAAAGGGAAACATTGGTTATTCTGTTTATGAAGTAATAATGTAAAAACATTTTCATGAAGGTAAACGGTTCACAGGGTGATTGTAAAATACTTAATAAAATCGTTTGTAGAACAGCTTGTAGAGTGATGGAGAACGATTTATCATTCATAAAATAATAACAAAATCATAGTTTAATTTGTGACCTATTAGCAAGTTAAAGATCGGGTTACATAATAACTTGTGGGATGATTTGTAAGACAATGCATAAAGTAATAAGAAAATCATTTGTTATCCGTAAAATATTGGAAAAGCTATAGTTAACTTAATGATTTGTAGCAAAACGGTTCATCGGGTGATAGTAAGATAGTTTTGAAAAGTAATGACAAAATAAATTGTAAGACAATATTATAACATAGTTTTATTGTTTTGAAATCAAACAGTTGCTAAATCAGCTAGTGGGAGAGTAAAGTGGTTTATAGGGTTGTAGTAAAACAGGCAGAATATTTGAAACACCGTTTATAAAAATTTGTGAAGTTACCCGTTGGTTCATGAAATAGTAGTGAAGTAGCGGATCGGTTTATTAATTAATGATTGGATGGGTTGTATAATGAGTTGTAAAACAATTTATAGAGTGATAGGAAAACAATTTATTATTTATAAAGTAGTAACAAAATATCAGTTTGTAATATAATAGTAGGACGGTAAACATTTTTCTGAAAACCCTTTGATTATTTGAAATAATTTAGTTTATTAAAACTACCTTGTAATAAAATAAATAGTAAATGACATTAAGAATTCAATTTATTATTTATAAAATAGTGGTAAGGTCAAAAAAATTTTGTTTTTGGTAATATGGTAGCAAAACATTTTGTAGGAAGACCGCAAAATGGTCGGTAAAATAATTGAAAGCAGTTTGTACGTTAGATAGCGACACAGTCCTCTATGGACTCGACTTGTGATTTCCAGATGTTCAAAATAGTGAAAATATAGAAAGTAGTTGAAGTACGATGGTTTGTAAAAGTTGAAAACGAAGGATATTGCTCAAGTGCGTAAATAACCAAAATGAGATGAGTCAAAATATGAGAGTAAAAATGCGGCAAGTTACAAATATAAGTGAGAATGAGATAAGTACATACGAAGTTAAGGTAAGGATTTGAAACTCTTTATATCGCGGCTAATGTGCCCCATTAGTGGTGACCAGTAAAACGAAAGTGTTTGAAAAGCAAAACATGTTTAAGATTCATAAAAGGATAAACAAGTGTTACCGAGAGTGCCATAGTTGAAAATACGTGTAAAGTTTAAATGTGGAAAGAGTTGAGTAGGCAAAAAGGGATAAAAGTAAAGTTTTGAAAATGGTTAACGAGGATTAATAAATGCAAGCATAGTGAAAGTGTAATCGCATAGAAAGTGTGTAAAATTAATGAGTGGGTTTCATATACCTTATGATGCTTGCTTTAACTAAATAAAATAGATAAAACAGATTGGATGTTAAAAGGGTAAATGGCGTGGATCCCTGGTTAAAGTGTAAAGGTGGGAAATGGTTAATGATCCATGGTTTGTACAAAAGTTCTGACCAACAGAATTCGAATTATCTAAATCAGCATCAGCTTCGAAACACGAACATTAGGGCGAACCTCTAACATGGTTATAAGTAATTTCACTTACAAACTTAAGGTCAATGTTTCCTCATGAATACTATTATTTCGCCCACAGTTTCCAATATCCACTTCATACGATCAAACCACTAATGTGCTCATTTCCATCGACGAGTTACTTCCTAAGGCAACTAAGGGTGTCATCCAACTCATTGGTTTATATGCGGTGTATACAAGCTTCCTTACAAATGAAGGGGTAGGGGAAAAGGCGAGGCATAAGACAATACCAGAGTGCTCATGTTTTCAAAATTTGCTTTCGAATAGTATTTCTAAGTGGTGTTTCCAAAATGATATGTTCAAAGAAGTGCATTTTCAAAATAAAGTGCCCAAAAGAGTGTACCCTAAATAGTTCTAAATACAGTGTAACAATAGTGTATCCAAAATAGTTTTCGAATTAGTATACCGATACGATTCGTCTTTGAAATAGTGAAATAAATGTTGACTGTCCAAAATAGTAATCCAAATAGTTTGTCAAATTAGCGTACCCGAAGTAACATCCCTAAAATAGTTTTCAAGTAGTATATTAAGATTAGACGTCTTCAATTAGCGAAACCAAAGTTTAACATTCAAAATGGTATTCGGAATAGTATGTTAAAATAGCGTACCCAAAATAGCGTGGCCAAAAATAGTTTTCCCGAAATAACGTTTTCAAAATATTGTATCAATTTGTATATATATATTTTTGAAAAATAACGTATCGTAGTTCATTGTTTTATAAAGGTAGTAAAATAGAACACTGGTATCCCCAAGAGGTAAGTAAAAGGGTTAGGTATCTCTTCCAAAAATAGTAGCTCGGGTTGCTACATAAGTTCTTAAGGCTCCTGCTAGGTAACAATCAGCCTATTGTATGTTTTCTAGGTCTTGACAAGGTTCATTGACTGTTTCGTTGTTTACTTCTATCAAAAGGTTCATCCTACTGGCGTTAGGAAAAGGTTATTCTTAGTCGACTAGTGATCTAACCCGGTTCATCCACTGAGTGTGAGGTTTGGGGCGGTGAGGGCTGTAACATACCCCTAAAAGGCTAAAGAAATAAATTCAAACGAGACTCAAATTCACGGAATCAAGAAATCCAAATTCAAACAAAGCCAAAACCAAATGCAGACACTCCAATAAACTCAAATGTGTTTAATATAATACCGAACGAGTTAAAATAAACAACTCAAATTCAAAACGGTGACCGATCGGGTATCACCTGACCCGGTGCGAACAAAATCAGACGGTGACGAACAAAAGTTCCATATAGGCGGAAAGGTATGATGATTCGAAGCGCCGTGCAATTCGTGGAGTTTTGTGATGCCAGTGTGTCGTGTACATGTGCAAAACTTTACCATTTTCCAAAAATAGAAAAAAAATCCCGAATTATAATTCTGTTATTACTACACCCGGATTGATCGCAAAATTAGTTTCTGAGACGTAGGTGATCAAGCCACGTCCCCACTATATTTGGTTGATTATAGGTGATCAGTCTACTTTCAACCGATGATCAATGAATTTCGAGATACTCCGCTTAGTTATACTAGTACCATGTCCCTCACTTTAAAAATCGTTTTGAAAACAATGACGAGTGTCCAACTCGAAATCAAATAATGTATTTACGCAAGGAAATAGCGTAACTCAGTGACAGATTCGGTGCATAAGCGTACATATAAGAAAATACTTATAGTGAATAGTGAAAATAAGGTGAGTAATAATTAATACATAGCCACGCACACATCTCATCAAATATGCAATCAAGCATGACATCAATTATATCATCAATTATAATCACACGCGAGGCACCGACTTGGAAGGCAGGCACGCTTTGGTCATAGGAAAAATGGTTATAGTATGGGTTTTTGAAAATACCAGTTCTCTAAAACCTGTGGCTCTGATACCATCTGTAGCACCCCGAAAACCGGATCAGCGGAAGCATACAAGTCTGGGGCTACTACTCGATTGTTATCACAACAAAAGGTACAAATAACGGTTTTACATAAATCTTTTTAGAAGAAGGTTTATAATTGAAAATATTCAATTTACATCATTTAAAATAGTGCGGAAAATATAGGTCCAAAAAGGTTTTAAAGCGGTCCCAAACAGTTTTCGGAGTCTTCTATGACCAAGCCACGCCCCTTGCCAAGCTCCTCCAATTTATGATATGCATCAGGAGAAGATCTAACACCTAAGATAAAACATGCTAAAAGTCAACACAAAGGTTAAGTGAATCCATAGGTTTAAAGTTAAGTAGTTGAGCACAGGATTTTTAACCTGGAAGATATAAGCAATAAATGAAAATACCAGGTAAGCCACAATAAATCATACATCTCTGTGTATATAAGTGAATGCTAAGCTCATGACACGCAAAACGTTAACCAACACCAGTAACCCTGTACTGGAAAAAGTCGACAATAACCGCGGAATTTCATAATATAATAATGCCCCCAAGGCCGGGTACTTGCCATATACCCAGCAAATCGAATATAGTACACCACAAATCGCTTATCAGGCAAAAGGAGTGGGATGGTCAATTCCTATAGGCCTATATCCCTATATTCGCGCTCACCCGCAAGTGATTAATGGTTCATGATCAGAGGGTCTTGCTTGTGGCAAAAACGGTACTTAGCATCACAGTTAGGAATAGCTTACCAAATCAGGAATAGCATACCAGTAAACAATTGTGCTCAGAAAACATTTAAAAGCATGTACCTCACCCCAAGTAGTTTGCAAAGCAGTTAAAATAGATAAAAGTGGGGCTATGAACTCACCTGAGTATGCAGCAATGCAAGATATCACAAATAACACAACTGGCATCAATTAGTAGAGCATAACGACCTCAAAGAAATACAAGCACAATGTCATCAAGAAAGTATAAGCACAACGGTACAGGATCGAAACAACCTAACGAGTAATATGTTTCAGAAATAATTCTCAAGTAATATATAAAGTAGCGTTCGTTATATACGTGTGTTAATATAATAGAGTCTAGTTTTCAATGGTGATAAAAAAAAAGTAAACATTTTTAATCTCGTGTGGATCTTAGGAAAATACGGTTTCAAGAATAAGACGAAGAAAGTCGGCGAAACGAAATCAAACAAATAGAAAGGAATGACGAAAAAGAGTAAAACGCTCTCGTGGAGAAGTCGTAAAATGTATAATCAGATAATAACTCACGCCAAAACAAATAGTACCCACAATGACAGAATAAACGAGAAGAGAAAAGAATAAAAGAATATAAGAAATTAGACAAAACAAACAAAAGAAAACATTGATAGATAGTTTCGGTATTTACCCAATTTTTCCCAAATAGTGTTGAAAACAGTAAATGTTGAAAAGGTTATAAGATATTTTGTAAATCTCAAATGGTTTAAGTTTATAAAAGATTTTACGAAATTTCGGCATGACCTTCCCGTTTATTGAACGTTTCCCGAGTCAAACGACTCTTTAATTAATTAATTAATTACCGTTAAACGTCACAAGTTATATAATACAATTGAATATATCATTTGCGTATATATTAGTTGTCTAGCTTTATCGACCATTTTGTATTGTTCGGGTCCAGATATGATAAACTAGTCAAAGCCTACCATATCTTTCCGTCTCATGTACCAAAGGGTCCATACGTCCAAATAACTAATACCGTAAATCCGATACGTCCAATTCATGTCCAACAATATATCACAATATCAAGTCCATATCCGAGTGTTGCAATATTATCCGTTAACTATTATTATTTTTATTATCGTTATCCCATTTCAATATTACCGAAACCATATTGAGACAAATAAATAACACAAACGACAAACAATATAACTATTGCCGTGACTTGCCACGAGTCACGGCTCGACTAAATCCGAGCCGATAAGGCTCTCGGCCTAAACAATCACCGAGACCCAAAGTATATCTCAAATTTACTTAACTTTTATTATGAAAACATGTATATATAAAATCTATTTAGATTTTCTTTTATAAAATTCCTTTTTCAAATAATTAATAATCCCATTTTAATCAAAATAAATCCAAATGTATTCAAATGAATCCCAAATCAACTCCAAATCAAACCCGACTAGTTCTAAATCATTCCCGGCCAAACCATGACTCGCCGTGAGTCACGGCTATGCTTAGCCTAGGCTGTTAAGATCCAAACAACCAAATGAGACCCTCGACAAACAAAACCAAACGGGTCCAAAACTCATCAAAGTCAATCCCAAACTTCAACACAACCTCAAAATATCATCACAGCGTCAAAATAATACCAAAATCGTCAACCCACCGAGTCAACCGAGTTGACTCGGTGCGTTGACCGTTCAACTGCCGAGAATAGGGGTCCACACGAGATGTTTTACAAAGTTTTTATACCCATTTTATTATCCAAATGTTTTTATTTTCGGATTTATATAAAAGTCCATTAGGGTTTTGATAAAATAATTTATTAAAAGAAAGTTTGAATAAAAAGGGTGTGTTTGTTTGTTTACCGAGAAGAAAAAGAGAAAGGAGGAGGGAGGTGGTCCGTGGTGGTGGGGGTGAGGTGGTGAAAGTTTATCTGGTGAAAAACTTATCTGGTTTAGGCGGGAAATATAGCTGTTGGAGAATTTGAATTTCAAATTTATTTTCTTTAATAAAACATTTCTTTTTTATTACAAAAATACTTTTGTAAAAATGTTTTGTCACATGAAAATGTGAAGTTTTGTGAAAATAAATTCTTTGATCACTTTACTAATATCAGTATAGAATTTGTTCATACCTGAAGTGACGTTGTAGTAGATACGTTTTCGAAACGAGTTTTCTCAATTAAAAACTTATTAAACGTAACTTTACGTAACGTGTTTTTATATTTTGTGATTATCAAAACGTATAGAGACCGAATAATGCAAATAAAGTTGTTGACATTACTTGTATTAACACACTCGACATAATCCAGTTATAAAATCGATTATGAAGTCAAAATTTAATACTCCGTATATTTAGTTTTTACTCTACTACTTCAAAACAATAAATAGATGAGAGCATGCATAGTAAGCACCCATAACCAAGAGTCATAAGTTTTATTTTATGAAAAGTATTGAACATCGTAACCTAACATTTAAGGATTATGCTCATTTTCGAAAAGTCGGTATATTTCACATAATTTTACATTACACAAACACCCCTAATGAGCAACAGTAATGAGCAACCTATTAACTGTATTGTTTGTTTGTAGAGCAAAATATAAAAATGGCATATAATGGCACTAAACTACTAACAATAAATGACATACCATTTGGTCCAAGATTGGTAAGTCTTAAACGAACCAATATATCAATAAGATCACATGCAATTCCCTGCATTGTGATATTGAAGTAATAAAATGTTAAAAACCAAGATTGATGTATCTGCAACTCGTAACTTATAATGAGTATAGGATGTTGCTTTTGTTCTCCTTTACTTACAAACAAAATAATATAAAAAAAGAGTTAATTACACCGTTCGTCCCTGTGGTTTGCCCAAAATAACACCGCAAGTCCCTTGGTTATCATTTTTGCATCACGAGTCCTTATAATGAAGTCTGGTAACACCATCAATCCCTATGTCTAACGATCATTAGCTTTTACACGTTTTCGTCCGTTTTTGCACGTTTTTGTCCGTTTTTATACGGTTCCGTTCGTTTTTGCACGTTTTCGTCTGTTTTTGCACATTTTCGTCCATTTTTGCACGTTTTCATACGTTTTTACACGTTTACGTCTGTTTTTATACGTTTTCGTCTGTTTTTCACTTCTTCTTCCGTTTTTAAACGTTTTTGTCCGTTTTACATGCTTTCGTCTGGTGTTACATGTTTTCGTCTGGTTTTACACGTTTCGTCCGTTTTTTCATATTTTCTACCATTTTTACACGTTTCCGAAAACGTCCGTTTTGCACGTTTCCGTCCTTTATGCACGTTTTTTGTTCGTTTTGGACATTTTCGTCCGTTTTTTCACGTTTTCATCCGTTTTTACATGTTTTCGTTCGTGCAATAACAGACGAAAATGTGTAAAATAGATGAAAACGTGTAAAACAGACAAAAACGTGTAAACCGGACGAAAACATACAAAAACGGACGAAAACATGCAAAAACAGACGAAAACATGCAAAAACAGACGAAAACGTGCAAAAACGGACGAAAACATGCAAAAACGGACGAAAACGTGCAAAAGCGGACGAAAACGTGCAAAAACGGACGAATACGTGTAAAACGGACGAAAACGTGAAAAACGTGCAAAACGGATGAAAACGTGAAAAAATGGATGAAAACGTATAAAAATGATCGAAAACGTGCAAAAACGGACGAAAACATGTAAAACGAATGAAAACGTGAAAAACAGACAGAAACATGCAAAAACGGACAAAAATGTGAAAAAACGGAAGAAAACATGCAAAAACGGATGAAAACGTGTAAAAACGAACGAAAACGTGAAAAAAACGGACGAAAATGTGCAAAAACAGACGAAACCGTGCAAAAACGAATGAAAACATGTAAAAACGAGCGGAAACGTGTAAAACGTACAAACGGACGAAAACGTGTAAAACGGACAAAAACGTGCAAAAACAGACGAAAACGTGTAAAAACGGACGAAAAACGTATAAAACATTCAAAAACGTGTAAAAACGGACGAAAACGTTTAAATACGGACGAAAACATGTAAAAATAGTCGAAAACGTGCAAATACGGATGATTATACCTTCACATGGAAGGCACATGTGGGGAGTTAACGGAGAAAGCTAATGATCGTTAGAGATAGGGATTGATGGTGTTACCAAACTTCATTATAAGGACTCATGATGCAAAAATGAAAACCGAGGGACTTGCTGTGCTATTTTGGGCAAACCACATGGACGAACGGTGTAATTTATTCTATAAAAAACTATCGTATAAATAACATGAAGAATGAAAAACATAAACTCTGATGTTCAAAACACATGTGAGAAAACCAAATAAGCAACTGCATTGAAAGTATCAGCAGCAAAAATCGTGAATAACAGTAACACGGTGTGATATTTATACTGGTTAGCCCAAAATGTATATCGCACATTCACAAAGATAGTCATGTGTCTATTTAGTCGATTTATTTGGGACCTTTGGTGGTCCAGCGTTTTTTAGAATCATGACGGGCTACAAGGTATAGCTATCAAGATAGTGAGGGGTAGGGTGAGGTTATGGTCCTAAGGATGAGCAAGATTATGAGGTCAGTTTAGGACAACCGCGCCTTCGTTAGTAGACTGTTTCCCAATCTGCTATCAGAATACAATCATTGACTTTATCATTCACATGTTATCGTCGTAACCATAGTTTGTGGAAGAAACGAGTCAGGAAGACTGTATGCTACTGCACGTTTATCTGTTTTCAATATTACTTAGAAAATTAATCAATAAGACGATGTTGTTGTCATTGCTTATTTAAAGGAAGGTTAAATTCACCTTTCTGGATAAACTAACTTTTACTTTTTACTAATGGGTAAAAATTAAAGAAGCAAACCCAAGCAAATATCCATTTGATTTTGATGAGGGGATAGATTGCTCTTTTTGGTATGCATTATCCCCATGTTAATCGCATGACTACAACTTTTCTCACACAGATTTATACAAAACATAGACCAACATAAATACTAATGCTATCAAATTTATTGTTTGGTGACGTGATGAACTAACGGTTATTCGATTTCTTACTTTTTGAATTGTGAAATTTTGATCTCTTTCAAAAACATCATTTTATACTTTTAACAATAAATTCTTCAAGTTGTTAAAGTGAAAAAATCGTAACAAAGAACATTTGTAGGTGGCACGAAACAAAGTACAATGATAAATTGCATTCAGAAATCACAAACAATGAACCATCAGAAAAATCGACACCAAGATGAATCTCTATCACGCGTACCCTCAAACTAACACGAGGATGTTAATCCCGGCAGCATACTCCATCTCACCATTACTCATTTTCTTTGTCCATCTAATTTGAAAAAATATGTTTCCAAACATTTAAAAAAAATCGCAAGTTCGTAACTATTTCACTTCAATTACGCCCTTCAAACTACATCTTTTATAACAAACTTTTGACATATTAAACTTAGTTCAATGCATAGCACGCAAATTGCCAGTTGCGCCAGCCTTTATTAAATTCAGTAAGCATATGTTAAACCTAACAAATTTTAGAAATTCTTTCTTGATAAGTTATGTGAAAGCAAAGTTAGAACCGACATGAAAACAAGCACAGCGTAACAAGATAAACCAACATTTTTTGTTGGATTTTAATTTTTATCTTCCCATATTTTCCAAAGTATATGCACTCGAAAATAAAAAGATAGCTGAGCAACACTTCAGATTAATTGACGTCCACCCATAAAAAGCACACAATAGTGTGAATAACACAAGAAAAAATAGGGGTCTAAAATTTAAGATTCACCACTTCTATCAACACTATTCTTCAAACCCTTTCATGTGGTCGAGTAGGTAATTGGCAGCAAGCTCTTCGTCTTTGTCACATGCTAAGAACACCTCCAATACTAACACTCTCTCAAATCCCATTGCTTCAAGCTGAATTGATAATAATAATAAAATAAAATAATAATAATAATAATAATAATAATAATAATAATAATAATAATAATAATAATAATAATAATAATAATAATAATAATAATAATAATAATAATAATAATAATAATAATAAGAGGGAGGGAGGGAGGGAGGGAGGGAGGGAGTCAATGCCAATCATTTCATATGTCGTGTCATTGTATCAATATTATAAGTGTAAAAACAGAACTTACCCTTTCAAGGGCTTCATGCTCCTCGGATGTAACATCCCGGAAGCAAGCTGCCCAAGTACATTCCTGATATAAAAAGAACAAGGGTTATTAGGTTTAAACGAGTTAATAAATTAACAGAACAAATTCGAAGGTAATGAGAGGTAAAACATACTCTCCGCCAGGAGCATTCCCATCCATCTCAGGAAGACCCTATTATGCCAGAATTAGAAAGATTTTCATTCACAAAGTTAGACATATGAATATACTAATCCATTGACAGCTAGATATTCAACATACCAGAGGAAAAAGAGTTAAGGGGTCTGTCGCTGGTTGTGTAGCCTGTGGGGCCTGAACCGGGGGGTTTACAGCTGGCACCGGTGGAACTCTCGCTACTGGAGGAACTTCAGCTGCTTCAGGAATGCCCTAATATAGCGTAAGAAATAAATAAATGATCACACTCTATTTTACAGGAATAAAATGAAGGTATTGCCTACAAATCTACAGTAGCAACATACTTCTTCGTTTGTCTACCTTTTTTTGTACACCTGAGCCATTAAAAGATTGGTTTTGTGTCAAATTTAGGTCATTTTGTAACCCGTAGTTTTAACATTTTTGTATAAAACATAACAGTATAAATAGATCTAACCTTGTAATTAACATTTTTACAACTCATCATTTTAAAGACCCCTTTTAAAGGATTTTTGGGAAAAATTTACCCAAACAGGACACAAAACCATCTTTTAACGGCTCAGATGTATGATAAACAACTCAAATAACTAAGATATGACGAATGAAAAAATACATCAGTAATTTATGCAACAAAAGAAAAAACAGAAATTATAACTTGAGCTTGAAGTTTCTAAAATTGTACTACAAGTCTACAACAATATTACGCTTAAATTTTAGTTCTAAAGTCTCACAATCAAGAGGTATTTATGAATTGATGCATACAAAGTGCTTACATGCCTACTTAGTCCTTGACGCACTAAAGCACAATCTAACTTGAAGTTTCTAAAATTGTACTACAAGTCTACAACAATATTACGCTTACTAAAACACATCAACAAATATTAGTATAATAGTCTCCATTCCAAGATGCCAAACCAACAATTAGCACAAAACACTATAGCAATAAACTTTTACCTTGGATAACATGATGACGATAAAACTATATCCCGCAAATTTAGTGCCATCTTTTAACACTTTACCCTGATGAATAAGCAACTGCTGTGCAGCTGGATAAACATCTGTTCCCTGAACAGTTTCTATGTTTTTCTTCACATCAGCAACCTGCATGGCAATTATGTAATTTAACAGGCAGTGAGCCATACATATAATAAAATTCTATCATCTAGGATTTCTGATAACGAATACCATACATATATACAAATAATACATGTACATCCTTATACACCAAGTCCACATATAACTACAACCAAACATGAAGCGTCAATTACATCAAGCAAGTTCGGAAAACACTCTGGATAGTAACAAAATCATTGTTTATTTGACTCGTTCCGTCCAAAAGGACAAACTGACAAAGTAACCAGCTATACAAGCAGATCATATATACTTAATCTCACTTATAAACAGGATGTTTTTCCTAATATACACCGCAATTCCATATATTCACAGTGAATCACACAACCAAAACCTACAACAAAACTCCTGGTTCCCCGCCCTATTAATTAAAATAGTGCGGAAAATATAGGTCCAAAAGGGTTTTAAAGCGGTCCCAAACAGTTTTCGGAGTCTTCTATGACCAAGCCACGCCCCTTGCCAAGCTCCTCCAATTTAAGATATGCAGCAGGAAAAGATCTAACACCTGAGATAAAACATGCTAAAAGTCAACACAAAAGTTGAGTGAATCCATAGGTTTAAAGTTAAGTAGTTGAGCACAAGATTTATAATTTGGAAGATATAAGCAATAAATGCAAATACCAGGTAAGCCACAATAAATCATACATCTCTGTGTATATAAGTGAATGCTAAGCTCATGACACGCAAAACGTTAACCAACACAAGTAACCATGTACTGGAAAAAGTCTACAATAACCGCAGAATTTCATAATATAATAATGCCCCCAAGGCCGGGTACTTGCCATATACCCAGCAAAATCAAATATAGTACACCACAAATTGCTTATCAGGCAAAAGGAGTGGGAGGGTCAATTCCTATAGGCCTATATCCCTATATTCGCGCTCACCTGCAGGTGATTAATGGTTCATGATCGGAGGGTCTTGCTTGTGGCAAAAACGGTATTTAGCATCACAGTTAGGAATAGCTTACCAAATCAGGAATAGCATACCAGTAAACAATTGTGCTCAGAAAACATTTAAAAGCATGTATCTTACCCCAAGTAGTTTGCAAAGCAGTTAAAATAGATAAAAGTGGGGCTATGAACTCACCTGAGTATGCAGCAATGCAAGATATCACAAATAACACAACTGGCATCAAGTAGTAGAGCATAACGGCCACAAGGAAATACAAGCACAATGTCATCAAGAAAGTATAAGCACAACGGTACAGGATCGGCACAACCTAACGAGTAATATGTTTCATAAATAATTCTCAAGTAATATATAAAGTAGCGTTCGTTATATACGTGTGTTAATATAATAGAGTCTTGTTTTCAATGGTGATAAAAAAGTAAACATTTGTAATCTCGTGTGGATCTTAGGAAAATACGGTTTCAAGAATAAGACGAAGAAAGTCGGCGAAACGAAATCAAACAAATAGAAAGGAATGAAGAAAAATAGTAAAACGCTCTCGTGGAGAAGTTGTAAAATGTATAATCAGATAATAACTCACGCCAAAACAAATAGTACCCACAATGAAAGAATAAACAAGAAGAGAAAAGAATAAAAGAATATGAGAAATTAGACAAAACAAACAAAAGAAAACATTGATAGATAGTTTTGGTATTTACCCAGTTTTTCCCAAATAGCGTTGAAAACAATAAATGTTGAAAAGTTTATAAGATATTTTGTAAATCTCAAATGGTTTAAGTTTATAAAAGATTTTACGAAATTTCGTCATGACCTTCCCGTTTATTGAACGTTTCCCGAGTCAAACTACTCTTTAATTAATTAATTAATTAATCACCGTTAAACGTCACAAGTTATATAATACAATTGAATATATCATTTGCGTATATATTAGTTGTTTAGCTTTATCGACCATTTTCTATTGTTCGGGTCCAGATATGATAAACTAGTCAAAGCCTACCACATCTTTCCGTCTCGTGTACCAAAGGTCCATACATCCAAATAACTAATACCGTA
The DNA here is from genome assembly GCA_021014915.2 of Artemisia tridentata subsp. tridentata. NCBI lineage: Eukaryota > Viridiplantae > Streptophyta > Magnoliopsida > Asterales > Asteraceae > Artemisia > Artemisia tridentata. Next base: position 289,041,022 of record CP139504.1, read on the forward strand.
AATCCGATACGTTCAATTCATGTCCAAATATATATCACAATTTCAAGTCCATATCCGAGTGTTGCAATATTATCCCTTAACTATTATTATTGTTATTATCGTTATCCCATTTCAATATTACCGAAACCATATCGAGACAAACAAATAACAAATAAACAAATAAATAACACAAACGACAAACAATATAACTATTGCCGTGACTCGCCACGATTCACGGCTCGACTAAATCCGAGCCGATAAGGCTCTCGGCCTAAACAATTCCCGAGACCCAGAGTATTTCAAATTTACTTAACTTTTATTATGAAAACATGTATATATAAAATCTATTTAGTTTTTCTTTTATAAAATTCCTTTTTCAAATAATTAATAATCCCATTTTAATCAAAATAAATCCAAATGTATTCAAATGAATCCCAAATCAACTCCAAATCACACCTGACTAGTTCTAAATCATTCCCGGCCAAACCATGACTCGCCGTGAGTCACGGCTAAGCTTAGCCTAGGCTGTCAAGATCCAAACAACTAAACGAGACCCTCGACAAAAAAAAAAACCAAACGGGTCAAAAACTCATCAAAGTCAATCCCAAACTTCAACACAACCTCAGAATATCATCACAATGTCAAAATAATACCAAAATCGTCAACCCACCGAGTCAACCGAGTTGACTCGGTGCGTTGATCGGTCAACTGCTGAGAATAGGGGTCCACACGAGATGAATATTTACGACTAAATACTTGTTTAAGTCATAATCTTTAGTTTGATGAGTTTACATTTTGTGATTATCAAAACATAGAGATATCGAGAAATATTAATAATGTTTTTAGGCATTATTTTTATCAACAATCTCCCCTTTTTTGATGATTACAAAACCTAATCTTATTAAATCAAAAATTAATGTTTTAGACAAGTATTTAATGAGTTTATATTCACTTCTCCCCCTTTGTCTAGAATCAAAAAGGTTATGCCAACTAGTTTCATGAATGAAGTTAGACGGGATGAGAGCTCCCCCTTGATGTGTGCTCCCCCTCGTTCGAGGGCACCAAAGAATCGAGCTATGGAATGCTTGGCTACAAAAACAAGTTAATAAGACAAGACATATATATATATATATATATATATATATATATATATATATATATATATATATATATATATATATATATATATATATATATATATATATATATATATATATATATATATATATATATGATGCGTGGTTTTGCATCCTTGCAAAAGCTTTTACCTCTCAAGGGATCTTGAGAAGCTTGCAATCCCTACCAGGCAGTGTACCTGACCGATGTAGTATGGTGTAGTGACAAGTACCGGGGGATTGATCGTTCTACTTAGGGAATAGTGTTTGTTAGGATTGAAAGCTACTCTAATTAGGTCTAAGGGTGAGGGATGATTCTTTTTGTAATTTTATATTTTATGAAAGCAGGTAAAATCTCGGTTTTGAAGGAGTGGGCGGAATTAGTTGCTAGTCAACTAACCCAATTAACTACAAATGCAAATAAAATAAAATAACAATAAATAAAAGTGTGAAACTTATATGGAGAAAAGTGTGTTTACTTAGGTTTCATTACTTCCTAGCTATCTTTTACCGGTTGATTAGTTTGTTACAATTGCATGGATGACGGGTTGTATTCTTTAATACCATTTGTGGGGGCGTGTACGTCCTTCCCCAACTCTATAAGCTCCTACTTCTCCCTAGGGCGACACGTTTAGTATCCTAACCATGGCATCACTAATAGTTACTTATGCATTAAATACAACCAATTAATCGTAGTACACATCCGATTCATGTTTCCTAAGACGTTCAAGCATGTTACCAATTGGAAGTTAGCCAGTTTTCTTAAGCCTAACATTGACATCACCCATCCACAACAATTAATAACCAACCATCAACCAATAATCAATAGTTAGGTTTCATTACATCTAAGCAAACACAAGAAAAACCTAGCCTAGCATGTTAATGTAAAGACAAGCATAAGATAAAATCAAACAACACATAGACATATTGATTGATTAATGGAAGACTTATCTTTAATTAAGCATGGATGAAACAAGGGTGAAAAACACTTGAAAATACTATGAAATTCGACCTAGGGTTCATCTCTAACTTGCACCAAAAGTTCTCCCAAAAGTTGCACACTAATGAATGAAAAATAGAAAAGTATATATAGATTTTACAACTTGACGGCGTCACCTTTTAGCATGTGACGCCGTCATCTCGCCGCGATTAGGGTTCCTTGATGGCCTAGATCCACTCTTGACGCCGTCTGGTTCTAAAAAGTGCTGGCCCGTCTCTCATTAACTTAAAGCGTGACCACCTTGAAGAAATACACGTGACGCCGTCACCAAAATTCCTCTGGCCCGTCAAGTGCAAAGCATATATCCACCTCTTCATCAAAGAGTGACGCCGTCACCTAGTAAGGTGTGACGCCGTCAGGTACTGTTTCCAGCATAATTTGAGACTTTGTCGTTTTCTTCACTTTTATGCTCCAAAAACGTCCAAAATGCTTCATTTTTCAGATTTCTTCTCCAAAGTACCTAAAATGACAAAAGGAACGATTTGAGGCAATATTTGACCAAATTATTACGACTTAGGGCTTAAATGACCCCCTAAAAGCGTAACACTTTTTGACTCATCAAATACCCTTACACTTGAGATTTGCTTGTCCTCAAGCAAATGCGCTTTTATTCTAATCAAAATACAAGCTAGGGGTCATTTAACACTAATATAAAAGTAATTACAACAAATGATCGTTCCACTTCAATCAAAATAAGCACGTAAATTATACACTAGCACCTTACAAATAGTGTTTGAATACTCACATCTCTCGGGTGTTATAAACCTATATAACTAAATGGAAATTGAAAAATATCACTCACTACCTGTCATAGCAAATAGATTACCATAGGCTTGGGAAAGGATCAAAAACCTCCACCACTAGGCGTAAGCACCTAGGATAAACTATCAAAGAGGGCTTTTCAAGGGTTGTAATGTAAGGTGTAGGGATATGATAAACACGATTTTGTTGGATTAAGGAAGTCTTTACTGGTGGCGAGTTAATCATCTTGGTTAATTACATGTACAAGGTGGCGTTGCTAAGCCAAGACTCGACTCGACTTAAGCTAATGAAACAAAATAACAAAAACTTAAAAAGAAACATAAAAGGAAACGGGATGGTAGTCCGTATGTTTTTCTCTTTTCTTTTTCTTGATTTTTCGATTTTTTTTTTTTTTTTTTTTTTTTTTGCATACACTTTTGCCCTACCATCCAAAATAATACATCATAGGGGCCTCGGTTCTCCCTTACACTTGAACTTTTACATACTTTACAAAATAGCTATTCTAATGACTCGAATTAAGATAATCGAAATACTTGGAGTACTTTTAAAACATTAACGCATATATGGGGGTAATAATTGATGTTTTTCCCCATTACTCCATAACACTAGTACTTTACCCATGAGTCCCAATCGTCCAAAAACAATATATACAAGATATGACTCGACTTAGCAAACATGTAATCAATTAGATAATTAACTAAGGGTTTAAACAAATGTTGTCACAATAATGCACTAAAGATGAGTGCATACATGGTAGGCTAAGGCGATTTGGGTGTACATTTGGGGTGGATTGTAAACAAATTCTTCCTTTAAGTAAAATGCTTAAAGTTAGAAACGAAAAGATAGGCTCGGAGGGGTGTACTAAGGGTATCGTGTACTAAAAATGAGTACATCGCAAAGGTTTGGGAGAATTACTTGACCAATGTAGCAAATGTAATTATATAAACATGTGTAAAACATGGGTTATCCTAATGCCTCTTATCATATAGTAAATCCTACTACACGAATGTAGTCTCACTTGTGGTCTCGGGATGCATCGCTATCGCAAGTTCTAGAATCTAAATACTACCGGTACACTCATAAGCACCAAGGCTTTTCCTAACAAATCAAGGGGCGAACCTCACATATTTGGGTAGAAAATTTTTGAGTGGTACGATTTTTGTGCTAGTCATACAACTCATATCCATGAGACGCTCATTAAGACTAAAGTTTAACTCCTATATGTTGTAAAAAATTTTAAATTTGGCGCTAAAATTGCCCTAACAAATATTTCTCTTAGTTTTATTACACACCTACCATTAAACAAACAAAAATCAAGTGTAATTGCATTCTCTAAGGTATCATTATTTACCCCCCCCCCCCCCCTTACACTTAAGCTGAACATTGTCCCCAATGTTCAAATAGAAAATATAAAAGTAAAGAAGGTAAAAGAATGAAAACAAATACTCCCCTGATTCGCTCGGTGTGGATAATGTGGTAACATGGTTAGATCCTCCTCTAAGAAAATGAACGTACAAAGCTTCCCTTCCAGAAATATAAATCATCCTCTTGTCCAATATAACCTGTTAAACCTGAAAAATAGCAAACCTCGCGTAAAATCGGCGGCAAAATCTATATAATAAAATGATATAATGCTTGTGGAATGAATATTTGCAGATTCCTGGAGTTTATAAGTTACGGGTTAAATGAAACTTTACAATTCCGGTAGAAAAACAAAACTTGCAAAATTTTCCAGAATTTTACACCTGACGCCGTCAAGTTTTAAGGCCTGACGCCGTCAGAGTGATCTGACAGAAATCTTATGTTTAGTTTCCGGAAAATTTCTAGAAAAACCTATACCTTAATTCCTGGAATTCCTGCAAAATATTCATTATGACTCGATACAAGCATTTGACTCAAACAAATACTAATATGCATGCTAATTTATTATTGTTATGATTCATGATCAATCTTGTTCTTATAAACAAATTTAGATTTCCATTACACTTATCTTTTGCAAAATACCTTTATATGTAGTTAAGACGAAGTTAAAAACAAAATAAAGCATTTTCACAATTTAATTTGAAACATGAATCATAGACAATAAAAATAAAACACACATACGGAAACAAATAAAAATCAAATAAACAAACACACAAACAAATAAAGCTTGGGTTGCCTCCCAAGAAGCGCTTTTCTTTATTAACGAGTCTTGTAGCTAGACTCAAAGTCACGTACTATTACGTGACTCCATCGTTGGTCACGTTCTCTAGGTCATCCTCTGCCCCAGTTTTGTATTCCGGACCTAGTTGCAAGCATTCTTTGTTGAAACCAAATATCCTGCCCATAACATAGTCTACTCCTCTACGTCTATCCTCGTTATTCCTATATTAGACCGCTTGCTTATGCTCCTTCTCAAGGTTTGACAAGAGTCGGTATTGCTCTATCTTATATGGCATTTGGTAGGCTATCTCATCAGTCTCATCCTTAAACTTAACCATCCCTAGGGACGGGTTATAATCCATTTTAAAGACTTCAACAAATGGCTTTCCAAATATTACTTGAGTTAAGCAACTATCTATTATCGGACGAATATCTTCTACAATCAGAAAGTCGGTGACATAGGTGAAATTTCCCACATAAACATGTAATCCTTTAACTCTTCCTACGAAGTTACTCATCCAACCCGTGTTGGGAAATATTCTATACCCAAGTTGCCTTTTCATGATTAAGTTGTAGTGGGCCCTAGTCATGATGTTTATGGGAGATTTAGGGTCGATGTAAGCTTTCCATACATGCAAATGCCCAATGTTGCATGGTATGTTGATATTAGAAGGATCGCCCGTTTTGATAATTGGATTTCCTAGGAAGTATGATGTCTCGGGGTCATAAAATAAATCCTTATGGTATGCCCGTTCTTCCTTAGTGGGTAACCTATTGAAGTAGTCCTCTCTATTTTCTACTTCTTCTACTTTCTTTTCCTTACTATCCTCAACTTTCTCAACCTCATTCTTAGATTCACTATCAATCCCAACCTTGTTCTTACCATCCTCTTCCCTATTCTTATCTATTGGCTTAATGGTGACATCGTTAACAAAGTGGACATGTTTGGATGATGAGGGGTCCTTGATTTGGGTTCCGCTACTAGTGTTCCTAGTGTCCCTATTTGTTGGGGTTAACACTTGGTTGTTGAGGGCTTTCAACAAGTTGTCAATTTTATTGGTCATCTCCGTTTGTTGTTGATTGAATTCGAACTCAAACTTAGCCATACGAGCTTCTTGAGATGCCATAAATTTGGACATCAATCCTTCAAAATTGTTGGTACTACCATAGTTATTGGAAGGATTGTTGTTGAAAGTACGGTTTGAGGGCGAACCGTTTGATTGGAAACGATTAGGTGGGTTGGAAGAATTGTTTTGGGGCATGTTCTGGTTTTGCTCCCACCTAAGGTTTGGGTGATCTTTCCAAGATAGTTTGTATGAATCACCGTAAGGGTTTGGCTCGAGTTTGAAAGTGTACCACTTATCTCCCGCTCCGTCGGTACGCGAGGATGCGTAGTCCGCAAAAGCTTGTTCAGGGAGTTTCATGCAATCACGAGTGTCGTGGGGACCACTACAATATTCACATGAAGAAGTGATTTTATTCACTTGGCTTGAAGGTTTAGGAGCTTCGTAGGATTTCATGAGAAACTTGACTTGGTCTTCAAGTTCCATGATCCTACGGTCGGGAGTGCTTGAATTGTTCGAAGGCAAAGATATTGCCTTGACCGTTTTGTTCAAATCACGGGGATCATTCCAACTTTCGTTGTCATAGAGAGCAAGATCTTCTATGAGTTCCCATGATTCTTCAGCACTTCGATCACGTAGCTTACCACCGGCCGCTTGGTCAATGGTTTGTCTCGTAGGGATATTGATATGGTCATTGAAGATTTGGACTTGGAGCCAAAGATATATGCCGTGGTGAGGGAATTTTTGAAGTAAGTCCTTGAATCGAGTCCATGCCTCGTAGAGGGTTTCGCCTTGACGTTGTTGGAACATCAAGATATCATTCCTTAGCTTGGTGGTTCTTCCCAGTGGGAAAAATTGAGCAATGAAGCGATTGGTGAGATCATCCCAAGAGTTGAAGGATCCTGCGGGTAGACGCTCTAGCCACTGACTAGCTTGGTCTCGCAGAGAGAATTGGAAGAGACGCAATCGGGTCGTTTCTCGAGTATTAACATCAAGGTCTATGGAATCAAAGATTTTGATAAAGTCCTTGAGATGTTGATTTGGATCTTCGGAACGAAGTCCATGGAATGCACATCCGCTTTGCACCAACCGGATGGTGTCAGATCGCAAGGGAGACACATTGGCTCCTTGAGTGAGCTAAATGGTGTTTCGATAGCCTTGGTGGCTAGGACGGGAGTACTCTCCTAAAGTGCGGGCTCTAGGAGGTTGGTTTGGTTGTGGTGGGTTTTGTTGTGGTGGGTTGGCGGGATCAAATATATTACCACCTTCCATGATGGCGGATGGTAATGGTTACGAACAAAGGAACGAAGAAAAAGATAGACTAAAGAAAACCTATAAAAATAAAATAAAAATCTCACTAGAAAGGAATCTAGTGAGCAGACCTAATAAAATAAAATTCAACCTAAACAATAACTATTCCCCGGCAACGGCGCCAAAAACTTGATGCATAGTTTTGCAACCTTGCAAAAGGTTTTACCTCTCAAGGGATCTTGAGAAGCTTGCAATCCCCACCAGGCAGTGTACCTGACCGATGTAGTATAGTGTAGTGGCAAGTACCGGGGGATTGATCGTTCTACTTAGGGAATAGTGTTCGTTAGGATTGAAAGCTACTCTAATTAGGTCTAAGGGTGAGGGATGATTTTTTTTGTATTTTTATATTTTATGAAAGCAGGTAAAATCTCGGTTTTGAAGGAGTGGGCGGAATTAGTTGCTAGTCAACTAACCCAATTAACTACAAATGCAAATAAAATAAAATAACAATAAAATAAAAGTGTGAAACTTATATGGATTCATTAAAGCTTTGTAGATCATCAACGATTAAAAAAGGTACGATTTTTGTAGATGATTTATAAAAGGTACGATTTTGGTAGATGATTTATGGTTTAATTTGAGATTTTAGAAGTTTTATTTTGTTAGTTGATTAAAATCTTTTATTTATATGTGAACAAGATGATGTTAAGCGAATTGAGACGCCAAGTAATGTATGCATTTAGTTAACTCGTCTTTTATAAATCATGAATTTTAGTGTTTGGAGTGTTTAAACTTAATTTTTTAATGTTATGCATACAGAGAATGTAAGAAGTTGGAAAAACGAAAGAAATTTTATAAAAGTTGATGACTAAGCAGCTTTCCAATACTGCTGAGTTCGCAAAACTTTCTTGTGATGTGCTCATATCTACACCACTCCGGTTAAAATCTTCTGTGACCAAAGGGAAGCTTGATCTAAGCAGGTTATTTCCTAATCTTGATGTATATTCATTGTTATAAGTACTTTTCATTGTAATAGCTTATTTTGATATGAAAAGTACTCATGTTAGATCACGTAATCACGTTTGTTTTAAGTTTGGCTGTTGTCCTCTGTTAGTTTTCAAGTTTTAAGATTGTTGTATACATGATAAAAGTTGGCTCTCAGTTACGCTAACCATTGATATTCTACTATTTTGGTAGATATTAATCAATAATTGCAAAAGGCAAGTGGTAGCGCACGTGTAGACGCGTCCTTTTACATTCGTCAGGCAGCGGTAAGTGGAGTAACATATGTATGATGCTTCACCTAATACTGATACGCGGAAGGTTGTTCTTGTGACAGGTATCAATAAAGGAACAGAAGAGGATTCCTTTTTTGGGCTGATGCTTTTCGTTCTGGTCTCTTCAAGCTCCGGGCTGCTTTCTTCTACTTTTGGTATTGTTGTTAACTGTTTGTTACTATTTTATTCTCTTTAGTTTGTTGTGTGTGCACTTCTTACATAATTGTCAAAATGATTGATATTTTAGTTGAAGATAATGTGTATATGCTTGGATATGGATAGGCTACATCCATGCACTTCTTAAATATGGTGTTGGTGGTTGTGCAGTGACGCCTAGGCCAATGCATCCAAAGAAAAACTTGGCGTTTTATGGGTATGGGACTGTTGCGTCGAAGGACAGGATAGAAGAGTGGATCAAAATTTAGGTAGAGTAGTTAAAAATTGGAATAATTTAAGCAAACATTTTTGCAGCGACCTATGGTGATCTCAACGACGTCTGGCAACACATCAATGCAAATGCATGCTTCAAAAATATCAGCAAGCCAAGGTTTGTAACTTTTATATGTTTCACACCAATCTATGTTTCTCATTTGTGGTAAAAATGATGTGTTGGGTAAACGGGTTAACTTCAACAGCCTGATTTTCCAAATGGGGTCGAAAAGTATAAAAAATAATTGATTGCAAACATCGTTTTATTAGTTGCAGTTATAAAAAAGAATTGATTGCAATTCTGCCTAAAAAGATGTACATAACCCAAAAAGTAGAAAACATGGGTAATCCTAAAAGCTCTAATTACTTGGTACCTAAGTAAAAAAGTTAAAAAAAAAATGTATTCCCAAGCATCCCAGCCATGTTTTTACCCGTTTACCGTGCTTTTGTTCCTGAATTAGGCTTAAATTTAAATTTACAGTATAGTCTGTCAAGAAATGAAGTGATATTTATTATTCAATGTTCTCTGAACAGGTCATGGCCAAGCTCAAAGGCCACCAAAAACGAATAACATGCTTTGCATTCTCTCATCTGCTTGGTGTGCTGGTATCTTCCAGTGCTAAAGCTATGACAAGTAAAACTGGGGCACTCTAATACTTTATCTCCTTTCTGAATTTACAAAAAAATGTTAATGATCTCGGAACTTGAGATGGTTAGGTCAATCATCATTGACCAGAAATATAATCCATCATCCCAGTTATCAACATTTTGGTTCGTTGAAGTGTTATATTGTGGGCAATCTTATTTTATTAGTTGCACGGGTATAATATTGCATATTTATAGTGAGTAATGCCTTTATGCAGTTGTGTGTGTGGAACACAACACTTGGTTATGAAAAGAAAACCAGTAAACAGTTGGAAATTCCAGGGGGGCGTGTTGCTGCTCCCTCTCCTGATACGCGTGTACAATTTCATCAAGATCAGACACATTTGTTAGTCGTCCATGAAACTCAGATAGCTATTTTTGAAGCACCTAGACTGGAATGCCTGAAACAGGTCTGTTTCTTGTGTAGCTATTTTTCTGTATACAGTGTAGCATCTTTTGACACCATGTCAATTATTTTGTATTACAAGATACGAAAATAGATGCCAAATAATAATCATATAATTATGACTTCTGAAAGTTTTCTTTATGGTTTATTTATTATTTTCAACAGTGTGGTCCCCGAGAGGCAAACTGGTCCGATCAAAAATGCAACTTATTCATGTGATAGCCAATCAATATATGTCACTTTTGAGGATGGAAGTATAGAAATTTTAACTGCATCGACGCTCAGATTACGTTGTCGTATCAGTTACACTGCATATCTTCCCTTAAATCCAGCGTGAGTATTTTCCAATGATATGCCTTCATATGTTATATAGTTCCGTGTTTCTAATCTGTTACGATTTGCAGTTCAAGGGTGTACCCGCCTGTGGTTGCTGCGCATCCGTCTGAACCCAATCAGTTTGCTGAAGAGCGTGCAGCTGCAGTAAAGGCATCTAGAAAGAAGAAATAATGTGAGTTTATATTCATTTTGACTTGTCATTAAGTTTTATTTTCATCTTAAATCTGTAAGACTATATCAGCCTACACATCTTACTTTGTTTACCAACGTTTAATTTATCTGCTTTTCTGTTTGTGGCCATTATCAGCTGGCAAGTCTTTAGTCCTTATGGATGTCAAGCCTTGGGATGATGAGAAATCTTCTAAAAGGGTTGAGCGCAACGCATCTAGAACACTGCTAATAACAGTTGAAAAGGCTGTAAAAGCAATAAGCTGGAATATGCATTAAGAACCATTAGAGCAACAAAGGTACGCAAAAACATGTTACACAGAATTAATATATTCAGTGTAGTACATTCTATGAGTTTCGATTTCATAAGCCAAGCCTTTTGCCTTATTTTTCAGCTTATGCCTTATTTTTCATGTCTTTAGTTGATTTCAGGCTGTGTAATTCAAACAATACGCCAGTAGGTAGATTAGCAAGTACCGCCAACATTAGACTTTTCAGGAGTTATAGGTATATAATGGACACTTTTTGAGTTTTTAATTTAGCACGTTTTGTAAAATAAAAATTCAGACTTTGAAACTCATTACGTTGGAAACCGACACAAGTGCTAAGTAATAAAACTAAGGGAGTGTTTGGCATTGCATTTTGGAAGCGAACATTATATCATTTTTGTGTTTTAAGTCGCTGAAAATTATAAGATCCTACTGTTTTGTCTAGTGAAACTGATTATAAAGGAGACTGGGATAAACAACACCAAAATTGCTGATTTATTGTCAAAAATAAGCAGATTAAGCAAGTAAACAAGCAATTCCGTTTAACTTAGTAAACAAAAATACATAGTTTAATATGTTCTCAAACTGCCCATTTTCCACCTCTATTAGATGCCTATATTTGTTTTAACAATGAAATCGTAATGTATAATGTTGATTTCTCGGACCATGGCAAAAACAGAAACCAATTTACAACGAGTGACAAAAAGACAAAAGTTTGCTCTGGATCATTTGAAACGATGGGTGGGAGTCAATTTTCAGGTGGTGGAAATCAAAGTCAAACTATTGCAAGTCATTCAACCTACTGGTATGTGCTTATACACACACCTTCATTTGACCTAAAACAGACCCAAAACGACCAAAAACTAACCATAAATGCCAAAGATATTTTGTTTTTGTGTTTGTGATCGTGCAGGTACGGATATTGAGGAAATGGACAAAAATCAAGGAAAAACCGGCAAAAACGAGCACGAGATTTGAAAAGAGTATAAAGCCGAGGCCGGGGAAGCAATTTTCAAGCTTGGATCATATTTATGCTCGAATTATCAGAATCTACCTTGAAGAATCATCATTTGTCACAAATAGCCCTTGGAATAATTTTACAGGGTTTGTCCTTGAACTTTGAGAATTGACAGAATTAATCCTTGAAAGTTAAAAATTATTTCAAATCAAATCCTAAGCTTAAAACTACATCCGGATCCTAAATAAACCCAATCCACAAAAATACCCACAGCCCACCCTACCAGCCCACTTCCATTTTAACATAACCCAATATCCGGATCCACCACTTAACCCGGTCAATCTTATTTATTACCCAGTCAAACAAATACCCTAAACCCGCCTAAATTCACCCCAGTTACTGTGCTTCTTCCCCACCCAAGTTACCCTGCTTTCACCAATTTTACCCACCTCACTTATGGTTTCTAGAAGGCTGACACACCAAGGAATGACAGAGTGGCAAATCCCAGCAATCCCATTGGCTGTGACACCATTATACATGATCCAACGACTCAAAATGATTGAAGTGGTGACCAAGTTTAATCCAAGGGCTGGCATTCAAGGATCATGAAGCTTCTTGAGAAACCCTAGAGCTCCTCTGTGCCTATATATAGCAGCCTCTCATCACACAGACATTGTCTTTGCTTTTTTGACCATTTTTCTTTAATTTTATGTCGTTTAATTAAAGTTGTTTTTAGCTTATTGTCTTTGAAATTCTCTGTCATTTAAGCATTGTAATCTTTCTTTTTAATGAAATTTGAATTTACTCTTTATTTACTTGTTATTTTATTTAAAAGCACTTTATTTATTTACTTGTCTTTAATAGTTGAAAAAGTTCTTTACTTTCCTGTTTATAAGCTCATTTAAGCTTTACCATAGCTTATAGTGAGTTTATAAGTAGTTACTACTAGTTTAAAATTGAAAAACATCAAAAAAATCAAAAAATCAAAAAAGTCAAAAAAAAGTCAAACTGCTTATTACTGTTCACTTTTGCTTATTTCTTACATTTATCTGCTTATTCTAGTTTATTACTGCTTATTGATTGTTATATTCAGTTTATACATTACTTCTTCTTTAGTTTTAAAAAAATCTTTAAAAAATCACAAAAATAGCTTTTAGCTTATTTGCTTTACTTAGTGCTTATTTCTGGTCCACTTTTGCTTATTTAGTCTAAATATATCTTAATCAAACATTTTCTTTCAAAATTTAAGTATTAAAAATCCATTTTAAGTTCAAAAATAAAATCAGTCACCCCATAAGGGGGTGTTTGGCACAGGCTATATTTTAGCATAAAAGTAGTTTTTGACCCATTTTCCAACTTTAATCAGATTTATTTCCTTATTACTAGTTGTTTTTAATCAAGTTTTTGCATTTCTAATTAGTATTCAAGTTTCTAAAGTTGATTTTCCTAACTTTCATTTGCTAACTGTTTTAAAAAAATAGATAGGTCATATTATTGTTTAAGCTTCTTTCATTGTTTTTATTGCTTCATATAGGTTCTAAATAGGTTAGTGCACAAGTGTAGTGTCTGGTAGTTGACTTTTCAAAGTCCAACAATCCAAAACTGACCTATTTGCCTCCCCTGCTGCATCAGACTTATATAGCCCTAAGCAGCTCTTGTTTTCTATTTTTATTTTCTTCATTCTAAAGCCTAAAGCTCTGAAATTTGGAATATAGATTATTTAGAAGCTTGTTATTATGCTAGTATTTTTATTTCAATTTTTAGAATTTTTTAGAGTGCTTAATAGGCCTGCAAACTTGCCCTTATAAGCTGATTTGCCTCAGCAGCCTCTAGGTCTCATTTTGCTTATTTAGTGCTTATTGGGTTTAGATAACTACTTATTCCCATCTCTTTAGTTCTTTTAAGATTCCCTAGTAGCCCTTTTGCTTATTCCCCTAGGTTTAGCTTATTGTAGCTTATTATTAGCTTTAGGATTTCTAAAATTCCATTTTATAGTCTTATAGAGTAACTGCTTATGTATCCTTTTAAAACTGCTTATTCTGATCCCATTGTGCGTATTTAGTTCTCTTTAGTTTGCCTTTGCTTATGCTCCCCTAGTTAAGCTGTTTGTAGCTTATTTTAAGCTTTTGAAGTTTGCAATAATCCCATTGTATAGCTTAATACCCAAACTGCTTATAAAATTGCTTAGAATCTGCTTAATTAGAGCTTTTCAGATAAAGTGATAGTTTTAAGATTTGCTTATTTTTATGTGTTTAATAAGCTGGTGTAAAAAAATTTGAAAAAAAAATAGTTTTAAAAAAATACGAGCCTGGGACTCGAACCCAGGTCACACGGCTCACACACACACACCTTAACCAGTCGCCCTTGGGTCTTTTTCATTTATATACCACACAATCAATTCTTTTAACCCTTTGTCCATCTCTTTTGCTTATTAAGCTGTTTTTGCTTTTAAACTGCTTATTTCGAATAGCTTTTTCCAACTTTTTAAATTTCTTATCTTCCTAATAGTATAAAGTAATTACCATAAAAAATTCAGATTTATTTGAATAGTTTTGCTATTTTTAATCATTTTCTTTTATATTTTTAGTTTTTAAATCATAATAAATAGAAAAATAATCATAAAAATAAAATTCTTTTTTCTATAATTTTCTTTTTATCATTTTTAACTTAGGAAAATTATTTTTATATTTTTAAGTCCCTTTTTCCATAGTTTCACTATTTAGGTGCGTTTTTAGTTTAATTGCGTTTTAGGTTATTTGCTCTTTGCCTATTTGTTTTATTTGGTTATTAAAGTTGTTTTTAGTAAATTTTCCATTATCTTAGTTATATAATCACACATCTCTCACTATTCAAATTACCCGATCACAAACCGAACACGATTCTCAAATTCTCACTTCGTTGGGAAAACGACTCGGGTTTTGCATATTTCCTTTGCAATTCCTTGGACTACGATTTACTACATCACCTTTTGGCGCCGCTGCCGGGGAAGTGTTGAAACGAAAATCGCGTTCACGTTTGAAGATTAGTATTTGAAGATCCTTCCTCGGAAGTTATTTGTTTTTGAAAAAATAAAAAAAAAATACAAAAATATAATAAATAAAACACTTTTCCTAAAGTGTTTTCAAAATACATCTTAATAAATATCCTCGGTCTTCCGTTGAAGGAGGGCGGTTGTAAACCATTCCGAATTACAACAAAAAAAAATCGTGAAATTGATCGGTATCGGATTACTTCATTACTACAACCGAATAACCGGGGAATACGGAAGCTTGACATTAAATTGTCGAGCTGAAGAAGGCGGGTTTTTAAGCATCTTCGGACCACCTTTGCCTTCCCGCCTCGCTGCGCGTAGTTTTAAAGGAAACGGTTACGGTTAACGTAACGGTTACCAAAAAGAAAATAAAGTCTTTTGTTTTTCAATATATTAAAAAGCCAAAAAATAATTCCCAACCAAAAATACAAAAAGATTTTTGATTTTCATTTTTCTTTTTCTTTTGTTTTTGGTGTATGCTCACTCGTTGTCGGTCGAACGTAAACGATAATTCTTCTACGATACCGACTCAACATTATCGTCGTAAACGAAAACCAAGAAACGTACCCGAGTTACGTGATCTTGTTGAAGCTCCCATTACCGAAATGGCCGCCGATCAACGTACTATGCAAGAGTTACTCCAATGTCCCACCGAGGGATATGGAGACGCGATCGTTTTACCGACAATTCTCTCCGATCACTTTGAATTAAAAACCGTTTTAATTCAACTTGTCACCGCAAATTCATTTCACGGATTTGAAAGGGACGATCCTCACGCACACATTCGATGGTTCAATAAGTTGACCTCGACAATGAAATTTAAGGATGTCCCTCACACCGCTATCAAATTATTGTTGTTCCCGTTTTCTCTTGAGGGGCAAGCCCGGATTTGGCTTGAGAAAGAACCCCCTCGGTCGATTACAACATGGGAAGATCTTGTCTCGAAATTTGTGAATCATTTCTTTCCTCCCTCTAAAATAACAAATCTCAAGAACGATATCACCAATTTTCAACAACGATTTGATGAGAATTTTGGTGAGGCATGGGAAAGATTTAAAGATCTCCTTCGAAAATGTCCTCACCACGGTTTCTCGGAGTTACATCAAATTGATACGTTCTACAATTCCTTAACTCAATCCGATCAAGATTCGCTTAACGCGGCCGCCGGTGGTAATATCTTGAATCGGACCCCGAGAGATATTTTAGCGATAATTGAGAACAAATCAAAGGTTCCCACTTCTCGAAACAAACCGGTTGTTTCGAAAGTGCAGTCTTCTACTCCTTCTTCTTCATCGGCCCATTCATCGGAAATGGCCGAACTTACCGATGCTATTCGTTGTATGATGAAAGAGTTTAAGCTTCAGAATCAAAAACCCGAGCCCGTCAAAGCCATTATTGAAAAATGTGTTATTTGTGGTGGACCCCATCCTTATTACGATTGTCAAGCCACCGATGGCCAAGTTTGCAATGCTACCGTAGCAGCTGCAAACTACAATCAAAATCAAGGATATCGTCCTCAAGGTGAAATTAACTACCGAGCTAACAACCAAATGGGGCCACCCGGTTTTACTCCCATACAAAACAATCAAAACCGTTTTCCTCAAACCAATCAAAGTTACAATCAAAACCGAGGAACCAATTTCAACCAAAATTATCAAACCCCACCGCAACAAGTTTATCAACCACCTCCTACTCAAGTTGCATCATCTCCCGAATTTGCGAATTATATGAAGACAACCGATGTTAGCATCCGAGCCATGCAGAATCAAATCAATAACATGTGAGTTGAACTTAAGAAAGAGATCGATACGACTATGTCCCGACAAACAAATGAGTTAAAGAATATGATGAGTAGTTTTTTGCAAATGAATCAACCATCGAGTTCTAATTCTCTTCCAAGCAATACGATTATTAACCCAAAGGGTGAGATGAAAGCTATCACCACCCGTAGTGGTGTTGCTTATGATGGACCCACGATTCCTACTACTACTTCTTCTTCTCTTCCTAAAGTAGTGGAACGTGAAACCGAGGCGACAAAGGACCAGGTGCCTCCTATTCATAATGGAGGTACCAAAGACGTCCAACCTCCGGTTGTCCAAATCACTGAGCCCCAAGTTGCTCCAATTCAAAAGCCTAATTCTAAACCTTCTATTCCCTATCCTTCTAGACTCAATGATCAGAAGCTCCGTGAAAAAGCTACGAGTCAAATGGAGAAGTTCTTTCAAATCTTCCAAGATTTACACTTCGACATTAGCTTCGCGGATGCTCTGCTTCTAATGCCTAAATTTGCTACAACAATCAAAAGTCTATTGAGTAACAAAGATAAGTTGTTTGAAACAGCAAAAACCCCGTTGAACGAGAATTGTTCGGCGGTTCTCCTTAAAATGCTTCCCGAAAAGCTTGGAGATCCCGGCAAGTTTCTTATTCCATGTGAATTTCCGGGGATGGTTGAATGCTCCGCCTTGGCCGATCTTGGTGCAAGCATCAACCTAATGCCGTTATCCGTATGGGAAAAGCTAAAACTTCCTGAACTTACTCCTACACGAATGACTCTCGAGCTTGCGGACCGTTCCATGACTCGTCCAGAGGGAATAGCCGAAGACGTCTTCGTGAAAGTAGGAAAGTTCCATTTCCCGGTTGATTTTTTGGTCGTTAACTTTTGATGCCGATCCTCGAGTTCCCCTAATTCTTGGGAGATCCTTCTTGAGGACCGGTCGTGCTTTAATCGATGTTTACGGTGAAGAAATAACACTTCGAGTTGATAATGAAGCCGTAACTTTCAATCTTAATCAAACGTCGAGGTACTCCTCCAAATACGATGATATATCGGTTAACCGAATCGATGTCATTGATGTTGCTTATGAGGAGTATGCTCAAGAGGTTCTTGGATTTACGAACAATCCTTCAAGTGGCAATCCCACTTCTGAACCTATCGTTGCCGACTCTTCCCCTTCCCTCACTCCTTTTGAGGGAAGTGACTTCATATTGGAAGAGATCGAGGCTTTTCTTAATGATAATTCAAATTCTTCGGAAATTGATGATGCTGAAATTGATGTGGAGGGGGATATTCTTTATCTTGAAAAATTGTTGAATGAAGACCCGTTTTCCCCCCTCCCTCCCAAAGATCTTAAACTTGAAGAAATTAAACAAATTGAGCCTTCTAAAGAAAATCCTCCGGAGCCCGAGCTCAAGGATTTACCTCCTCATCTTGAGTATGCATTTCTCGAGGGAAACAACAAATTCCCCGTAATCATTGCTAAAGACTTAAAAGATGAGGAGAAGACAAAACTCTTAGAAGTGCTTAAAAATCATAAAAGTGCTATTGCGTGGAAAATGTCGGATATTAAGAGCATTGACCCTAAATTCTGCACTCACAAGATCTTAATGAATGATGATTTTAAACCCACGGTACAACAACAAAGAAGGGTTAATCCAAAAATTCATGAGGTAATCAAAAAGGAAGTTTTGAAACTCCTTGATGCCGGAATGATTTACCCTATTTCTGATAGCCCGTGGGTTAGTCCGGTTCATTGCATTCCTAAGAAGGGCGGAATGACCGTTGTTACGAATGAAGAAAATGAGCTAATCCCCACACGTCTCGTCACGGGATGGAGAGTGTGCATAGATTATCGAAAGCTCAATGATGCTACTCGTAAGGACCATTTCCCACTTCCATTTATGGACCAAATGCTAGAACGTCTAGCGGGAAATGAGTTCTATTGTTTTCTCGATGGCTTTTCCGGGTATTTTCAAATTCCCATTGATCCGCAAGATCAGGAAAAGACCACTTTCACTTGCCCTTATGGGACGTTTGCTTACCGACGTATGCCCTTTGGCTTATGTAATGCTCCGGGCACGTTCCAAAGGTGCATGATGGCTATTTTCCATGACATGATCGAGAAAACCATGGAAGTATTCATGGATGATTTCTCGGTATATGGAAATACCTTCTCTTCTTGCCTCTCCCATTTAGAAAGAATGCTCCAACGATGTGAAGACACTAATTTGGTTCTAAATTGGGAGAAGTGCCATTTCATGGTCAACGAGGGCATTGTCCTTGGCCACAAAATCTCTAAATCAGGGATTGAGGTAGATAGAGCTAAAGTCGATGTGATCGCAAAGCTACCTCATCCCACGACCGTAAAAGGAATACGTAGTTTCCTTGGTCATGCCGGTTTCTATAGACGATTTATTCAAGATTTCTCAAAAATCGCCCGGCCTCTGACCCATCTCTTAGAAAAGGATGCTCCGTTTATCTTCTCAAATGAATGCATTGAAGCATTTAATATCTTAAAGAAGAAGTTAACGTAAGCTCCGATCTTAGTTGCCCCCGATTGGGACTACCCATTTGAGCTAATGTGCGATGCTAGTGATTATGCCATTGGTGCAGTCTTGGGGCAACGAAAAACTAAGCATTTCCAACCTATACACTATGCGAGCAAGACAATGACCGATGCTCAATCTCATTATACTACTACTGAGAAAGAGTTATTGGCCGTAGTTTATGCATTTGAAAAATTTAGACCTTATCTTGTCTTGTCTAAGACCATAGTGTATACGGACCACTCGGCTCTCAAGTATCTTATGGCAAAGCAAGATGCTAAGCCTAGATTACTTCGGTGGGTTCTCCTCCTTCAAGAATTCGATTTTATCATTCGAGATAAAAAAGGAGCGGAGAACCTTGCCGCCGATCATCTTTCTAGACTAGAGAATCCCCATCAAAGTGATCTCGAAAAAAAAGAAATAACCGAAACATTTCCTCTTGAGACATTTGGGATGATATCACATAGTGATGATGGCACCCCATGGTTTGCCGATTATGCAAATTACCATGCGGGAAATTTTGTTGTGAAAGGGATGTCGTCCCAACAAAAGAACAAATTCTTCAAAGATGTTAAACATTATTTCTGGGACGACCCCTACTTGTTTAGAATTTGTGCGGATCAAGTGATCCGGCGGTGTGTGCACGGCAAAGAAGCCGATGACATTCTTTTGGCATGCCACAGTGGACCCACGGGGGGACATCATGGTGCCAATTACACCGCCAAGAAAGTTTTTGATTTCGGCTTCTATTGGCCGACGATATACCGAGATGCACATGACTTGGTGAAGTCATGTGACTCGTGCCAGCGTCAAGGAAAAATCTCTCAAAAAGATGAAATGCCTCAAAATGTTATTCAAGTTTGTGAGATCTTTGACGTTTGGGGTATAGATTTTATGGGTCCATTCCCGTCTTCTCGAGGGAATAAGTATATACTCGTGGCCGTCGATTACTTGTCCAAATGGGTTGAAGCAAAAGCGCTCCCCAACAACGACGCCCGAGTTGTGGTTAAGTTTTTGAAAAGTTTATTTGTCCGATTCGGTACACCTCGTGCTATTATCAGTGATCGTGGTACACACTTTTGCAATGATCAATTTGCTAAAGTTATGCTCAAGTATGGTGTTACACATCGTCTTAGTACCGCGTATCATCCGAAAACGAGCGGTCAAGTTGAGGTGTCCAATCGTGGACTTAAAAGAATTTTAGAAAGGACCGTAGGTGAAAATCGTGCCTCTTGGGCCGATAAGTTAGATGATGCTTTATGGGCCTTCCGAACCGCTTTCAAAACACCCATTGGGTGCACTCCTTATAAGTTGGTTTACGGAAAGGCATGTCATTTGCCCATTGAATTAGAGCACAAGGCCTACTGGGCCTTAAAACATGCAAATTTTGACTTAAAGACCGCGGGTGATCACCGGAAAGTTCAATTGAATGAATTAACCGAACTTAGGGATCAAGCCTATGAGAATTCTTTAATCTACAAAGAGAAAACCAAGAAAATTCATGACTCTAAAATCAAGAACCGCATTTTCAATGTTGGTGATCGAGTCCTTCTCTTTAATTCTCGATTGAAGATTTTCTCGGGTAAACTAAAAACCCGTTGGTCGGGACCATTCACCGTCACCCAAGTGTTTCCTTATGGCACCATTGAGTTAGCCCAACCCGATGGTCCCAACTTTAAGGTGAATGGTCATCGTCTCAAACATTACTTTGGAGGGGACATACCACCCATGGTTGTCCCGGATCTCCAAACTTTCCCCATGGACAACTAAATTCGGGGATCGAGTCAAGCTAATGTGACTCGGTGAGCAAAAACAAGCGCTTCGTGGGAGGCAACCCATGCTTATCATCTCTATCTTCTTTTCTATTTTCTAATAAGTGACGTGAGGAGGGCGACCTCTTCCATTCTCGTGTTTTGTGGTTGTTTGTGAATGTCCAGGATTTGCCCCGATTTATGAAGACTCTCGTGCTCGTGGTTTCATCTTTACTACACTCGAGTCTCATTCTTCGTTGCTCATAGGAAATCCGTTATATCCTAATCTTATCGACTAATTTTATCTTTGGTATAATTAATAAACGGCCTTAGATTTGTTAGGATTACCCTTACCTTTGAAACATTGAGGACAATGTTTAACTTTAGTCTGGGGGGGGTGAATCTTCGATTCGATTTGACCTTGCACTTTCAATTTTAGCCGTTTACTTACGCAACTCCGTTTTTCCTCAAAAATTTGAAAAAAATTGAAAAAAAATAGATGAAAATGTTGTGAAAAAGTCTAAAAAAAAATGAGAAAAAGTGAAAAATATTGTGCAAAAATATAATAAGTGTTTTGATAATTGTTGACTTTCCGCTGGGTAGAGTAGGAATAGAATTTTGACTTGACCGGGCGTGTTGAGCTCTAGCTGGTTCCCTTAACTTACATAATCTATATGCTTGATTATTTGACTAAGCATTCGCGGATCTCATTATTTGAGATTTTAAATTTGCGAAGAACGAGAAATGATAGGGCTATTTAGAAGTTAGATGCTAAACGTGGAGTAGTTGGTTCTCTTTAGAGCTCATAAGAGTTAATTGTGACTTTTTGCTCCCATAAGCTTGCACACCTTAAAAATAGAATCTTAGGATTAATTAAGGGTGTTAGGTTTCGACGATGATTAGTTTCTTATCTTCTTAAGAGAATCATTGCTTTAAAAATTGGGTACACATCAAGGTAAATAAATAAGTATAAATAAATAAAGTGTTAAGTTTATAAGCTGCGGTTCGAGATCGGGTCCTTGGATCCTTATTTCCAAAAGGTTTTAGGTCTTGGCTACCCTCTTACGCCGGCCCTTGGATCTCTAGTTCAGGAATGTGTGAGGTCTTGGTCTAACCACCTTGGATCCTCATTTCAGGAATGTCTAGAGTCTTGGAACTCTCCGTCGTAACGGCCCTTGGATCCTTTACTCCGAGTAGGTGTAAGGTCTTGGAATTACCCCGTGAAGCTCCGTAGTAAAAGTCGTCAATAAGAGTTAAGTAAAGTTCACAAAAAAAAAAAAAAAAAAAAAAAAAAAAAAAAAAAAAAAAAAAAAAAAAAAAATCATCAATGAGAGTAGGATAAGTGCTTAAGGTGTTAGAAAGTTGTTGGCGCGTGAGGTGCATGTATACGATCCTAGATCGGGCGCATGAGGTGCACGTGTATTTCTCCACAACTTATATATATGAACATATCCAAGTTCTTTGATATGGACCTCATTTTTATGGCAGCGATTCTCGAGAGAAGATGAGAAACTACTTAGCGTCCAAACTTGGTGTCTTTATCGGACTTTAAACTTTATCGAAACAAAAGTATGATGAAATTCATTTCTCATGCAAAATAAAATAAAAATAAAATAGATACACTAAGAATTTGGGAGCAAGAAGTAGCTAAGCGTTCACAATTAGCTTTTATGGGTAGTGTCAGCATCTAACTTGTATTTAGCTATGATTTCGTTTTTAAGCTTGGTTTGGTACTTGCGAAAAATCAAGGATGATGAATTCTATCCGTATGGTCACTTCTTCATGAGTTGTGTTTCCTATTCTATGACCCTAAAAGTTGTTGATAGACAATGAAAGTCGGCTCTTGTCCCTTATATAATAAAGTGGAAAAATGCAAAAAAATAGAATAAAGTGTGAATAAATTGGAAAACGGGGCGTTTTCGGGAATAAATGATTTCGTAATCTCTTTTGAACATTTTTCTACTTTCCAAAGTTAGTAAAAAGAGTTGTGAAATTATTTATCTCAAAAGCGTGAAGTGATGACATTGCGTGAGGACACGACAATACCTTAGTCTGGGGGATTTTGGTATGTGCTTATACACACACCTTCATTTGACCTAAAACAGACCCAAAACGACCAAAAACTAACCATAAATGCCAAAGATATTTTGTTTTTGTGTTTGTGATCGTGCAGGTACGGATATTGAGGAAATGGACAAAAATCAAGGAAAAACCGGCAAAAACGAGCACGAGATTTGAAAAGAGTATAAAGCCGAGGCCGGGGAAGCAATTTTCAAGCTTGGATCATATTTATGCTCGAATTATCAGAATCTACCTTGAAGAATCATCATTTGTCACAAATAGCCCTTGGAATAATTTTACAGGGTTTGTCCTTGAACTTTGAGAATTGACAGAATTAATCCTTGAAAGTTAAAAATTATTTCAAATCAAATCCTAAGCTTAAAACTACATCCGGATCCTAAATAAACCCAATCCACAAAAATACCCACAGCCCACCCTACCAGCCCACTTCCATTTTAACATAACCCAATATCCGGATCCACCACTTAACCCGGTCAATCTTATTTATTACCCAGTCAAACAAATACCCTAAACCCGCCTAAATTCACCCCAGTTACTGTGCTTCTTCCCCACCCAAGTTACCCTGCTTTCACCAATTTTACCCACCTCACTTATGGTTTCTAGAAGGCTGACACACCAAGGAATGACAGAGTGGCAAATCCCAGCAATCCCATTGGCTGTGACACCATTATACATGATCCAACGACTCAAAATGATTGAAGTGGTGACCAAGTTTAATCCAAGGGCTGGCATTCAAGGATCATGAAGCTTCTTGAGAAACCCTAGAGCTCCTCTGTGCCTATATATAGCAGCCTCTCATCACACAGACATTGTCTTTGCTTTTTTTGACCATTTTTCTTTAATTTTATGTCGTTTAATTAAAGTTGTTTTTAGCTTATTGTCTTTGAAATTCTCTGTCATTTAAGCATTGTAATCTTTCTTTTTAATGAAATTTGAATTTACTCTTTATTTACTTGTTATTTTATTTAAAAGCACTTTATTTATTTACTTATCTTTAATAGTTGAAAAAGTTCTTTACTTTCCTGTTTATAAGCTCATTTAAGCTTTACCATAGCTTATAGTGAGTTTATAAGTAGTTACTACTAGTTTAAAATTGAAAAACATCAAAAAAATCAAAAAATCAAAAAAGTCAAAAAAAAGTCAAACTGCTTATTACTGTTCACTTTTGCTTATTTCTTACATTTATCTGCTTATTCTAGTTTATTACTGCTTATTGATTGTTATATTCAGTTTATACATTACTTCTTCTTTAGTTTTAAAAAAATCTTTAAAAAATCACAAAAATAGCTTTTAGCTTATTTGCTTTACTTAGTGCTTATTTCTGGTCCACTTTTGCTTATTTAGTCTAAATATATCTTAATCAAACATTTTCTTTCAAAATTTAAGTATTAAAAATCCATTTTAAGTTCAAAAATAAAATCAGTCACCCCATAAGGGGGTGTTTGGCACAGGCTATATTTTAGCATAAAAGTAGTTTTTGACCCATTTTCCAACTTTAATCAGATTTATTTCCTTATTAATAGTTGTTTTTAATCAAGTTTTTGCATTTCTAATTAGTATTCAAGTTTCTAAAGTTGATTTTCCTAACTTTCATTTGCTAACTGTTTAAAAAAAATAGATAGGTCATATTATTGTTTAAGCTTCTTTCATTGTTTTTATTGCTTCATATAGGTTCTAAATAGGTTAGTGCACAAGTGTAGTGTCTGGTAGTTGACTTTTCAAAGTCCAACAATCCAAAACTGACCTATTTGCCTCCCCTGCTGCATCAGACTTATATAGCCCTAAGCAGCTCTTGTTTTCTATTTTTATTTTCTTCATTTTAAAGCCTAAAGCTCTGAAATTTGGAATATAGATTATTTAGAAGCTTGTTATTATGCTAGTATTTTTATTTCAATTTTTAGAATTTTTTAGAGTGCTTAATAGGCCTGCAAACTTGCCCTTATAAGCTGATTTGCCTCAGCAGCCTCTAGGTCTCATTTTGCTTATTTAGTGCTTATTGGGTTTAGATAACTGCTTATTCCCATCTCTTTAGTTCTTTTAAGATTCCCTAGTAGCCCTTTTGCTTATTCCCCTAGGTTTAGCTTATTGTAGCTTATTATTAGCTTTAGGATTTCTAAAATTCCATTTTATAGTCTTATAGAGTAACTGCTTATGTATCCTTTTAAAACTGCTTATTCTGATCCCATTGTGCGTATTTAGTTCTCTTTAGTTTGCCTTTGCTTATGCTCCCCTAGTTAAGCTGTTTGTAGCTTATTTTAAGCTTTTGAAGTTTGCAATAATCCCATTGTATAGCTTAATACCCAAACTGCTTATAAAATTGCTTAGAATCTGCTTAATTAGAGCTTTTCAGATAAAGTGATAGTTTTAAGATTTGCTTATTTTTATGTGTTTAATAAGCTGGTGTAAAAAAATTTGAAAAAAAAAATAGTTTAAAAAAATACCAGCCTGGGACTCGAACCCAGGTCACACGGCTCACACACACACACCTTAACCAGTCGCCCTTGGGTCTTTTTCATTTATATACCACACAATCAATTCTTTTAACCCTTTGTCCCTCTCTTTTGCTTATTAAGCTGTTTTTGCTTTTAAACTGCTTATTTCGAATAGCTTTTTCCAACTTTTTAAATTTCTTATCTTCCTAATAGTATAAAGTAATTACCATAAAAAATTCAGATTTATTTGAATAGTTTTGCTATTTTTAATCATTTTCTTTTATATTTTTAGTTTTTAAATCATAATAAATAGAAAAATAATCATAAAAATAAAATTCTTTTTTCTATAATTTTCTTTTTATCATTTTTAACTTAGGAAAATTATTTTTATATTTTTAAGTCCCTTTTTCCTTAGTTTCACTATTTAGGTGCGTTTTTAGTTTAATTGCGTTTTAGGTTATTTGCTCTTTGCCTATTTGTTTTATTTGGTTATTAAAGTTGTTTTTAGTAAATTTTTCATTATCTTAGTTATATAATCACACATCTCTCACTATTCAAATTACCCAATCACAAACCGAACACGATTCTCAAATTCTCACTTCGTTGGGAAAACGACTCGGGTTTTGCATATTTCTTCCTTGGACTACGATTTACTACATCACCTACTGCTGCCAGATATATGCCTAAACCAAGTGCTACATAGCAACTTATGATATTATGGATCAAGAAACAAAAGATTAAACATTGATTATGCAGTTTCGCATTTTTGTAGTTTGATGTAAGCCTGCTTTGATTTTATTTTGGTGTTTTCGTTGACTGTTTAAGTGTTCAGTTTATGTTCTTACATCATAGATTACAGCTTTTGAAGTTTAGTATTTGTTAAATGAAATCGTTTTGTGTGGGTTGCAGGTCGACTGTTCGGATTGGTTTTCGTGCGGCTGAGATATCAGTGTCATAAAGGTAGGCTTTATTTTACACCCATTATATGTACTGTTGTGTTTGTAGTCTATTAATTAATGTTTTCGATTTGTGAGGTTATGGTTTGTTTTTCAGGTTTGCAGTCGTTTGGTTGGTTGTTGATGATAGCGTATTTGCCCATTAATGTTCAGATATATCCTTGAAGAAAGCACAGAGTAAACAATGTTTTCATTTATTTTGGCATACAACCATGTTCGTTGATATTAGTTATATCCTTATATCAAACACACACTGCAAATCACAAACACCCTGCAAATCACAAACACTGCAAACAAAAATCTAGAACGAACACCTTTTGTATTGAGCAATAACAACGGAAAGGGATTGCTTGGACTGAGGAGGAACATAGGTTCGTTATTGAATCTCTTTTAGCCGTTTGGAGTATGTTTATATATGTTTGAGTTATGTGAGTGTGCCGATCTTTTCCTAATTTTTTTGACTTTGTTATTGAAGCCCATTTTTTATTTTTATTTTTTATTTTTTTTCGCTAACATTTTTGGTGATATTTGTATGTGTTATTTTGGATACAGTTCATAGTAATCATGTCCCTAAAATGATTTAGGCATAAAATATATTTCTTTGTTGTGCAAATGGACTTGGGTCAACAAAAGTCACTGATATAAACAATGACAGCGGGAATGAGCAAATAACCATAGGGACATCTGAAAATATTGACGGTGTTTCAAAGAAAATGAAAGTGTTTATCCTGGTATGAGTGATGAACAAATTATAGAAGATACCAACACGACAAATGATATTGATCATGCATCAACTTCTGATCATTGTCTGGATGGTGGTTCAAATCTTGGTGTTGATGAGTTTGGCACACAGCTTATAATGCAAACTTAGTCTAATTTAACATTATACACAATATATTTTAACTTGATCTTCTGGTTTGCAGGTAAGATTAAGATGGTAGCTTTGACTAACATTGATACCCAGTGGTTGCAAATTATATTGGAAAACGGCATCTCAATTGTTAGCAATCGGGTAATTAAGTGTAATACACGCGGTTCGATGTTTATATCTGATTCTAAGATCTGTTTTAAATGTGGCGTTACTATGTGTTTGCTACTGTTAACATGTTCAACATTCAGTTTTGTACTTAGGTTTACCTTGTGGATACTGCTGGAAAAGAAAAGATAACCTGACTCCATTCTTAGAGAAGCAACATCGTAAACCTTCAAGAGCTGCTGGAAAACGTCCACAAGGTAATAAACGCAACTTCTTGCCTTCCAAAAATAAAAAATAAAAAAAAATAAATTCAACATCGTAAACAATTTTTTTTTTTTTTTTTTTTAATTTTGCAAATTGTAACCTAAAGATTCGTTACTTTGGGTTTGTAAGAACAAAATATGAGACAAAGTTCATGATAAATTATGTTTTATAAGGTGGTATAGAGCCCCCCTTGTGTTATTGCTCAATTGTGTAGAGGATAGTAATATTGTACAACAATTCCATTATATTTTAGTTAGCTGCATTTTTATGGATATTGATTTGTGACAGCCTTTGTTTTCTGGTGAAAAAAGGTTGTCAAGCAGTGGTACTTATTATTGAGGTACCAGCTTTCCCTTTTCAATTTATATTGAGTTACTTCTAATTTGTTTACATCATGGGTGGGTGGGCAATGGGTCAAAATAGGTTTGGTTGAAACATGTCTTTCTTAGCTTCCACATGGATTTGGAAATTATAAAAATTTC
The DNA here is from genome assembly GCA_021014915.2 of Artemisia tridentata subsp. tridentata. Taxonomy (NCBI): domain Eukaryota; kingdom Viridiplantae; phylum Streptophyta; class Magnoliopsida; order Asterales; family Asteraceae; genus Artemisia; species Artemisia tridentata. The sequence goes on from CP139504.1 coordinate 289,069,120, forward strand.
AGATACAATATCTTAATAAGAAACAAGAGAATCAAGTGCAGCTTTTGAGGCAAAAACAAAAGATCGACGAAGCAGCAAAAAGACTACAAAATGAAATATAGTTCATCAAGGCACAAAAGGTGGGAGAAGATTTAGGTTTCGTGACTCTGATATATATTTGTACGATTAAATTTGGTGTTGATTTAGTTGTGTTTGTAGGTTCAACTACAACACAAGATAAAACAAGAGGCTGAGCAATTTCGACAGTGGAAAGCGTCTCCTGAAAAAGAACTTTTGCAGGTACATATTTACTGTTTTCACTTAAGAGGTTGCAAAATGGTAGGTCTGGTAACGGGTCAAAACAGGACATTAATATTAGTTGGTCTAGGATGAGGTGCTCAGGTATATGTCCTTTCATCAGTATTATGATACACAAGGATATCCACATTAGATAACTGTTATGATTAACACCCCTTCTCTTTGATGATTTGATCAGCGTTGTAGGTTTTATGTCCAAATTGAGACAACTTATAGTTTTATACAGAATCGAATTTGAGAATAGCGGCCTTCCACATTGTCAAAAGGGGCTTGAAAAGATGTCGAAAGGGGATTACAGAAGTCTTCAAATTTGTTAAATTTTTCTGGCTTCTGTTCTGCAATTTTGGATAGGAGTGGTTAATTGATTGCAGCAGCACCCATACGGTATTCTTTTCTGATTTTCATTAGATATTTTTCTGTCTGTTCTTTTTGAAGCATTTGGCATAGTAATTTTCTTTTTTTTTTATATATAACAGGATCAATGGGCTTGAACCGTGTTGATTTTGTTTGACATCATTGATTTTGAGGTTTTATTTATATGCCAAAAGAGTGTGATTTTGCTGTTAATTTATTGTTATGTTATTGGATATGACCCAAAGCCAGATAACGTCCGGTTTGCTACTAGCCCAAACGTTATTCCATCTGAGACAAACCATGGGACGGATGCTATAGGATTCTTTGTTGCTACTCAGAATAATATGGAAGCTCCATTTGAGGAGGTGCTTGACAGAATGGAGCAGCCTGTGGATTTCATTATTGTTGATTTCACGTTAAAATGGACATTGGAGGTTGCTAATAGGAGGAATATTCGGGTTGCTGCATATTGGCCAATGTCTGCTTCAATGTTTACTATGTGGTATCATGTAGAACTACTTCAGAAACAAACATATCTATGTTGATTTATCAGGTGCATAATACACTTCATATTTCGCATTGGCAAGTGTTTAGTTACTACTGTATAAAATAACTTAAGGGGTGTTTGGCTACGCTTATTTAGGCTATTATTGGCGCGTGTTTACTATAAGTTTGAGTTTATTCAAACACTACCTAAGAAAGTGCTTTTTAGCTTTTTGGATGGTTAAAATATGTGTTTTGATAACACCCTTAGAACACGTTTTGCTCTGCCACGCCACCTGAATTTCTGATGTGAAGTATGAATTTCTGAGTGGCATATTTATGTTTTTAAAATATGCATGGCTAGAATTTACCAAACTCCGAATCATGTGATTCATACTCTAAGTCTTTCCCTTCGGAATCTACATCTTTATCCTATATAGATATATTAATATATTATTACTGAATTTAAGTGTTATTGCATATGCTTCATCTAATATTTGTTTAACAAACAGTATGTGAAAATGGTCTCACTTACTAATTCATCTTTCTCAGGGCTACTATTACTAATGCTTTTGCGTGAAGAAACCCTGTAAATGGACAAAGATTGGTGATTTAGTTACTGCAATGATGACAGCAGCTTCTATAGCACTGGAACCACCTCCATCCGCTTGTGGTGCAACAGGCCTCCATCTGATGTCTACGGCTTTGATGACGCGAATTTCTTCTCAATACTTCTTTTCTGTAATCATCATCCATTTCTTTCATCTCTCTTTTTTTTTTCTTTTATAATTAACTTTATTAGCATTGTACATTTTTATAATAGTATAAGCACTTTTAAAATTAGCTAATGCAATCACCCCCATTAGGAATTGCTTATTAAAACCTCTGATTGGGTTCTTTCGTTTTGATATATTTAATCATTTTGGGATTGCTTATTTGAGTTTGAATAAGTAGGTTGAAACTGTTTGTTTTATGGTAGTATCACAATGGGGGGAAGTCCAGATAAGACAAAGGTATTCAAATATCTTAATTAGCACATCCCATATTCTTATCTTTTTTGGTGCTTAATATATGTGCTTTGATTGTTTCAGGAGAAATTAGCAGACAAGCCACCTAAACATGTACTTTTGATCTTTATTTGTATGCGAGTGAGTCTACCCCCTTAGTATTAGTCACAGAATAATTAAGTTAAGTAAGCAAGTAGACATTAAGGGACTTGAGTAATCTTGGAGGGTTACACATTGTAGAGTTCATATTAAGTTGCAGGGTTTGTCTCCAAATAGTTGATATATCTCTAGAGTTGCCTATCAACTTATTGAGAATTGGGAAAACGGATTAAGCCCACCTTTAACACCTTACGATCATATAAATGGGGGGTGGTTATGTGGCTCTAACATAGTTAAGAAAACTTTAAGCTTGGATCTGAATGCGTAATTTCAATATCTGACTGAGAGATAAATACTCCTAATGGTTCTCATCATAGACACTTGGCAAGAAAACTATGTGATGAGTTTTGTAGATTATTCCCGAGTATCCATTAAGAAAATGATTATTGATCCTAAAGTTACAACCCCTTCTATGAATTTGGGTTAGTACAACAAGTTAGCTAATTAGTTTAATCATTTTTCATATTTTTTTTATTTCCTAAAAAAAATGATAAATTAAGGTTGGTGGTGTCATTAAGGTCACGGAATTTTATATGCATGTTAGCCTATATAAAGTCATTCCTTTTATTAAACTAATCCCACAGCAAATAAATCTCTCTGCAAGTGTATCCTTATTCTACATTTCTAAACATCTTTCAATAACTCGAGAGTTGTGTGAGATTTCTTTCGCTTAAAGATTACAAACACCGATTTCGGTACATCTTTTTCAACAATTAAATCTATCTCATTATTATTTGATCAACAACAAATAATGTTGTCTTCAATGAAAGAGTTTGAACACCTTGAAATTCAACTCGAAGAGATCAAATCAGCCACCAATAACTTTAATGAAGAAAATGTTATTGGACATGGTAGTTTTGGTAAGGTCTATAAGGGGGAATTGTCTCACTCACTCCGAGGGGAAAAGCATGGTTGCTTTAAAGCATCTCGATCGTAGCCATGGTCAAGGAGATGCTTAGTTTTATAAAGAAGTCAGAATGCTTTCGAGTTACAGACATGAAAACATTACGGGTTGTTTGTTTAATACCTTACAAGGAATTGGTGTGACAAAAATGTGCGGTTCGGTCAAGATGGTTACGAGCCATTTGTGTTTGTTAATGGTCTTGTTTCGACACAAGATAAAGTTGCGGAGATTTATTCATAGTAAATTGCATGTAATATGAGTACTAAAAAGACTTGTGCGGCGTGTCATTGAGATTAAGCTTTGATGTAAATTTAAATAAATTTACTTTGTATTTTTTGATTGTTCTATAAATCTTAACGTTCATTTGAGTTTAATTCATACACTATGTTGTTAGAAAAACTTTTGTATATTTCAATTGTTCTATAAATCTTGATGTTCATTTATTTTCATTGTTATACATTCAATATAAAAACTGATACGTTTATATCTTATTTTTCGTTAACTTATTTTTTCCAACGATATTCATAAGTGTAAACCACCCATTGGGCGGGCCAATTTTCCACATGTCTACTTTTCCAACCATTCTTTACCACCCTTCTTACGCTATACAAAAATATGTCAACGATAATTATAAGTTATGCCCGCCCATCGGGCGGGCCATGACCACTAGTATATATATATAAACACTCTTGGATACTATTTGACCTGTTTGACTCATTTAACCGGGTTCCGTATTATCCATGTTTTATATGTTGACCCAAAGGAGTCATGGAAACAAACTACAACCCACATTGAGCTATTTTTAGGTAAAGGGGTCAAATTTCCGCTTCCAATTCAGCCCAACACAAGAATGATATAGCCTTTTTGTAATTACATGTCGTCAGTAGTCTTAATAATGTTTTCGATGTATTAATTAGTGGACGTAAAGGAGGTACCTGTTTGTCGAGGAGGATAAAGCACAGACCCGTTGGATTTGGGTCGAGTACATTTCTTGACCCGTTACCCATCCGACCACTCCACTAAATCCTACCAAAACTGATGTAATAATGCAAAGATGATCTTCAAGTTTCAGCAAGTACATGTACTTTTCATTTGACTTCCACGGTTTTTAGTTCATCCTTAAATTCGATGTTGCATAAAATACTTTCTTTACCCTAAAGTGTACGGTTACCGATGGTCACACCAAAATTTGACACGCGAGGATAACCAACCGCAAATGCTTCTGGAAAGACAACCAATTGGGATCCGAATGAGGCTGCTTCAGCTAACAACCTCTCAGCCTAATCTGAACATATAGATTTAAAGCAAGTTAGTACCACATGTGATGTTACTTCTTTATAATAAATAAGGGGTGTTTGGATTTATACAAACACAAATTGTACTGCAAGTTCTATTATACAATATTAACATTGATTAAAGCAAGTTAGTACCAATGGGCGGGCATGCTTTGTGATTCGCACAAATCATGTGATTTTAGTTGTATTTGCATTTGTATTCTTTTGAAATTTAAATTTGTGTATTTCTGTATTTATTTTTATCATGTTTTTTGTATGTTTAATCTACCTTGTAAGGCCGTTGGGCTTGATGTATGACTCATATTTATCCCTGAGTTATTTAACTATATCAAAAGAAGGATGGTAATAAAGTTTTGTAATTTGCTTTTGACATGCTTATAGTTTGTATGTATGGTAGTTTCATTTGTTATTGTTTTGTAAAATTTTGCTTTATATAATGTAATTTTTTTATTTGTTGATTCTAATTATAATCTATATATATATATACTGGATAAATTACGTTTAATTTTTTATATATAAGATGATGTATACAATATATTCCTAAAAAAATAGATTAGTACTTTGTGTTAGCATTAAATGTATTTAAAGTCAAATATATTAGATATTAATCTTCATATAATTCCCAATTAAAAAAAACGATTGTAAATTTAGATTTGTTTTTTATTTTTACCTACATTATAAAAAGAAAACCAAATTGTATTCTTGAAACCCTAATTTTTTTTGAAGCACCCATTCTACAAAAGTATCAAATATGAACGATAAATCTTCATTGAAGGAAATTGCAAACAAAACAAATGAAACTGAACCAACAAATAACGATGGTATTTTTTTTTTATATCTGTTAATCTAATATTATTGTTTGAAGTATTTGCTCAAATGATGATTATTTCTTTATGTTTATATCATTTACAGATGTAAATGAAAGTGGATCGCTCATTGATTGAATTAAGAACTATTATGGAAGTCGGTTAATCAGTGTTCGTGACATGAAAAAGCTAATATCAAAATTGGCAAAGGCATCAGCATTAGTTGAGCAGATGAAGGCTTCTGGACATGATATTGGCGACGAATACATGATTGATTTAGGATATTTTTTCGGATGATTAATTTTTAAAAAAAAAATCTATAATTTATCTTTGTATTAAGTTATTCTAATTGCAACCAATAACATTTACTTTCAAGTAATTTGTCTAATACATTTTTTTATCTTTATTTACTTTTTTTCATATTATATTGTTTCGTTTTTAATTGTTTTTTATATGATTTTATATTAGTTACACCTAATCTCCATTAAAGTAAGTAAAACCTCTTGGATCAATAAAATCCGTTCCACCCATTCTCTATAAGCGACGTATCTTCTGCTAATATAGAATGTGAGTTTGTTTTTTAATATTGATTTAGGGTTACTGTTATTATGATAATATAGAACCTGAATATGGTTTTTTATGTTTTTTAACACGCGTGTGTAAGTTTACGATCATGTTTTTAGTTCTGGATTATCTGTATTTGGATAGATACGGTTATTTTTGATACTGCATGTCCTTATTGTTGCTTAATTTTAAAAGCCCCAATCAGTAATTGTCATTGCATGCTTTTATTGTTCCCAATTTTGAAAGCCCCAAACTGTTTATGCGAATGGTTTTAGTTTATCGCTACTATTCTTACTTTCCCAGTAATATTTGTTATAGATTGTGATAAGAATTTTTCGTTTGTAAACTGTAATGCAATCCATTATTTATGTTACTTTTGAACAACGTTTATTGTATTTAAGATGCAAAGGTGGTGAATAAGGTGTATTAGTTTAAGATTTGCGACATCGATGAAGATTTTGATATTATATATGGAAAGGAATGGAGAGAGTATGTAGAAGTGAATGTGCTTGAGCAGGGATGTTTTTTCCCGTTAATGTTGGCAATAGATTGTCATAAGCATCCTTCATTTGTAAATTGTAATGCAATTCATTATTTATGCTATTTTTGAACATCTGTTTTTGTGTTTAAGTTTCCTGTTTTTGGTTTACAATAGAATGTTGTTTCTGTCAACAAATTATGCCCTTGAATGGCGTTGCTGTTGTGTAACTTTAAATTTGTAAAACCTTACAGATGGCCTTTTTAGTTAAGTTTGAAAATGGTAATGAAAGTGGTTTGAAAGTTCCATTAAAATTGTTTGAACTTACCGACCGTAAAGACTGTGAATGGCTGTACGCAAAGGTGGTTGATACGGTGTATGAGTTTAAGATTCAGGTCATTGATGGTGAATCTGGTCTCATATATGGAAAGGAATGGAAATAGAGTGTAGAAGTTAGTGGGCTTAAGCAGGGTTGGGTTGTTTTATTTGACGTTAGGAATGCTCAGTACGTTCTTGTCAGCCATTTTGATGAGCATGGTAATTGTGTTAATGGATCTAGAATGATAGCGGATGGAATTAGACTGACCAAATGTGTTGCTCAGACATCAAGGATGAGTTTTTTAAAACAGGTATAATGTAAATTCCATGTCTTGTAAGTTTGATAGCTAACAAACTTAGTTGATGATTTATATTAACCTACTTACATCAGTCTGTGTTATTCGTTTGTAGCCGTTGCCAGAAAGTTTCCTTGAAGGATATGCTTTTAAAAAACAGACTTTATATTGTGTCAGAAATTGTGATGGGTGGATGAGGGTTTACATAGATTTTGATATGAACAAACCATCTGGTTTCTGTGGGTCTGAGTGGGAGAAATTTTGTGACAAACATATGATTGATGGAAGTCAAGACTTTGTTGTCTACTTCATTGTTGGGCATCATTTTTTTCTAACAATACATGATGCTGATGGTTTTTGTCAGGACCCTGAATTTCGACGTAAGTTAGTATGTTTTTTTTTTTTTTTGATATTTTTAATTATTATTTGAGTATGTAGTTGTTTCTATTTTCGCTGACATATAAATGTTTATTAGAATCTGCATTTTGGAAAAAAGCTCGACGTTTCTCATTGATCTCATCTGATTTTCGTTTGAAATGTCCTCCGTTTGCATTGGTTAGTATAGTTAATTTTTTTCTGTATATATTAAGTTTTTGTACAGATTAAGTTTTTGTTATGAATTCTGATAAGCAATATACCTTTATGAGACTGTCTCATAGGGGCCGGTTGCAGAAAAGGTTATAAAGGTTGAAGAAGATGATGTTTTTCCATCCGATACGAATGTTGAACCTGATAACCATGCTTTATCTGCCAAGAAAAGAAAGGACCCTCCTGTTGGTAAAAAGTTGACTAAGGTAGTAAAATTTGTTTAAACTGTTTTATAGTGAAACTATTCAGTAAACTTGTCTATGTTTTTGATATGGTCATATTTTTTAGAAATGCGCTGCTTCAAGCAACAAAAAGATTTGCACGTCAAGCAACATGGTTGGTGATGGACATAGTTTTGTTAAGAAGCTTGGCAGCACTACCAAAAAGGGTTATATTGTAAGTGCATACTATATTGATACAATAGCATTTATATATTTTGTTTCGGTTTAAATTTTAAATTTGTGTTTAATACATTTGGACAGACAATACCAGCTGAGTTTGTTAGAAGACATGAGCTATACAATTACGTTGATTCTGATGATCCAACTAAGGGAAGACTGTGTTATTTGCATTCATCCTTTGAGAAGGAGATTGTATTGAGAAAATACACTGATAAATCAAGAATCAAAGAGTTTGATGATCATGTTGTTATGCTTGGAAAATGGAAACAAATCATGAATGAGGCTGGATTTGCTGAAAACCAAATAGTCAAGTTCACTGTTGATGATGGAGTATTATCAAGCAATGGTTATGTCAGGCTTACAATGGAATGAAGATTTGGTAGTTTTATGTGTATTTAACAATGGACAGTGATGTGTAGTTTGTTTAGTGGTTATGTCTAACTATGTATTTTGGATTTGTTATCTTGATTCAGTAAATACTAAGTATGACATGTAATTATGATGTATGTTGCATGGTAGCTCTTGGATGGGCATTATGAAGAAAAACAATGTTTTGTCTGTAATGGAAGCACGTTTTGGTATGTTAATGTGATGCAATGTCCGTGATTAGCCATTTTCGTTATTACTTTCCGAGTCCGTGGGACTATTGATGTAGAATCTATTAATAGCATTCAAGGCTAAACATTGCTCCTAGAGAGTTACCAAAATATGAAGTTCTTTCACATATCAAACAACTAATAAAACCATGTAACCATTTAACACATACAATGGATGCAAAGCAATAAGTTGAGAATAGTTTCAAACGTAATAGAAATTCCTATACTATAAAAGAGATTAAAACAATTATAAGTGGGTTATGTGTGTGATTGTAATACAAAAATAACATTGTTTTTTGAGTTTTTAAGTTATGCATAGTTGTTGGATGAAGATGCATATGGGTATTTATTGCATAGTAAGAAAAATATTTACTCCATTTTCTTTCTCTTCTTCCGATGAAGGAGTAACTTCCATAATATTTATGTACTCTTTTTCTCTCTTATTTTTTTGTCAAATGACAAGTTTAACCTTAACCAATTAATTAACACTTATTTAGAGTTACCAAAATACGAAATTCTTTTACATATCAAACAACTAATAAAACCATGTAACCATTTAACTCATACATTGGATGCAAAGCAATAAGTTGATAATAGTTTCAAACGTAATAGATATTCCTATACCATAAAAGAGATTACAAACAATTATAATTAACCATTTGTTTTTTAACATTGTTTATTGTCTCTTGATACTCTAATATTCTTTCCCTTCGATGATCAATTGCCTCTTTACATTCCAATACCAATTCTTCGTCGCTTACGATTTCTGCCTCCATCACTGTTATTAGTCGCCTAAGCTGAGCAATATATCGAATTGGTAGAAAATCCTTGACAACCACTTGGTCTCTTTTTGAATTTGATGTGGGTTCTTTTGGTGGGGAAATATTCCTCGGGCGTTTGTTTGCAGATTTTGATGAACTTCTATTTGATGTTGATTCTGATTTGAGTTAAAAATTAAGTGAAACATTATAAACACGATATATAATGTATCAAAATAAAATGTTAATAAAGTAACCACCTGTTGATTGCGTAACAACATTAGAAACATGGTGCCTAGATCTTCTGCCTGGTGTATCACTTTTAAACACGGTTTGTTCGATATTTGTCGATAACGTTCGTGCAAGTTTACCTATCACATAATCACAAACGTAGATGTTTCGAATATTAAGATTAATGGACAATGCATGTAAAACCATATAAGAACAAAATACCTTGTGAACGGGTTTTATAGTTTTTCTGCTGCATCGTATTATTTTTATGTTATTCAACAACTGTAAGCAAATACAAAACAACTAAGCCATAAAATGTCAGATGACCTTTGCAACGACATCAATAAGAATATAACAACCCAACGAACAAATTATTTAATAAAAACATACCTTGTGAATAGAGCTTTGCGATTTTTTATATGAGAACAATGGATATATTATGGTCTATATATAGTGTCAAATTAGGTTAACATTGTACAAAGTCGTGATATTATCGGAATAAAGAGTTATTTTTTAATTAGGGAACAAAATATTTATATAAAATACATTCTAAACTTATAATCTAAATTATATCTTTTAAAATTTAAATGTACGTATATTCGGGAAAGATTTGCTCATATCATATATTTAGAGTATATAATAATCAAATTATTTGAATTTATAAATGTTTTTAAAATATAAAAATTATTAAATGTGAGTTACCAACATTTATTTTTATAACCATGTAGAAAATCACATGTGATTTGTAATCGATAATTATTATTACCAACGTAAACACAATGTAAACACACTGTAGAATAAAAATAATTACCATTTTAATGTTAAAATAACATAAAATATATCAAGCTAAAATTATTATCCTTTGTAAATGCAGGATTTATAAACCATAAATTTTTTAAAAAAAATATAAGATATTCTAACATAACAAATACAAACGCATAATATATTATAAGTCTTAAATGTTTTCTATAAAGATATGTTTTAAATATCTAAAAATTCGTAAATGATAATGTCTATATATAAGTTTAAAATGAATGTTTTGTTATTCATATAAAAGTAAGTTTAGTATGGATTTTTAAAATATTTTGTGACCAAAAAACTCCAATGTTTTCTATAAAATGCAAAACATATAATTCTCGTCTTAAACAAATATATACTTAAACAAATAAAGATAAATGTAATTGTTCATACAGATTCAAATCAACAACATAACATATTGTTAAATATAATAATACATATACAAAACATTAAGACGAATATAAACTTTTCTCAATGCTTTCATAGACATCAACAATATTTCGTGTTATTTCTTCAATTTTTTTGGTTCGGTCTTCAATTCTTTGGTGATATTCCAATATCACTTGTTGGTCTTTCTTGTTCATCTCTTCCAACAACTTCCTACGCTTGTTGTAAGACTCCACCAAGAGCTTCTCAGTTCCATATTTTCCATCATGACATTTTTCCCAAAAATCATGTGGTATATCAAAAAATTTATATTTTTCAGCCATGGGGGGAGGAGAAGTGTCCCTTGATCGTTTTGTTGCTTTAGAAGCAGATGTTGAAGACGATGATGACATATGATTTTGAGAGTAATCGACAATGTATAATGAGAATATGATAAAATTTGTTTATGGATAGTTTGTATTTATAGGGTTTTATGTTTGCAGGGTATTAAAAGTTGCAATGTTTTCAAAAACGTGATATTATTATCCTTTGTAAACGTAGGGTTTATAAATTACAATTAATAAAAAAAAAAAGAAGATATACTAACATAACAAATACACACACATAATATTATTATCCTTTGTAAATGTAGGGTTTATAAATTACAAATTTAAAAAAAAAAAGAAGAAGATATACTAACATAACAAATACACACACATAATATATTATAAGACTTAAATGTTTTCTATAAAGATATGTTTTAAATCTCTAAAAAATCGTAAATGATAGTGTCTATATAAAAGTTTAAACTGAATGTTTTGTTATTCCTATAAAGATAAGTTGAGTATGGATATCCTAATGCCACTTAAGTAAACATAAATAAATACAAATGTTTTGGTATAAAAATTAAAGATTGTAAGTTCTAAAAATTTAAAAACTTGTAAAACATAAGGCTTGTATACCAATATTAAATGTTCAAAACCACATTAAGAAATACTACTGCATACAAATGAAACTATAAATAATTATAATTATCCATTTGTTTTTTAACATCGACTATCCTCTCTTGATACTCTAATATTTTTTTCTTTCGTTGATCATTTGCATCTTTACATTACAATATTGTTTATATACATTCACAATTTTTTTAAAAATCCAACATTAAGAAATAACTAAACTATCTTGAATCCCTTTTAAAAAATCCAACATTACAATATTGTTTATATACATTCATAATTTTGTATCTTCTTATGGCTGCCTTACGCTTGTTTTGTTTATATATTTTTCTTTGCTTGAGTTCATTCTTTTCCCAGACTTTCAACTTCTTCTTCCTTATAGCATCCAATTTTGAAAGATACCACACAACAGGATGTGGTTTAGATGATGAAGCTTCTATAAATCACAAAGAAATAATAAAATTATATATGAAGAAAAAAAAATACAGCTATATAAATTGACATGCTTGTAGACATAATATATTTTGCTAAAACCCTAAAAGAAACTAAAAAATAACCTGCTGTTGCTCTGTTCATGTTTCGATCCATTATGATTACCCTATAGTGATTAGAACTTGTTTGTAAATGATGAAATCAAGTAAAATAAATAAGTTTTATAGCCAAAGGAATTCGATAGGGAATAACTCATGGAATTTGGAAGGTTTAAATTTGAATTTATTCCTATAAATATGCACACGTTTAACCTTGTGATATAAATGAAGTTGTTGAAATTTGCTTTAAGAATGTTAATCATTACCTAAAGATGGTTTAAGTTAGTTACACAATGCATTTAGATAGGATTGTTATATTTTTTAAAAGTTTTTTATGATTTTTTGTTTTTTGAAATGTTAATAGTATGTAAATTGTAGACAAATTGCAATCGCTATTAACATTTGTGTTAAATAATTAAATAAATCAATGTAATATTTTACATATCAACCTTGTTTTTTTGTAGTCTAAGTAACAATTATATGGAAATGAAAATGTTCAACATCTACAAAAGTAAAACCATGCAATTATTTAACACATAACAAATTAAAAAATATAATTGTATACAAATGAAATTACAAACATTTGTAATTATCAATTTGTTTTTGAATATCGATAATCCTCTCTTGATACTCTAATATTTTTTTTTTCGTTGGTCAATTGCCTCTACACATCCCAATACTGTTTGTTCGTCGCGTACGTTTTCTGCTTCATCGACTTTTATTAGCCTCCTAAGCTGATCAATCGTTCGTATTGGTAGGAAATACTTCACAACCCCTTTATTTCTTTTTGAATTTGATGATGGTTCTATTTGTGGGGAAAAATCATTTGAGAGTTTGTTTGGTAGCAAGAGAACTGTCTCTAAACCACTATCTTTAAAATCTTCAGATGTAAAACCTTGATGTTCTTCTATACCAATATCAAAACCATATTCATGATTGCATGCTTCTCCATCTGCATAATATATTACTAACCATTAAAAAAAAAAGAAAAAAAAAACTAATAATTGTTTTGTACTCTATTAAAACCAATGTGCCTATTGAATCAAACATTGTTATATAAACATTGTCTACAACTTTTAACAGTGGACATACTGTTTCCATTGTTTCTCCCTTGATGGATGTAAATTTCTTTTTACAAATACAAAAACATATTATCAAATTGTAATTTATACAGTTTAATTAAATCAAAATGTATTTCACAATGTTAATATAAAACTTGTTGAAAAACTTTCATACGATGATGTATGAATTAGTGTTTTGTGTTAGGATGTGGATTAATGGTTCATGTCAATTAAACAATATATCATTCTTAAACTATTATATTAACAATTTTAAAAACATTGAAAAATTTTAAAACTAATATCAATAATAACTCTTGATGGGCTTATCAAATTTTAATACTGTCTAATAACACAATACCTTGTGAAGGGGTTTAGAGCCGTTGTAGATGTTGACATGACCCTCAGGATTAAGCCAATCCATATCATTAGACATTGCACGTTCAATGTTTTGTAAGTGATATTCTAGTTCGAATGCGCTTTTAGATCTTTCTTTGAGTAGGATGAAAGCATCATTATTGATCCGTCTTAGTTCAACAACTACGTAGTATAATCAATTACAAAACAATTATGCAATAAAACATTAGATGAATTTTACAACCACATTTATGAGCTAATAATAATTATTGTCTACACTTTAGATGAGATTATGTTACCTGACTGAGACTGAAAGTCAAAAAAATTAAATTCAGAATTTTCATTAGTGGAATGACATGATACTGTTACTTAATTGATATAAACTTACCACAATTTATATTAAGCACATAAACATGATTTATAATATGAAAACAAATAAATTATAAACTTATTACCATCAAGAAGTGGCTGTGAATCAGTAGATGATGACCCATGTTCAAAACTTCTCTTGGCAGGTATTCCAGATCTTCTACCAAGTGTATCACTTTCAAATATGGAGTTTTCCATTACAGCATATGAAGAATGGTGTACTAAACTTCTATTTGGTCCTGATTTAGAGGTTATAAATTAAGAAACACAATATTAGTTACATACATATTGTATCAAAATAAAACACTATTAAAATTACATTAAACAACTCGTGCATGGTGCATCACTTTCAAACATGGATTTATGGATATTTGTATGTACAGTTTGTGAACCTTTACCTGCCACAGAATCGTAAACCTTCATGGTTAAATTATTAAGATTTATGGACAATGCATGTAAACTTATCTAACAAAACAATTTCTTGTCAAGGAGTTTTAGAGTTTTTCTTCTGCATGCTATTACTTTTTTATGGAGCAACAACTGTAATAAACTACATTACGATTATGCTATAACACATGATATCAATTATAAAACCACATTAATAAGAATATAACAACCCAATGAATAATTTTTTTGTTAAAATTATACCTTCTAGAGGTGTATGAGAGTTTTTTTGTTCGGATACTGTTGGAAGTCTTGTAGAATGTCTTTGAGCTTACATAATGTAATATATTTTACCGAATATAGCTTTGCAATATTTAATGTGAGAAGTTTGGTTATATTATTGTCTACATATACTGTCAAATTAGATTAAGGATGCAGAAACTTTGTGATGATCTTCAAATAAACAATTATCTTTAATTTGGGAACAAAAAAATTTACATATCTTCAAAATTATATCTTCTATAAATTAAACTTATATTTACAAAAACACCCCATATAAATTCTCGTGAAAATTATATTTATAATTTTGGAAAATATATTAAAAAATAATTAATTTTTTTTAATATATATAATTTTTTAATGGTGTCTTTGTGTTATAAATAAATGTATTAAAAGTAAAATATCTTTATTTTTAATGGTTATATGTTTACCTTATTTGGTGCTAAAATTAAGGATCATTCCTTTATTTCAAATACATTATAAAAGAAGATACAATTGTCTTCTGGGAAACCTAATTTTGTTTTATTTTACCAATCATTTATCATTAGCATTTGTTTTATATTTATTTTTCATTATAATCTTAAAGTTATCGTAAAATTATAAAGCTTGGGTTTTTTAAACGTAATAAATGATAGATAGTTTCATAAACATAACTGAAAGGGGAATGGCTACTTCTGATGAAAATCATTATTCTGCTTTACGAATCTTTTCAATTTGAATTCAAGTTTCATGACTTTCTCGAGATTGAATTCCAATCTCAGGGATTCGCTAACATAATTGTGATAGTAATACCAATAAACAAACAAAAGTAAAACATAATTTTATTAGATAGCTAAATTGCTTGCTTCTTGACTTCTGGTGATATTTCTATTCCACTCGTTTCTTCATGCACCTAAATTAATTTTAGATAATCATTAACACAATATATCAACAGTGAAATATAAAAATGGTTTGAAAAACGCATACAAAATACCTTTTCTTCGCAACATATTTTTTTTTTTAATTTGTCGAATTCCATTTTAAATAATGGTATAAATAAGTCCATTATTTTTAACCTTAGAACCGCACGCCTTTCAACGATTTTAGCAAAATTACAATTTATCTGATTGAATTTCAAACAATTAGTATAATACATCTACAATAAACAAAGTAATGTTTTAGTATATGCGTATAAAACACCTTATTTCCATGGTCTCCTGACATGAGTTCGCCTATTTTTAACTTTAATGTCGAAAGTAACTTTATGGTAAATCCTTCTTCTTGACCAACCTACCACAATTTGAATTTTAAAATATTATGAATTTCAATAGATATAAGATATAATATAATATTCAATAAATATAACAATATTATGATGTTTTATGAAAAACATACAAAAATACCTTTTCTTGAGAATGACATGGTTGTAATGCTAACATTATCTTCAATATTTTTATTTTTATATCATTGTACTATGATTAAATTCCAAAGGGTTAATAAAGTGCATGTATTGTAATATCATATCACTAATTTGTAAAATAAATAGAAGATACCTCTTTTCCTTGAAATCCTGTAAGCAACTCTATTACTGCTAGATTTAGATCTAATAGATTTTTAAATTCTTCATCGAGTTTCTTATTAACCCAATTCATTATTAACAACGCCATAAACCTTCAGTAAAATATGTTAATGATTTTTCACAACAAATATAAAATACCTTTTTTTCAAGATCATCTCCTTTTAATGCTAATAGCAATTCGAATGTTTGTAGTTTTAACTCGCAGAGTGGACAACTAAATCTCATAGGAATTGTTCTGAAACAATATCTGCAAGCATTAACAGAAATATTAAAGCAAATATTTAAAAAACATAAATAATTAACAAAAGTTTCTATTGTATTACGTATTAAACATATACTGAAAAATTAAAGTATGCATGTAAACATTAACAGAAGGTCATCATATAGCAAACAAACTTAGACAAGTAAAATTACATGGAGCGTCCATTTATGAATGAGTTATTAAAATTGTGAATTAGGGGTAAGAATGTTTTTTATTTTCCGGTGAGTATATGTGTGTATATATATATATATATATATATATATATATATATATATATATATATATATATATATATATATATATATATATTGTTAGATGTAATCTAAGTATAGAATAAATCTCAATAAAGATAACTATAGTTTTTTAAAAATTGATAAACGCCTTCATTCGTATAAAATTACATCTTTAATTGAAAAGATATGTTTTATGTTTAGATCTATGCACAATTTAGGTATAAGTCCAGCTTCATAAGTTTTGAGAATATATATAATCTTCAAAGGAATGTGTATACCGCATTTTTTAAAAATATATGTTTAATTTATAGAAGATATGTTTTAGAAGATAAGTTTAATTTATAGGATATATGTGTAAAACCCACATTTTCAAAACATGTTTAAGTTACCAAAATGCCCTCAAATTTGAAATTTTGAAGAATTGTGTACGTTTACCAAACAAGCCCTAAATCAAAAAACGATTATCGTACGATCACAAACATGAACATGTAACTTCAAGTAAACTTCATTTGAGCTACTACAGCATCATAAGAACTTAAGAACATGAAATTTAGACTAAGAAACAAATATTTCACGTTACGTGACCTAACGGGTCCGAAAACCTTTAAAACTTGTACATAACTTAAGAAATGAATAAAATAACATAACCTAAGTAATTTTTGCACCAAGTGATAAGGATTTGACCTCCTCTCCTTCCCTTGGCCGAAATTTCCTAAATAATGGGATAAGGATCCCTTTTATTTTGCTAATCACAATTATACTCATTAAAAACCACACTCATTTCCAAATTTCCTATAACCAAAAATTTAAAACATTCTCTCTTCCTCTCCTCTATCCAATTCGGCAAAACAACACCACCATCACCCCAAAAACTTTGTCTTGATCATTGGTGATAATTCGTACGTGTTCGTGAGAAGGTTTGGTGCACATAGGAATTTGTTTATAAGCTTTTGGAAGCCTTGTTCTTGCTCTTCCATTTCATTCGATCCTCATATCACCCATAGAAGGGTTTGATATTTTTCTTTTTAATCTTTGTTCATCTCCTTAATTTCCTTTTGTTACGATTATCATCATATGTAAGAATTAAAAGATACGAATTGATATATATATATATATATATATATATATATATATATATATATATATATATATATATATATATATATATATATATATATATACATATGCATGGATCACATAAAAGGATAAAAATGAGGAAATTGTTAAACTTTGTTTATTTTGATGAAATGATGGTAAAAACATGTTGGTGATAACATTTGTAACACAAGAATGTAAATTGTTTGAATCAAAATGGTTTCCTCTTCATGTTTTATATTTGGTCGATCCATATTATTTTCCTAGATGAATTTTTATGTTGAATTTGATGAATGGTATATGATATGGATGCTTAATTTTTTATTTGGATTGTTTTGGTATAACATGTAACTAATTTGATTAATTAAAATTGATACAAATTGAATTTGGTGTTATATGGTGGTTCGACTTTTTCATGATAATATGAATCCTTGTTTGTTTTTGATGTTTGATGATGATAACATGGTTATGGTGATGTTATGATATGAATTATGTAATTGGTTTGTTAATTGTTGAATTACAAAGGGTAAATGGTTGATATGTTATGATTATGGTTCGAATGGTTTATAGTTGAATTAATGTTTATATTGTTTTAGTGATTAAAATGATGATGATGATGATTAGTATGATGATTAGGGCTTGTTTTGAGTTGGTTGATTTGGGACAGAATTGATGGTCGAATTTGTAACTGTTATGGGTCGAGTTTGGTAAAGGTTAAATTCATGATTTTTGTTTGTAAACTCAGTTTTATGTCTTAGTAAAGTTTTCCAATTGGTTTGGTGTAACACCCCAACCCGACAAGGGTCAAAATGTCACATTATGGTGCCAAATCAGAACATACAAACGCAAGCGGAAGACTTATAAACATAAAGTTACGAAGGTATTCTAAGGTTACAAAGGAAATACTAACTCTATACAAGAATAAAATACAAAACCAAAGAGAAATCTAATCGAATCCAAATCCAAATCTAATCCAAGTGTCAATGGGCTTCTAATCATCAGGGTAGTCCACTAACGCTCCTATGCACTCTTCACCCAAACCCAGCTTCCAACCTAAAACCTGCCGCAGGAAAGGAAATGCGGCTGAGCTTAAAAAGCTCAGTGAACAGATATATAACAAAGCAAACGGATAAACAAAACGTATACGAGTATAAGAAAAGGAAATCATAAGCTCCTGCTGAAAGGAATATCATATGTCAAATGCATAAGAGATTAACATACACTGAACGAATATCATAAGTCAAAGGGAAACGAAGTATCAAAGATATATCACATAAGCATAATCATAAGGAAAAGGTAATGAGCACGTATCAACAAAGAAGCGTCTAAACAAGGTACTTGAATAGACAAACGAAACATAGGAAAGCTACGAGCCAACCTAACGAGGTACTCGAATAGGTCTCGAAATCATATAATCACATATCAAAGGATACGAAGAGGTAGACCTCTTGGTACCACATATCAAAGGATGCTGAGAGAGACAACTCTCGGTATCACACGGAGGCGCGAACTCCCGAAGGTGCATGGGTACAGAGCACGTACAACCATCACGCTACGAAACGAAACGAAACAAAGCCTAGGATGCATCCATACGCCCCCTGCAAAACAAAATCATACATATATCCTGCTCGCATGACAGGGCTACACATATGTCAAAATGGCCAAGAGATCTCATATCATATCATAACAGAAGGGGACGCCGTGGATCAATCACACCTCCACAGAAAGTGTCATGCCATCGGTGCCTCAATGACACGGCCATGGTACCTCCATGACTAGAATAAAAACTCGGGCATAAGAACGAAACGAATCATATCATATTATCATAGTATATCAAAGGATCCTAACAAAGGACCACACCAAACAAAATATAACAAAGAATCATATCAACGAAGCATATCAAACGAATAAATCAAGTATAAGGGAACATAGCAATGGCTTAGAGAATCATATCAAGATAACGAATCAAAGATCAAGATCAGAAGTCATGAGAGCGAAAGCACCCTTACTAAAAAAGGGTAGAATATCTGTACCTTAAACTGCCAACGAAACCATAACATAACCATAGGAATAGGAAGTCACTCCTTCTTCAGCGGATCTACACGAATTAATGATCGGTTTATTATTAATAACTTATTTTAAATCAGATTACTTGTTTTAGTCGACTTTCCATTTTTAGTAACTTTCCATTTATAGCAGCTTTCAAAAAAATAGCAACTTTCCAAAAATAGTAAGTTTTCATTTATAGTAAGTTTCCCGATATAGCAATATTAGTCATTTAATGTCAAAGTTACCATTTAATCATTTTAGAGTACTTAAAATGTCAATTACAATAGGTTAGGGTTTATTATGACAGTTTGTAAAAGTTTAGGGTTTTGAACGTAAGTTTCCCAAATTTAGGGTCCAATAAGTAAATATGATAAGTTTAGGGTTTAAAATGTAATTTATATAATTATATGCCAAAACCTTAAGCTTGCCGAGTTCATAAATTTAATACCAATTATTAATTAGCGGTAGACTCGCTATTATTTCATAATGGCTTACTATATACATCTTAGTACTTATTTACTTGCGTCATTACGTAGTCTTTGTATACAAAATATGATATTTGTATTTGAGAATTTTCCATGCCTATGACCATTTATAAACTTACTGATTAGATATACGTACTTAGGAATTTAGCATGTCGATCCAGTTTCATATAGGCTCGTAACTCATTCATTAAGTAGCATTAAGATATCAAACAACTTAAAGTTGTTATCTTGTATTCAATCTATTTTCTAATATTTTATGTTAAGTAATCCATGCAAAATCTGATATCTCATTCATTCTACACAACACGTATCAGTTATAACTATGCATATTCAAATCTTTAATATATATATATATATATATATATATATATATATGGCCAACTTTCTTGAACTGATATATATATATATATATATATATATATATATATATATATATATATATATCATATTAATATATGGCCAACTTTCTTGAACTGATATTCATGCATATTTGAAAAGTATGAAAAACAGAATGAAACCCACACCTACATGAACATGAGATACAGAAATATTTACCCATTTTCAAAAACATGCGACACCATGAAACCCTTTCAAAAACCCATTTCGAAACATGCTAGCGTTAATTGTTTTTACGTGTCGAACATGTATATACTTCTCCCTCGTATAACTTTTATTAACGACACAAAACTTATGTTTTCATATATCGAGGAACATGCCAGATGAATTAAGAAGAACATCAAATCGGATATAGCGATACATTGATTAGTTTTACACGAGAAGAAATGAGGACGAGACACGTGTTCGACCCTACGAACCAACAACCCTACACCGCGAACAAACTACGAACCAGCCAAATGCCCTTCGAAATGAATGTTCCACGATTATAACCCTCATCCCACGCACGAACAGCAACTTATCACAATACGAACGTCAACCCGAACCGAGCAAGGTTAACGTGAACCAAGCCTTAACCCAACCGCGACCCAAAACTAAACCTCGAACTGAAAATGACCACGATCAAAACTTCTTTATCACAGCCTCCTTTGTACTTCGATCGAACAAGGAAAAAGGAACCAAGAATTTCCAGCCACCGGTTTGTATGTGTTTGATAGGTTTAGGGTTTTGGAGTTTGAGAACTTTAGGTTTTCTTTAGTTGTGTATTATGGTGTGAAGCTTTCAATTGAACAAGAGAGAGAGAAGTATATTTTGTGTCGCCATTCTTATATTTGTGCAAGAGTTCCTGTCTTTGCTTTTGGTGATAATCATTCGGTTGTTTAAGAGAGAAAAGGGGAAAGCAAATATTGTAATTACCGTGATTTAGGGGAGGGGATTATAATCGTTTTTAATGAAAACGTGTGGGGAGATGAGCATAGAAGGAATGTCGAGTATTTGGAGAGGGTAATAGAAGACTTGCCAAATATTGATCAATCACGAATCCGGACGTATCTCACGCTTCTATACGTTGAGACACAAAGAAATAAATTCGACCTTATGATTTATTTTATACATGTAACATAATTTTACACATACTAAGTTATTTAAACTTTAAGTTATCATAAGTTTTATCGATCGATTCATGTATTACGGTCTTGATAACTCGGTTATAAAATATTGCAATGCCTTCGATTATTATTTACCTTTTCAAAAGTTTAAAAGTAGAGGGGCATTTTGGGTATTTAACAAGTTCAAAATTTCCGGGTTTTACATTTGGAGTGATTTCAAGTTGATTTGGTCGTATTTTTGATTTTTGTGGGATTAAGTGCTGAAGCTGAATTTGGGAGTCTGGAAATCAGTCCACTTTGTCGATTTTTCATTTTCAAACTATAAAGAATTGGGCCATGAAACTCTGCAGTGTTGAACTTCTATATGTTAAGTAATACCATGAATTTTTGTGAATTTTTCCTGGATGTTTTGGTAGGTCTCTCAAGTGAATACTTTTTGGGTACTGCTGCAGGTCGGTTTTCTGAGTAGTCTGAGTTTGGGTATTTTTCGTGTGGGGTTAAACTAACTAATAAATTCTGAAAAAAATTCGTGTGGGTTCTAAAGACATTGAAGTACATGTGTGAATTTTTGTGAATTTTATTTTGGAGTTCTGATGTGGAATAAATATTCGTATAATGGTGACCTGATTGTGTTTAAAAGCTGAAATTCTGAAACATAAGAGGTAATTTGATAATTAGAAGGTTTATATTGTAAATATGATAACTAGAGGGACTAATAATGTAAATATGATGAAAGTATGCATGTTTTGGCTGGAATAAGGTGTAGGGGCTGTTTATGTCATTGTGTAAAGTTGTGTGACTTATGTGTTAATTATAGTAGTTAATGGTTTAATTATGGTAAATTGAATAATGAAAGGATTAAATTGTAACTTTTGTAACTAAAGGGGTGTATAGTGTAAATCTGGCATACTTGGCTTATGTGACTTATGTATATGTGTTATATTATGTTTATTTTCAATTGTGACCCTTAACTTGCTAGATTGACACATTTAACCCTTAATTATTTAAACTTTACAATTAAAACCCTAATCTTGGAAATCTTGTACAAAATGAAATCCTTAATATATATGAATATGAAAACTTGTTAAAATGATAAAATTAACTATATTGAACCTGTCTATAATTAGAAACTTGCTATTTATGGAAACCTGCTATTTATGGAAACCTGCTATTTTTGGAAAGTACTATTTATGGAAACTTCTAAAATTGGAAACCTTTCGAAATAAGGAAACTTACTAAAAATAGAAAGCCTTCTAAAATGTTTGAACTACTTAAAATAGAAAGCTGCTAAATATGGAAAGTTACTAAAAATGGAAGGATAACTAAAAGAGGTAACTTAATGAATTTGAACGCTTTGTAATTCGTTATCCACTTGCTTCTAGGTCAGGTGAAGCGGGAGTGATCCTTCTCTTTTGTTTGATCTTGGTTCAGTTTGATTCGGCGAAGGTACAGATATTCCGCATTCTTTCAGCAAGAATGCACACTTTCTCTCTCTTAACTTTGTCTTTGATTCGTTATCGTATTATGATTTCGTTTGGTCAATGTTGTGACCCCTTTGTACTTTGGCTCTGTGGTTGATGTGTTTCATCGGTATTGTGATCCTATTGTTATTCGTTTGGACTCTTATGGTGTGATGTTGACATGATCCGTTCGATAACCTTTTGTGACCTCAACCTTTGAACCCTTGTGAGACTTTGGATGTTCTTTTGGGATATTTTAACGGGAGGTGAAATTATTTTCTTAGTTATGACATGGAAACATTTAAA
The DNA here is from genome assembly GCA_021014915.2 of Artemisia tridentata subsp. tridentata. Lineage (NCBI taxonomy): Eukaryota > Viridiplantae > Streptophyta > Magnoliopsida > Asterales > Asteraceae > Artemisia > Artemisia tridentata. The sequence continues at coordinate 289,092,702 of CP139504.1, forward strand.
GGAGAAACTATTTTATAACGACACTTCTAATATGATTTAAGACCACTTTTATATGGGATTTTATATAATTCGTAAAGACTACTTTTAAAGAATAATTAAAGAAAACCTTCATCAAAGATTTCTTTTATTAAAAGCCGTCTTTTGGAAGATTCTTTTCTAAATGAACCTTTGTTATAAACCTTTTTATTGAATTGTACTACGAACCTTTTTAAACAGGTGATGTGAACCTGCTAAATTGAACTTTTGCTTTAAACTTTCATTATGACCCTTTGATCATGAACTATGGGATTTTGAAGCTTGGAATAGTGAACCTTGTGGATTGGAACCTTGGCATTGACACTTACGTTCGGAAAACTTTGATATTGAACTTTGGTTATTGATTATGATATTGATATTGGCAATTGTGTGAACTCCGGTTACCTTGACCCTTCAGTATTTACCCAGGCATTATTATGTGTTCCCAGTTGTGGGGGGTCCACGACCATAGCATTGATGCACCAATGTTATGACTCTAGTGTGGTTGGAGAGATGTACCACACCGTCCCTTTTTGTGTGATATGATTATGAGCTCAAGAATATATATATATATATATATATATATATATATATATATATATATATATATATATATATATATATATATATATATATGTGTGTGTGTGTGTGTGTGTGTGTGTGTGTGTGTGTATGTGTGTTTGGCCACTATGATTTGATTTGCAGGGGCGTATGGATGCATCCTAGTTTTGTGTGATATGTGTGTGGGCTACGGCCATTATGACGACATGGTTTGGATATATTATATGTGTGCGGTGACTGGGCATGCGTGCATGCAGCCCCTCACATTTTGGGAGTTAGCTACTCCATGAATTATTTTGAGGACTCCCCTCCTACTACATTTGGTATTCCGAGGACTCCCCTCCGAATACATTGAATATGAAGGCATGATATGGTTTGGATATGTGTGTGGATCTTTGTGTGGCCTGGGGTAAATCTACTGATATATACACTCACCTTATAACTTAATCATTTATCCTATTCTTTTATCTTGTACCTCTTATGGTTCTCTTGTCTCTATCTATTGTACCTCTTTTGTATCGTTTCTTTATGTTGCTTGTTATCTGTCATATCTGTTCACTGAGCTTTGTAAGCTCAGCCGCATTTCTTTTCTCCTGCGGCAGGTTTACTAGGAAGCTGGGTTTATTGATGGAGAGATCTTACTTTTGGGCTTAGAAGACTTCACCCTGATTAGCTACTTGCTGGACTTAGAGATGATTAGAAGCATTTGTGTTGGGCTTAGTATATCATAATTGGGCTTAGTTTATTATTGTTGCTCTTTTGTAGTTTGTACTTTATTTAGTTTTCTTTCGTAACCTTTGTAAGCTTTGTATGGAAATGTATCTCCGTTTCACTTGTGTTCTGATTTGACTCCATAATGTTACACTTTAGCCCTTCTCGGGTGGGGTTGTTACAATATGTCTCGGGTTATAAAGATTTTATATATTACATGTGGGAAGGTTTATTTGATTATATTCCACTTATATGATCTTGGAGATAACCAATATTGCAAAATTTTAAAGAAATAACTTGTAATCATCCCAATGTTGCACATGTTGCAAAATTTTCAATTTTAACTTTTATATCATGTAAAGTTTCCAATCTAGATGTATTGTGTATGAATTGGTCAAACAACTATTACGTTTGTTGGTGAATATAAACAGTATACATTAATTCTTTATACAAACTAAAAAAGAATTATTTGATTATCATACCTGTATGATCATGTGAATTAGTAATCAACGTATATTCTAATACGTGTTAACCTATCTAACAACATAATACCTTAAAGAAATAAAATATAATCATCATAATGTTTCGTACAAAAAACCGACATAACAGTTATTGTAAACTACATTTACAATTGAATTGCAATACTTTATGTCCTTATCTAATTACTTGTCAAAACATACTCGAATAGGAAAGTGCCTTATATTCAATTTGAATGATTTATTTGTTCCCAAAGAAGTAATTAGCACACGTGGAATACAACAAATCATTCCAACATTTCCACCAGATATGATCTTCGCTTCGATAACATTGACTCCCAACCTTAGCACTTGTAGCTTAGTAGCATTGCATAGACCTGCTATTTGATTAATGTCTTGAATTAACATTACATGAGTACCAATCTTTAACTTTATTGCATGTTGCGGAAGACCGTACATCCTTATACCGTTAAGGAAATTTGTAATGTATATTGAATCATTTAAATTTGTGTCTGAGTCGTCCAAAGAAACAGAATACGATGATTCGTATATAGTCTCATCTCCTTGAATTAAACGCAACGCGCGCACATTCATCTTGTCAACCATTTCATTAGTTGGTGCATGAATGGTCCCTTTCTGAAATAGTTCATGACTCCATAGGTTACTAAGCAAACGTGTGTAAGTCGAATCAATTCTTGAGGCTACATAATCACCAATATTTGGAATCAACATCCCACCTGAAACATTTATATTCATTAAACCGTAATTACCTGATAGATCCAAACCACTAACTTCATTTGTACGTTTTTTGATTGTTGAAAATTGACAAACATAAATAAATATCATATCATATACAAACAAAAATGCTTACAAAATCCTAATACATTGTGATCTGCCTTCAGGATCTTTGAAGAATATAATTATCAGAATATATTAACATTAATAAACAACATGCATATTATTTCATCAAAAACATATTATCATCTTCAAAATTAACACCAATTAACCCGTATATAACAAACTTATTAACAAACACAAATACCTGGTAGCTCTATTGTTGATGTGTTATCATTAAACATGAAACGATTGTTAATTCATTAAAACATACTATAATCATCACAAATAACACAAACATGTTTATTCCAAAAATATTAGTGCCTTAATAACAAACAAAACATGCATACCTTTTAAGTGTAGTGGTGATATGTCATCTTCAATAACTGACGTATCCATTGTACTACTTTTCTTTTTGGAGCCTTCGCATGATATAAAAGTAAAAACACATTAGCGATAAATAACTAATACATCAAACAAACTACATATAAGATTAAATAACTAACACACCAGCTGGAGACCTTTCCAACACTCTTTCTTCAATTGTAGTATTTTGTTCTTGCTGGTTGAAATCTGCATATTAATTAACATACATACAATTATAAAATGAATATAATCAACAGTGTAGAATAAATTGATGCAGCACAAAATACGTTCTAAATGAGTTGCCGAATTATAACATAAATATAATTAACAGTGTATCATAAATTGATGTAGCACAAAGTACGTCTTAAAGAAGTTGCAAATTGTGGACCTATTTGTCTATATCTTGCAGTTTAAGGTCAAGAACATTTTGTATATATTGTGGAGTTTTAGGTCAGTAATATTTAAGATGATAGTTATCTTTCCGTGTTTTTTGGTCACAAAATATAGCAAAAAATTCAAACTAAACTTATCTTCATAGGAATAACAAATCATCCAGTTTAAGCTTATATATAGACATTATCATTTACGATTTCTTAGAGATTTTAAACCGTGGAAGTCGAGCTTACAATATTTAACCTTTCCCAACATCAAAAAGATGTCTATATGACCAATATCATCACACTTGTTGTCGCGGTCATTCCACATTAAGAACCAATTGTCCCAAAACGTACAATCAGTCCTTAAAGACCTGCATAGAACATCAAAGAATAAATATATGTTTACAATCGTATACTATTCTATATACAATATATTAATTAAATAAAAATGTATAAAATCTACTTACTCATCGTCTTCAATGACAATTGTCCTACGTATCTTGCGACCACCAACACTGTTTATATTTACTAATTTTCCAATAGCTACGATTGTACCAACAATTTCTGCACAAATTTTATTATTAAAAGACTGTAAATAAAAATCTAAATAATGTCAGCTATTGTTTTTAGCTTTTATAAAAATACATACCAACACAATCATGATTGGGGCAATCATTGTTTGTGTCCAAGATACTTTGGAATGGATCGTAATTGAAGCTAACAAAGTTGTCATCAATATGTTCAATTCGGGTAACCTCAATTCCTTTATAAAAGAAATTTTCGAGTGTTTTGGTAACAATGGTAACCTCCAAGCATTCTCCGCTGCTTCAAAATTATAGATCATGTAACATTGACCCTCTTGTAAAAGAGGTTCAAATTTATACAAAAATTCTTTTTTGATGTAAATCTAAATATGATTCAATGGTTAATACACTTTAAACATTAAAGATATTTAATAAATATGCATGAATACAAATAATTATTTACTTGATAAAAACTACCTCTTCATCGTGAAAAACACAATCTAGATTGTAAGGGTCGTGTTCTTCATTAAACTTGTGTGAACGCCATACGGAGATGCATCTTCCTCTTATAACAATGTTTACATTAATTGGGCTGATATCTTTAATGAGAGACATTGTTCGTTCTCTCATAACTAAACATACAAAATATAAAAAAACATATAATTTTTATAACAATCCAAAATAATATACAATAAATTAAACATTATCATAAAACCTGATGTAAAACACATTGTCATGATAAAAAATAATAAAAGCATGCTTATAACAAAAATAATCAAACTCAAATACCTTGTAGATGTCTTGTTGATGTGCCACCTTCAAGCATGGAGGGATCCGTTATACTTGATCTGCCTTCAGGATCTTTGAAGAATATAATTATCAGAATATATTAACATTAATAATTTATAAGAAGGATTATTAACCCTATTACCATTACACATGCTTGCTGTTCCATGTATTGGAGTTATTTTCTGTTTGGATCCTCTAACTGATGACAATTAACAAAACATTAATAAAAAGAAGTTTATTACAAAGTTATTCAAACCGTAATCTGCCTTCAGGATCTTTGAAGAATATAATTATCAGAATATATTAACATTAATAATTTATAAGAAGGATTATTGTTGGGAACACGTTTCACTATTATTTCCAAGTCTCGGTCATTTGTAATAATTATAGGTTGCTTGTTTATCTTATTACAATGTTTATGTTAAGTTGTAAAGGCTTATGAAAGCCCATAGGGCCTAAAGCCCACACGTTAGACAAGGAGAAGAGTAGGGATGTTTCCCTAGCTCTTCCTCCTATAAATAGGACCCTTGTGTAACCTTAAATATTGTTGGTTATTTCATATATCTAAAGAAACTCTTGCACTTTATCCTTTCATATTGTTATAATCAACCATCTATCTCTTTCTCTCATTTCTATCATATCTAGTCTTGTGTAATCTCTCATATGGTGACCTAACAAGTGGTATCAATCGCTAGAAGAAGGTGTTGAAGTACTTTGTTTTTGATTTCGAGCATAAACCATTTATACATCTCGTTATATTTAAAAAAAATTGTCATTTTTTTTGTTTGTTTCTTGGTTTCTAACACATCTTTGCTTACAAACTTGTGTTATAAATCATTACAAACAAGAAAGTTTCAATCTTTTGAAATATACTTGGGTTTAGAATAATTCGTACTTGTACTTTTTCCATCTTTTGAAAACTTTAAAATTTTTATAAAAATTGTCAAGATTGCAACTTTTCTGTAGATTTCATAGTTTTAAGGATAGTTGTACAAGAATCTTGGATTAAAAACGCGTTTTGGGTATACTTTAATCGTAATCTATTTTCTGGCAAAGTTTCGAAAACTTTCATCTGAAAAGTTTCGAGAATTTTGCTTAAACCCTAGACTTTCGAAATTCTTCATTAAGCATCTTCGGCGGCAACGTGGAATACTCAGTGTTTTTCTTACTTGTATAAGCTAGAAAACACTTCGACTCGTGGAATACTCTCTAAATTGTACAATTTAGAAAGTTTTGGTATATTTTTTCGAAAATTCTGAAAAATTTCGAAATTTCTTGATTTTTTCGAAATCTTCACAAAGTTTCGAAAATCTCACTAAGTTTTGGATTTCTTACAAGTTTTCGAAGATTGTTCTAAGTTTCGCAAATTTGGCTATATTTTCGAAAATTTTCATTACAAAAGTTTCGAAAATTTTCATCCGGCTGATAAGTTTCGAGGATTTCTCTTGTCTACAAGTTTCGAGGATTTTTTTTGACAAAGTTTCGAGAATTTCACAAAGTTTCGAGGATTTCTTAAAAGTTTCGAGAATTCACTAAGACCAAGTTTCTTCTATACCTTCTATAAGATCCATACCTACACAAGTCTACAATCATGTCTCAACCACCGTACTACAACAACTTTTATCAACCACGGCAGTATCAACAACAGTATCATCAACCTTCGTACTCACAACAACAACTTTACATGCAACAACATCAGTTTCATCCACAACAACAATTCCCTCAACAACAACCACATCAACAACAAACAATACAATCAAACCCAGTTCCTACAAAACAACCACATTGGTTTGATCAGATGTGTGAAGCTATAACAAGCCAACAATCACGACATGAAGCTGGATCTCTTGACATTCCACCAATGCTAACACCTGGAAACTATGTTCAGTGGTCAAGTCGATTCTTTCGATTCATTGAACTTAAGAAACCACATGGCAAGTATATGAGAAAGGTAATCCTTGAAGGTCCATATCCATGGCCTACTACACCGGTTCCAGGAGATCCAACTGCAGATCCACCAAGACCTGACTCCGCTATCCTTATTCCTGAGTCACAACTCACTGCAGATCAAATACTTCAACGTGAAGCCAATGAACTTGCCATGTCATACATTCTTCAGGGAATACCAAACCCGATCTTCCGTAGTATTGACGCTCAGAAAACGGCTAAGGATATGTGGGAACATGTTCATCTCTTGATGGAAGGCACTGAACTGAACCAGGAAGACATGGAATCCAAGCTTTACCTTGAATATACAATGTTTATGATTGAACCAGGGGAGACATTAGAGTCATACTATCATCGTTTTACCAACATCGTTAATGATTTGGGCAGACATGACATCAAACTTCCCAGGATTGCCATTAACACAAAATTTCTAAGTTGTCTTGGTCCAGTATGGCAGAAATATGTCACGTTTGTTCGGCAAGCAAAAAACCTTCATAATGCACCTTATGGTTTGTTGTATGATTATCTGAAGCATCATCAAGGAGAAGTGGATAAAGATAGAGCTATTCATGGCAACCAATCAACTACTCCAAGTTCTAACTCATTAGCACTGATTGCTCAATCACACTTAACTCCACCTCCACAATCCAACACTTCTTATGTTCAAGAACAGAATTACTTTCAGTATCCTAATCAGAACACATCAAACCTCATCATTCCATATGATTCTTCACAGCAATCCACAGCAAATCAATTTGCTTCTTTTGACAACAATGAATCCATGTACTACTCCAATTCAACAAATGATGAAGAAGATGAGGAATTCAACAACCTACACCAAGGACTTGCACTCATTGCTCGTGCATTCAGCAAATTCTCAAACAAGTCCAACAACCGTCTTCGCACTTCATCAAACACAAGGAATCAAGCTGTTGTTCAAGATGGACGAGTGGAAATTCAGAATCGCAACAATGGAAGATCCTGTTCAGGAAACTATATGGGTAATTCAGGGAATGGTCAACGGTTTAATGCTAGTGGTGGATTTAGGAACTTAAGTGGTGCTCCTCAGAAAAGGGTTGAAACTGGGAATGCTGAGTCTGGGAATACAGTGATTAGGTGTTACAACTGCAATGGGAAAGGTCATCTGGCTAATGCATGTCCAAAACCGAGAACTCGTGGAAGCGCATTTCACAAGCAAGCATTGCTCTTAGCTCTTAAGGATGAAGCAGGTGGAACTCTCACCACAAAGGAAAACAACTTCATGGCAAATGCTTATTCTGATGATGACATGGAGGACTTGGAAGCTAATGCTGCTGTGATGCTAATGGCTAATATGCAGGAACTTCACATAAGTGATTCAGGCCCAGTGTATGACACTGATGGTCTGTCTCAGGTATCGGATTTTAACACATGCCTGATACATGCTATTGCTTCACCCTCTGCATCTGCATCAGACGAGGAGCATGTTGTTCAAAATGATTCATTCTTATCTACTCAAGAGGATGAACAAATTAACACCGTTGTTAAATTTGACGATGATGATCAAATTAACCCGGTTGTTACATTTGATGATCCAATTGACAATGATAACAATGCCCACTTTGAACAAAATGAACCTTCGATTGATCCAAATCCAGAGCTCATGGCCTTACTTACGACTACCCAAACCCAACTCATAAAATGTGGTGATTTGAATGCTAAGTTACATACTCAAATTGCATTTTTGACTAAGGATCTTGAGTGCTACAAAAGTCAACTAAAAAATTTTGAAACAAAAGATAATCGAGAAAAAAGTTTTGAAGTTGCTTTTCAACAATCTTACGTCAGGGAAAAAGATTTAGAACATCAACTTCGTCAGATAACTGAATCTTATAACAACCTGGATTCAAAAATGGAACAACAAACGTTTGAACATAAATTACAAGTCGAACATCTCAACGAAGTCATTCTCCAAACTAAAACTGAGTTGTCAACCTGTAAAGCCAATTTTTTGGAACATAAACAAACGTCACGAAAACGTGTTGATTCTTATCTGAATGAGATTGTTGAATTGGAACACAAACTAAAAGAGTTTCAAAATGTTGTTTACAAAACGGGTGAGTCAATCACTACCATACAAAAATTCACCTTAAAACAAAAACCAAATGGTTCAAGTTTTGCTCTTGGTGACGATAAACCACGTTTTTTAAAAACAGCACTCAAGGAAATTCCGAAGTTGTATAGTGCATCTTTCTGAATGTTTTGTTCCTCAAAATGAAAAAACTGAACAACCATGGTTTATAACAAAAGTTCATGATTCATCTTCTGACGTTGGTCCTGTCAAGCCAGTGGTACAAATTAATGGTCCTTTACCTGATTCTGGTCAAATTAAACCTCTTCCTACACGTTGTCGTGTACTTCGGTATTTTGACACGTTTATGGAAGATATCAAACTTTTAGAAAATGTCATTGAACATCATTCAATGATAACCGTTTCCACTTTTCTTTCTCCTGCGGCGAAAGAAAAGAGGAACGTTTTTCAAAAAGAATTTTTACCACACGTTCAACACTTGCGTCTATGTGCCACTCTCTGGGAACAGGAACTTCAGAAAGAAGTAAAATCAATGATGAATGTTTTTCAAGCAACTGAAAAGTCGATTTCAAAACACAAACAACGAAACAAAGTTCTTCAAAATGATGCAGATCGACTCTTGGAAGATGTTCTCAATGCTGATATTATTTCTGTTATCATGAATTCTGTGTATGAATCTTGTCATTCTATGATTGTTGATGATCACAATGCTGACACTGAATCGCTGAGTCAAGTAATTGAGACATTAAAAAGTGAAAAAGAGAGCATTCTTAAACACAATGATGATGTGCAACAAAAACTTTCTTTAGAGATTTCTCAACTTAAAAAGAAATTGCAATGGTGTCAGTCTCAAAGTTTAGATTTTGAACTTAAATTGCAAAATTTAAAACAAAAAGAACATTTGGACGGTCAAAACGAGTTGTCACACAAAGTTGAGAATCTTGATGATGAGAATGCAGTTTTAAAAAGTCAAGCAGTCAAATATGAACATGAAATTGAGCATTTGAAAACTGAGTATAAAACCATTTTTGATTCTTTGAAAAAGACTCGCTCTCAACTCTCGAAAGAAAATGCGGACTGTAGGAAAGACCGTGAAGCCACCATTCTCTTAAATAGAGAACTAGACTCTAGACTACAGGACCAAAAACACATCATTATTGAATTAAAAGCTAAAATTCAGTCACTTGAAAAAGGAAAGTTTGTGGACACAAACGTGATTGCACCAGGGATGTACAAAGTAGACACAACACCCAAGGTTACATTCACTCAGACTACTAATTTGAATCCTTGCACTTCCACAGGAATAGTCTCCACTCCTAACGTTAGCAGATCAAAGCGTAAGAGCATTCAAAAGAAGAATAGGATCTTGCAACGTAAAAGCGGAAAACTAGAAGCCTCTGAAGTAGAAGATCACCTTAGGAAGTTGAATAAAAATCATGTTGCATCTGATTTAGATTCTAATTTGGCAAATTGTAATCAAACTATCAGTGTAACAAATGATCAACCTTTGAATGTTTTAAATATTAATGCTTCTTGTGTGTTTTGTCGTAAAAGTATGTTATCTGGTGATCATGCGAAATGTGTTGCTAACTCTCTTTTGAATCGTAAAAAGAAACGTACATCTGGCTTTCCCTCTAGGCCCACTATAACTTCTAAGTCTGTGCTAGGAAATCAGCCAAGTGTAGTTTCTAAGACTGACGTAGCTAATCCCATAGTTGCGAACACAACTCCTAAGACAGCATCATTACCTAGCAAATTCACTAAGAAGAAAGCACAAACTAGTTGGTCATGGCAACGTTGGCTACAAAGGAAACCTAGTTTTAAATGGCTACCTAAAGTTATTCATACCTGCGTTTCTAACATAACGGAACCCTCAACTTCTTTGGGTTCCACCCATACCAACTCTCCACCTTTGTCTTCTTCGTGTGATGCAGGTGGTGCAAATTGTTCTTTGGATTGTTGATAGCGGCTGTTCCCGACACATGACAGGCAACCTCAAATTGTTATCACACTTTGTCTCAAAGTTCATCGGCACTGTCAGATTCGGGAATGATCATTTCGCTGCTATAATGGGATACGGAGATTATGTTAATGGGAACATCGAAATTAGTCGTGTATATTATGTTGAATGTCTTGGACACAACCTTTTCTCAGTCGGTCAATTCTGTGATGGGGATTTGGAAGTAGCATTCAGGGAGAAAACTTGTTTCGTTCATGACTTACAAGGAAATGATCTAATGTCGGGCACGCGTGCAACCAGTCTCTACACCATTTAAATGTCTGATATGATTGCTTCATCTCCTATATGTCTGCTTTCCAAAGCCGATTCTACAAAATCATGGTTATGGCACAAACGACTTTCCCATCTGAACTTCAAAACGATGACTGAACTCGCACGTCACAAACTAGTCGATGGTCTTCCAAGGTTCCGATATGCAAAAGATCACTTATGTCCGGCTTGTGAACAAGGAAAGAGTACTCGTGCACACTTCCCTTCTAAAACCGAACATAGTACTCATCATGTTCTTAACCTCCTTCATATGGATTTGTGTGGCCCAATGCGTGTTCAAACTATCAACTGTAAACGCCACATTTTAGTAATTGTTGATGACTACTCCAGATGGACTTGGGTCTACTTTCTTCGAAGCAAAGATCAAGCTCCTCAAATGATCATCACCTTTCTCACGAAAATTCAGGTTCAACTTCGTAACACTGTCAGAATTGTAAGAACGGATAATGGAACCGAATTCAAGAATCAAACTCTTCGATCTTATTTTGAGAAAGTGGGAATTGAACATCAAACATCGATTGCAAGGTGTCCAGAACAAAATGGAGTTGTCGAAAGACGCAACAGGACGTTAGTGGAGGCCGCACGAACGATGCTGATCAATGCTCAATTACCAGATTACTTATGGGCTGAAGCTGTATCAACTGCATGTTACACTCAAAATCATTGTATGATCACGAAACGCCATCACAAAACACCTTATGAAATTGTTCACAAACGCAAACCGAACATCAAGTACTTTCATGTATTTGGAGCTCTTTGTTATCCAAATAATGATCGTGATGATCTTGGTAAGCTCAAAGCCAAAGCCGACATAGGTATCTTCATTGGATATTGTGACAACTCCAAAGGTTTTCGAATCTACAACCGTCGTACTAGGGAAATTCAGGAGACAATTCATGCTAATTTCGATGAGCTTACAGAGATGGCTTCTGAGCACAACAGCTTAGGACCCGATACCAACCGTCTAAATTTTCCAGATCCTTCAGCTGAACCTTTGTCACTTACTCGCAAAGAATTGGAAACCTTGTTTGATCCACTGTTCGATGATTCTTTTGCTCCACGTGCACCAGATGTATCCGCTAATTCCGCTGCTCAACCTGATAACATTCCAGTACCTGATACACCTGATCCTACAACAACAACTATAGAAACTGATGCACCTACAATCGAATCACCAACAACAGCTGAACAAACCGCTTCCAACACCGACAATGCAACTGAAGATCTAAACCTACAACAAGTACCCGAACCAGCAGATTATGATCCAAATGCATTCTTTAATCCTTTTGCACCGGCTCCAACTGTTCCAGACATTGCAGAGTCGCATCCAGTAATTTGGCTCCATTAAATCTGCAAACGTTCTATAACCATCACCCTTCTACTCATCAGTGGACTAGAGATCATCCCTTAGTAAACATCATTGGCCATCCCACAGCACCAGTAATGACAAGAAAAAGACTTCACACCGATGCTGAAAATTGCATTTATGCTCTCACCGTTTGTCAAGATGAACCCAAAAACATTAAACAAGCAATGACTTATGACAATTGGATTGAGTCAATGCAAGAAGAACTTGAACAATTCAAACGGTTGGAAGTATGGGAATTAGTTGAACGACCAGATGGGGTCTATGTCATCGGGCTGAAGTGGATATGGAAAAACAAATTAGATGCAGAAGGCACAGTGATTCGTAACAAATCGCGTCTGGTAGCCAAAGGTTTTTCTCAGGAAGAAGGCATTGATTTTGAAGAATCCTTTGCTCCAGTGGCTAGACTTGAGGCTGTACGGATTTTCTTGGCATATGCAGCTCACAAAAATATGGTCGTGTATCAAATGGACGTGAAAACGGCGTTTTTGAACGGTCAGCTACGTGAGACGGTCTATGTTAGTCAACCTGACGGATTCATCGATCCAGATCATCCCAATCATGTCTACAGACTCAAGAAAGCTCTTTATGGTCTCAAACAAGCCCCAAGGGCGTGGTACGATAAACTTGCTGCTTTCTTACTGGCCAATCATTTTACTAAAGGCTCTGTGGATCCAACACTGTTTATACAAAAACACGGGGAGGACATCCTAATTGTTCAAATATATGTCGATGACATCATTTTTGCTTCAACACACAAAAAGTACTCAAACGCTTTTGCAAAAATAATGAAACAAAAATTTGAAATGTCCATGATGGGTGAACTTACGTTCTTCTTAGGACTTCAAGTTCATCAATCACCCCGTGGGATTTTCCTAAATCAGTCCAAATATGCTCTTGAAATAATTAAGAAACATGGTATGACCAGTTGTGATACTTACAACACACCAATGGCCTACACAACAAAGCTAGATGCTGACATACATGGGAAACCAGTGGACCCTACCAAATACCGAAGTATTATTGGGTCACTCATGTATCTCACAGCTAGCAGACCAGATATCGTATTTGCTGTATATATGTGCTCTCGTTATCAGTCAAACCCAACTGAACGTCACCTCTCTGAGGCTAAACGAATCCTTCGATACGTAAAGGGAACTATTAATTTGGGGATCTGGTATCTAAAGGATTTAGGTTTTGAACTAATAGCCTTTTCAGATGCTGATCATGCAGGGTGTTTAGATACACGCAAAAGTACTTCTGGTGGTCTACAGTTTCTTGGAGATAAGCTTGTGTCTTGGCAATCAAAGAAGCAGGATTGCACATCTTTATCATCAACGGAGGCTGAATATGTCGCCATGTCTGCATGCTGTGCTCAAGTCATTTGGATGCGAACACAACTTATGGACTATGGTTACGTATTTGACAAAATCCCGATGTACTGTGATTCCAAAAGTGCGATAGCAATCTCCTGCAACACGGTTCTTCATTCCAAATCCAAGCACATTGCTCTCCGGTATCATTTCATCAAGGAGCATATTGAAAAGGGTACAATTGAGTTATATTTTGTGGGTACTGAATACCAATTGGCAGACTTGTTCACAAAAGCATTACCTCCAACACGGTTTGCTGAGCTCGTCCACCAAATTGGAATGCGGTGTTTGACTCCAGAGGACTTGAAAAACTTTCTTAAAAACAACTGAGCAAGTCAAACACCAAAACTCTTTGTAAAATATTTTACCTTCCATTAAAAAAAAAAATGCATGTATACTACCTCTATCAACACTTTGTTTTAACCAATTTTCAGTTATTTCTAACAAAGTATTGAGGGGGAGAAAATATAAAAGTCTTACATTTTTTTTTTCAAAAGAATGTATACTTGCATATTTCCAAAAAGATGTTGTTTATTTATTGATGGTAAAACTTCATTGTGGATTTTCATTCTCGATCTTAAATTGGTATCACATCATGTGTCGAGGGAGAGTTACAAAAGTCTATTGCTTATGGTCGTCATATCACTCGTTAAATAGCTTAACAAGGACCAACCATGAATATGTGACAGTTAGAGGACTAAATGTCAAAACCTTAAAAGTTCAAAAATTACAATATACTCAAAATATCCCAACTGTTTTGTCACTTTTACTAAATCACATTTATTACTTCTTCAACTACCAAATCACACGGCCCATAATTGTTTGATAAATCCGAGCTTCATATCATCAATCTGTAAGTGTTAATACAATCTTTAGCATATTCTAACATATGGTTTTGAATTAATTGGAAATCCAACGGCTAAATCAATCACAATCTATAATCTAAGTTCTAGGGTTTTCGCAATTTCGGAAAATAGGATTTAGGTGTTTATGTTTGATTTTTATTGAGGGTTTATGTTTAGGATAATGTTATAAGCATGTTCCTATCATTTAAATCGATTCCATTACACGATTGCATGATTTTCGAAGATTAGGGGTTTAGTCGATTTGGGTGTTTTTGATTCTGTGATGACATGTGTGTTTTTTAGTGATGGGATATGTGGTATAAGGTATATAGAACATGTTGGTATGATTTAATTATTCTCTATAACGTGTTTGAATAATTTTCGAGAGATAGGGTTTATGTTCGATTTGGGGACTTCTGATTAAGTGATAGTTTGTCTAATTAATCAGTTGGTATATGTTGGGTCTAAAGATTATGCTGATTTGAGAAATACACTAAGTATAATTCTGCTGATTAGTTGAGGAACTCTGCTGATTAGTTGAGGAACTCTGCTGTTTGATATCTGATGGTTTTGGAGAATAAGCAAAGTGTAACTCTGCTGCTAGCTCACGAAGACTCTGCTGTTAGACTAGTTACTCTGCTGCTTAATAGATATGTATAGTATGTTAGGATAAGTATAGAAAAGATACGTAAGATCTTTTTCTTGTATAGAATGTCTTGTAAACCGACTAGGATTCCTTATGCTATAAAAGGAGGATCTAGGGTTAGGTCATACATACGTATCTCTTTGTTTTACACTTCAAGGTTCCTTGTAACCCTGTTGCTAGTTAGGGCAACCGTATTAATATATTGAAGTGTTGTTTGGTTAATCGTACGTTATTCTTCTTAAGATTAATTACTAGTTTCCGCATAGTAATTAATAATTCATTCAAGAACAGTTTCTATACCTATTGTCTTAGGTTTATAATTAACAAGATCGTGAAGCTCGTCTGGGATCAACAAGTGGTATCAGAGCTTGTGATCTAGAAACTGGTACCAAGAAGAATTACTGAGTTACCCAATGGAGTCTGATTCGACACACATGGTTACTGCTTCAAGAGTTCCCATGCTCAAAACTGGTGAATACGAGATCTGGAAGATGAGAATTCAACAATACATGAGAATGGTTGATTACTCACTTTGGGAAGTTGTTTTAAATGGTGACAATCAGCCAACTACGACTGCTAGTGGATCAGTTTTGACTCTCAAGACTGCTGAAGAAAAAGCACAGAAGCGACTGGAGGTCAAGGCTCACAGTATTCTCATGATGGGAATACCTAATGATTATCAACTAAGCTTTAATCATATTGAGTCTGCTAAGGATCTATGGAAGGCCATTGAACTTCGCTTTGGTGGGAATCAAGCTACAAAGAAGTCTAGAAAGAACCTGCTGAAGCATCAATTTGAGACTTTTATTGCTTCGAGTTCTGAGAGCATTGAGGGAACTTATGATCGACTTCATAAGCTGACCAGTCAGATGGCTTTATTGGAGATTACAGTATCTCAAGAGGACATCAATCTAAAATTTCTGAGAAGCTTATCCCCTGAGTGGAACACACACACAGTGGTTTGGAGGCACAAGGAAGATTTTGAAGACATGACATTGGATAATCTGTATAATAACTTGAAAGTATATGAATCTGAAGTAAAGGGATTGTCAAGTTCATCTTCAACTACAAATAATCTTGCTTTTGTGTCCTCAAGTAACAAGAGTTCTGGTAATCATCAAGATCAACACTCTGCTGCTGGTGCTTTTGTCTCTGCTGCTGGGTCACATGTCTCTGCTGGTGACTCTACTAACAGCAACACCATCAGTGATGCTGCTATTTGTGCTTATTTGGTTGAACTTACTACAAGTACTTCTGTTACATCTCAAGATCTGGATGAACTTGATCCTGATGATGTAGAAGAGATGGATTTGCAATGGCAATTTGCAATGCTAACTATGAGGGCAAGACGGTTTCTCAAAAGGACTGGTAAAGAGCTTAAGTTCAGAAGAGGCAATAATGTGGGATTTGACAAATCAAAAGCTGAATGTTATAATTGTCACAAGAAAGGACACTTTGCAAGGGAGTGCAGAGCACCTAAAAGGAACAATGAGAACACCAAGAAGCTCACTCTTGAAGAGATCAATCCTACTACTGCAATGGTGTCTTGTGATGGGTTGGGAGACTTTGACTGGAGTGATCAGGCTGAAGATGGTCCCAACTATGCAATGGTAGCTGATGAAGAACCTACAGTACAACATTTTGCACTCATGGGTTACTCTTCTTCTGGATCCGACTCTGAGGTATCCAATGCATCATCTTGTTCTTTTAAATCATGTAGTGATAAGATTGAAGTTCTTAAGTCTAGCAATGAAGATCTTAGGATAGACATTGAAAAACTTAAGTTAGATAATCTTAGTTATCAATATGGTTTAAAATCTGTAGAGGAGAAGCTTGAATTTCTTAAAAAGACTGAAAGTGAATATCTTGATACTATCACTAGATTAGAAATTGAGCTAATAAAGAAAGACAGTGAAATTGAGGTGCTTAAGGGAAAATTAGGTGAAGCTGAGCAAGCTAGGGATGTGGCTAGAAGTGAAACTGAAAAACATGTTGTTAGGGTTGAAAAACAACAATATGCTACTGACATACTCAGTAAACCTATAGGCAGACACTTTGCAGAAATAGGAAGTGGAATAGGGTATAATGCAGTTCCTCACCCTAAGAACCTTAGTGCCTTTGCCCCTCCCACTAGGACATTGTCTTTCATGCCTGAGTCTGCAGCCAAACCTGTAGGTGAGACTAGTGAAGCTAAAATAGAGTCACCTAAGGTTGAGAAAAAGTGGTCTGATGCACCCATTATAGAAGATTGGATGTCTGACAGTGATGATACTGATGTTAGAGTATCTGATTCAACCAATAAGAACAAAAAGGAAGAAATTCCTGCTGTTGTTGAATCAAAAGTGCCTAGGGCTAAACCTGTTGAGTTTGTTAAGCCTATGCTAGGAAGGAGTATCTCTAGAAAAATGGCTGAATATGATCATACACCTAGAGCTTACTCTATGAGAAATAATAACCTGCCTAGAGGTAATCAGAGAAATTGGAATAGCTTAGTTTCACATAGACTAGGTAATGATTTTCAATTATACAAAAAGGCATGTTATACCTGTGGCAGTTTTGAACATGTGCAAGAACACTGCTGCAATCATCAAAAACCAGTTTGGAATCAATATACTAGGGTGAATCATAGAAATTTTGAACAAAAAACTCACCCTCACCCCAAAAGAAACATGGTTCCTAGGGAAGTTTTGATGAGAGATGGTGCCTCTAGAATTATTACACCTATTGCACCAAAAAGGCCCATAAAGAAAGACAAAATTGAATCTGCTGCTAAGGTTGACTCTGCTCATTTGCCAAAAGTAGTAACAGATACTGTTGTGGGCAATCACTTCTATGCTGTTAAGGCCTCAGCTTGCTGGGTCTGGAAACCTAAAGTTAAGGTTTTGGATCATGTTCTCAGACACAGCAGTGCACCAATGCAGTTGAAGAAATTTGACTACTTTGATGCACAAGGCAGATCCAAGTCAGTCATGGCTTGGGTCCCAAAGAGAAACTAATTCTCTTACTTTTTGTGCAGGGCAATCTACAAAAGGAGCTAAAGGATAAATGCATTTTTGATAGTGGATGCTCTTCACATATGACAGGTGACCAAAGCTTTTTGGAAAACTTTGAAGCTTTTGATGGTGGATATGTTGCTTTTGGGAATGATCCAAAAGGTGGACGAATTGTTGGTAAAGGTACTCTGAGAACTGGAAAATTGGATTTTGAAAAGGTGTACTTTGTAGAAGGACTAAAGTTTAATCTTTTTAGTGTCTCACAAATGTGTGACAAAAAGAATTTTGTTCTTTTCACCGACACTGACTGTCTTGTTTTATCTTCAGACTTTAAGTTACCTGATGATTCATCTGTGTTACTTAAAGTTCCAAGAACAAACAACATATACAGTGTGGATATTAAGAACATCATTCCTAAAAGAGATTTAACTTGCCTAATTGCAAAGGCCACTGTTGATGAATCCACGCTCTGGCATAGAAGATTGGGACATTTGAATTTCAAAACTATGAATAAATTGGTAAAAGGCAATCTTGTTAGAGGGTTACCTTCAAAGATTTTTGAACATTCAGAAAAATGTGTTTCTTGTCAATTGGGAAAACAACATAGAGTCTCTTGTAAGTCCAAAGCTGTTAATACTATTTCTGAGCCTTTGTATATGCTGCATATGGATCTATTTGGTCCAACCTTTGTGAAAAGTTTGAGTAAGAAGATGTATTGCTTGGTTGTCACTGATGATTTTAGTAGGTTTACCTGGGTTTTCTTTTTAGCTACTAAGGATAAGACTCCTGGCATTCTTAAGTCGTTCATAACTAGAATAGAAAATCTAGTAAATCATAAGGTCAAAGTAATCAGATGTGACAATGGAACTGAATTTAAGAATCATGTAATGAATCAGTTCTGTGAGGATAAAGGTATTTTAAGACAGTTTAGTGTGCCTAGAACTCCTCAACAAAATGGTGTGGCTGAGAGGAGAAATAGGACATTAATTGAGGCTGCTAGGTTTATGCTGTCTGACTCTAAGTTTCCCACTACCTTTTGGGCTGAAGCAGTTAACACTGCTTGTTATGTTCAAAATAGAAGTAAGATAGTCAAGCCTCATAACAAGACCCCTTATGAATTGTTGCATGGTAAGAAACCTATGATAGACTTCTTGAAACCATTTGGGTGTCCTGTTACTATCTTAAACACCTTAGATACACTAGGCAAGTTTGATGAAAAAGATGACAAAGGGTTCTTTGTAGGATATTCTACAAATAGTAAGGCATTTAGGGTCTTTAACTCTAGAAAGAGAGAAGTAGAAGAAAATCTACATGTTGAGTTTAGAGAGACTACCCCAAATGTTGAAGTGTCTGAACCCAAATGGCTCTATGATATTGAGTATCTGACTAAAACCATGAATTATGAGCCAGTGCTGGCACCAATAGCTAACATGTATGCAGGTACACAAGCAAATTCTAATGCAGGTACACAAGCTAAGGTGGATCAAGAGTTTGTTTTGATTGAGAAGTGGAAGTATGATCAGTTTGTCACAAAGGATAAAAAGGACAAGGGTTCACAAGATGATAAAATATCTTCTGCTGATGGAAAGAATGTGAATGAGGAAGTTGAAGATCAAGGAAACCATGGAAACAAAGAAAGCAGCAGAATTCCAAACTCTGCTGCTAAGCCAAACTCTGCTGTTAAGCCAAACTCTGCTGCTACGCCTAGCAGCAGTGCAGAACACTCTGCTTCCACACCAAAGAGTTCTGCTTATGGAGGAAATTGGTTTCCAAATGATGCTTTTTCTGATGAGCTACCTGATTTAGAGAATGTTTATGTTGACACTGATGATGAAAGAGTTGATGGGTTTGATACACAGGCTGATCTCAACAACATGGAAGATCATATACATGTCAGTCCTACACCAACCACCAGAATACATAAAAACCATCCACTCGATCAGATCATTGGTGAAGTTCAATCTGCTGTTCAGACTAGAAGTAAATCAAAGGGATTGGGTGACCTACTTCATCAAGGATTGTTTGCTAAATCTTTCCATCAGAGGAACAGCCACAAAGATCTACAAAATTGTCTATTTGCATGTTTCTTATCACAAGAAGAACCCAAGAATGTTCATATAGCTATGAAGGATGAAAGTTGGGTGGATGCAATGCAAGAAGAGCTGTTGCAGTTCAAGCTTCAAGAGGTATGGACTTTGGTTGATTTGCCTAATGGAAAAAGGGCAATTGGTACAAAATGGGTATTCAGATGCAAGAGAGATGAAAGGGGAATAGTGATAAGAAACAAAGCAAGATTGGTGGCTCAAGGGTACACTCAGACTGAAGGAATAGACTATGATGAGGTGTTTGCACCTGTTGCAAGAATAGAGGCCATTAGACTATTCTTAGCATTTGCCTCATATAAGAACTTTCCTGTGTACTAAATGGATGTTAAAAGTGCTTTCTTGTATGGTAAAATTCCTGAAGAAGTTTATGTGATGCAACCACCAGGTTTTGAAGACCCTAAGTATCCTGATAGGGTTTATAAGGTGGAGAAAGCATTGTATGGATTACATCAAGCTCCAAGAGCTTGGTATGACACCTTGTCTCAGTTCTTATTATCAAATGGTTACAGAAGGGGAACCATTGATAAGACTTTGTTCATCAAGAAAGACAAAACTGATATTCTACTAGTTCAGGTGTATGTAGATGATATCATTTTTGGATCTACAAACAAGGTGTTATGTGACGAATTTGAGAAGCTTATGCACACCAGGTTTCAGATGAGTTCTATGGGAGAACTCACTTTCTTTTTGGGACTTCAAGTTAAGCAGAAACCTGCTGGGATCTTTATTAGCCAAGACAAGTATGTGGCTGATATTTTGAAGAAGTTTGGGTGTAAAGATGTGAAGCCTGCAAAGACAACAATAGAGACCAACAAACCTTTGCTCAAGGATGAAGATGGGACAGAGGTTGATGTTCATCTATATCGATCAATGATTGGATCATTGATGTATCTGACTGCTTCAAGGCCAGACATTATGTTTGCTGTGTGTGCTTGTGCCAGATTTCAAGTGTCCCCTAAAGTTTCTCATTTGAATGCTGTAAAGCGAATTTTTAGGTATCTTAGGAGTCAACCTAGGTTGGGCCTTTGGTATCCTAAGGATTCACCTTTTGATCTGGTAGCCTACTCAGATAGTGATTATGCTGGAGCTACCATGGATAGGAAGTCAACCACTGGAGGGTGTCAATACCTTGGCAATAGGTTAATATCATGGCAATGCAAGAAACAGACTGTGGTGGCGAATTCTACCACTGAGGCAGAATATGTAGCTGCTTCTAGTTGCTGTGGTCAAGTGCTTTGGATATAGAACCAACTGCTGGATTATGGGTACAATTTTATGAACACCAAGATTTATATTGATAATAGCAGCACACTTTGTATCATCAGAAATCCTGTTTTTCATTCTAAAACTAAGCATATAGAGATAAGACATCATTTCATTAGAGATTGTTATGAGAAAAAGCTAATTCAAGTGGTTAAAATACATACTGACAATAATGTTGCTGATTTACTTACTAAAAGCTTTGATGTAGGTAGGTTTCAATTTTTAGTTGCTAGTATTGGTATGATCAATCTTTAAAACTACTTATCTCTGTATGTTTTGTACAAAGTTTGTAACATTTTCTTTTGTGCTGCTATTAGTCAAATTGGTGTCTCTTAAGTTTGCTACGAGTGATGAATTGTATTTTGCTGCTATGCTACTTTGCTGCTATAGTCTTCTGCTTGTGTTTTTGTGGTGTTCTACTAATCTTTTGCAGATATTTATACATACACAAACAAGTACAGCAAGGAAGAAGAAAGTTCATTGATAATAGAGGGCAAAAGTACATCATATAGTTTTCATACATCCATGCTATTCTAAGGAAGATCAAAAGACACCAGACCCTTGGATTCATAACCTAAATTCTAGCAAAGTCAGGCATGATCTTGCTACGCGGTCCTCGAGTACCCATGGCTTCATATACTCTTGGACAGGGGAGCGCAAGTATCACTGGTCTTGGGGTTGGACTCTGCTGCTGGCTTGAGGAGGGAGCTTGTTTCTTCTGCTGTTTCTTCTTGGGAACTGAAGGTTCATGCTCTGCTGTACTTGGCTTTGGACGAGGAGGATCAACACTTTTTCCAAAAGCGGCTACAGCCTTCTCCATTTGCCTTTGGATCTCAGCGGTCAAAGGATGTTGCGGAGGCTCGATTTCCCAAGTACCTTGGTAGAAAGTCATGGATTTTGGGTATTCTTCTCCTTCATCATAATCAGAATCTTCAAAGGAGGATGGTGTTGATGGTAGTGGGTCTGAGTATTCTTCTTCCACAACTGCCTTTCCTTTATGTTGTGATGACGATGCACTTGGTGGGAAGTAATTTGACCACCCTTGTGAATCGTCTGAAGAAGAATCTGATGATATGTTGATGATTGGGGCTTTGGATGAACTCATTCTTAGTTGATTTTGAGTTAGGGTTTGTAAAATTGGGGATTTGTTAAGCGAATGTGGAATTTATAGAATTTAATGTAGAGTTGGTGGGGTATTTAAGCTACTTGGGGGATTAATTTTGAAGTTTTTGGGAACGTTGACTATTGGTCAACACTTTCATAACTCTGCTAATGAGTTTGAAAGTCGAAGGGTGCAAAATGAAATTTTTGGCGCGTTCATAAACCTAATTATAACAACACGGTCTCCTTCACCAATTCGATCTCGTTGCCTTCAATTCCTCATAACTACATTTCATTCTCACCCTATACCACTGATTCATTTCACTACACTCAAAACCCCCAATTCATAATGGATAGAAGACGGTTTCTTGATGAGCATAATCAAATTGCGTTTCTTAGTAAGGTTCGTGCTGCTGAAGGATTTTACGAGGTTATGGATTTTCTTAGTGCTTCTAGACTAAGGTATGCACTAACAGTTGATCCACCTATTGTTAAATCACATATGCACCAGTATTGGTCAACTGTTAAGCTCGATACACTCGACGGGGAAGAAAGATTAATAGGTAGTGTAGACGGAGAGACTATTGTGGTTAGTGAAACAACAATTAAGAGAAGCCTTCGTCTATCGGGTGTTCCAACACAATCTAATTTTACTACTGAGGTTATTTTGTCTGAGCTTGAGAGCATTGGGTATGAGAGGCCTGCGAATACTGGAACTTTTTATAAAGGTCTGCTTTGCCCACATTGGAAGTTTTTGTTGCATACTCTTCAGCACTGTTTGTTTGCCAAAGTAGGAGGATGGAATGAATTTAGTGCTGCTCAAGCCACAGCGTTGATTTGTCTTGCTATAGGTCAACCATTTGATTTTTCATCAATGATTTTTGAGGGTATGAAGAAGTTTGTAAAGAAGAAGTTTTATTTGTATCCAAGGTTTTTGCAGCTCATTATCAATAATCAACTAAGAGAACCCTTGGAACATACCCGTTTTGAGCCAAGTAGCAGAATGGCCATCAAGATGTTTGCTTTTCTGAAAAAGCCTGGGAAAGGTTTTTCTGGTGCTATAACTCCCTTAACTGACCACATCTTGAATATTGTGGCTGCAATAAATGAGGATGAAGAGGCTGGAACTCCCACAGCTTCCCATCACACATCCTCATCTACAAGTTTGAATGTATCACCATCCCATGAACCTCTCAATACCACATCACCTAGGACTTCACACAACGAGGGCACTCAGTTACCTCAGACTAGTGCTAGTATGGATGCAGATGAGGCTGCCATAGGTGATGGAGATGGCATGAAGGAAGGGGCTACCACTACTGTCTCTGGTTTCGTACCTGAGCAGGACAGTGGTAAAATATTTAAGACCCCAACCTTGGCAACACCTATTGCTGAAGGTTTACTTGAACCTGATGCACAAGGTGGTAACCCCAGCCAAATGGCTAATATGGGGGGCTCAGATGTTCAACCTAGGGTTGAGACTGAGTTTGTGTCCCATGATTCACCTCTCAGAGAAGGTAACACATCTCGAAGTGATAAGGACAGAGATGCAACTATTGAATTGATGGACACTGATGTACATATTGACATTGCCCATGATACACCTTTCAGACCAGGTCACACAGGTCAAAGTGTTGAGGCTAGCTTTGAACTTGAAACAGATGATTTGACGGTTAAAACCTCTGTACAAAATGCCAATTCCAGTGATCAACCTCTCGGGTCAGGTAACACAGACCGAAGTTGTGAGGATATCATGAAACAATTTAAGGAATTGACGAATACATGTACAAAATTGTCACAGGAGGTTCTTGGATTACGAAAGGAGTTATCAACTGTCAAAGCTTCTCAAGGTGCTGAGATCAGAAGGCTTAAGCTCAGGGTTACTCATCTTGAGGGGAGGTTGAAGAAAGTTTCCAAACCATGTTTGGGAGAGGATGCTCCCAAACAGGGGAGGAATGGTCATGCAGAGGAGGAAGTTGTAATAGGTTCAGGGGAGGTTGTCAAGAAATCAGGTGAAAATGATGGTGATAAGAATGAAAAAGTTGATTCTGCTGGAGCAGAACACTCTGCTGATGGGATAAAGAAAGTTGTTGACTCTGCTGATGTGCTAAAGGTTCCTGCTACTGATACAGGTAAACACTCTGCTGATGATGATGATACCATAACCTTAGCTCAAGCAATGTTAAACCTTAAAGAGAAACCCATAAAACCATCAAAAGAACAATCTTCTGCTGCTACTCTCAAGTCACAACCCATTATCATACAACCTGCTGCTATGACACCAAAACAGTCTTTACCCAAACCCAGGCAATCTGCTCAAACAAGACCAAAAGCCAAAGGAGTTACTATCAGAGAACCTGAACCAGTATCTAAATCTGCTGAACCAACATATACTGGTAAAGGTAAAGGAAAAATGGATGATTCTTACCCTTGGGACATTCCATTTGAGTTCTGGCCAAAAGAAGTTCAAGATAGGCATGATTCAGAGGCTGCAAGAAACTTGGCTGAGGAACAAGATGAAGAATTTGACAGACAAAAGAGAGTGGATGAACAAAATGATCAAATGGGTAAGACTGAAAGAGAAATGACAAGTCTCATGGAGAAAACAAGGTTGGAAGGTTTTAGTATTGAAGATTTCAATGAGCAGATCCTCTATATCTTGAAGCATTCATTAATTATCAAAGCTCATGCAGCAATGATTATTGATGATTCTGAATTAGATGATGATGAAAAATCAGAAGAGCTCATGGAATTTATTCTGAAGACAAATAGAGCAACTTCATGGAGTATGTTAATTTGTCAAATAAGAGAAAGGGAGAAAGCAGGGTATAAAACTAAGTTTCCTACAAGAGCTGAAAACATTAAATTCATGAAGAATTATTTGAAAAGTCAGGCTGGGTACTTGTTAAAGCATTTCAAAGGCTGGTCAGATGCTGAAATTGAAAAGAAGTTTCTTGAAAAATATGCAAGCCTGAATAGTTATATGAGAGAAGAGTTCAAAAAGAAGAAGAGAGAATCAGAAGGTATGAAATCTGATGATTTGAAGAAAGCAAAGACTTCAGACTCAAATGTTTCTTTAAAAGCATCTGAAAGTGATTTGGAGAAGAAAGATGACAAGCACAGTGTGGAGATTGAGCAGGAAAAGGTTAAGGAAGTCATTGGCTACAAAAGAACTGGTAAAAGAAGTAAGATGATGGCTAGGAAGAAAAGAAAAGTTGCAACTGAAGATAGTTATAAGAACAAACAAGAAGAAGCAGATGTAATGAAAGCCATTATGGACTTCACAGTTCATAAACCACAGGAAGACCTGAAGTAATCAATGCAGTTCCCTTATCAACAAAGTATCCTATCATTTCTTACTCTGCTGATGTGTTTGATGTCTGTGATGCACATTAGGAAGTCATGAGATCTAACTCAGTATGTGAAAAGTATGTTAGATTCTCACAGATGTTAAATTGCATGGATAGGGAGGATATTGTGCAACTTTGGAAGCTTTACAAAGAAAAATATGGGGATAAGAAACCAGAGTCAGTGCCTGAAAAAGTGCATTATCATTGGTTGTGTAACATGTTTGAGCCTGATGAAAGAAGTACTGAATGGGAAAATTTGAGAAGGTCAAAGAAAGTGGTCAAGTGGTACTTATATCAGTCATGTGGTGTTCATGAATTGATTGGGGATAGTGGACTTGGTACTTACATGCTGATAGAGAAAGATTACCCTTTCTACAACAATGTTGATCTTCTTACTGATATGATGCAATCAGGAAAGTTAATGTTACAGAAATCTTTTGTATCAGATTATCAAGCAGGTGTGCTTATTGAGAAGTATAAAAAGATTTTGCTAGAGAAGACTTCAAATCAGTAAGTGTTTGGAAGCATCCTCCTGGTGATTAGCTGGGCTTAGAAGAAACTTGATGATTTTGGAAGAAATATCAAGTTTAGGGGAGGATTGTTGGGTCTAAAGATTATGCTGATTTGAGAAATACACTAAGTATAATTCTGCTGATTAGTTGAGGAACTCTGCTGATTAGTTGAGGAACTCTGCTGTTTGATATCTGATGGTTTTGGAGAATAAGCAAAGTGTAACTCTGCTGCTAGCTCACGAAGACTCTGCTGTTAGACTAGTTACTCTGTTGCTTAATAGATATGTATAGTATGTTAGGATAAGTATAGAAAAGATACGTAAGATCTTTTTCTTGTATAGAATGTCTTGTAAACCGACTAGGATTCCTTATGCTATAAAAGGAGGATCTAGGGTTAGGTCATACATACGTATCTCTTTGTTTTACACTTCAAGGTTCCTTGTAACCCTGTTGCTAGTTAGGCCAACCGTATTAATATATTGAAGTGTTGTTTGGTTAATCGTACGTTATTCTTCTTAAGATTAATTACTAGTTTCCGCATAGTAATTAATAATTCATTCAAGAACAGTTTCTATACCTATTGTCTTAGGTTTATAATTAACAAGATCGTGAAGCTCGTCTGGGATCAACAGTATATGTCTGTCTACATGTTAATTGATGATTCTCTGAGTATAGTGCATGTTATCAACAATTGTGTGAATTTTCGAAAATCTGCATATTCATAATTCTTCGAAAATTTTTTGTGTGAATTCTGTGTTGGTAATGACACTCGAATATCATTGTTTTTCACAGGAACCATCAATTGGAAACACAAATTTGCACTTTAACGTACGTCTACTATGATTTCGAAATTCTTGTATAAGAATTTTGAAACTTTGGAAAAGTTTCGAAAATTTTTCAAATCTTTCGAAGATTTTGATATTTGGGAAATTTTTTCGAAAATTCTGAGTTTTTAATAACTTTCGAAAATTTTATTTTCAAAAGTTTCAAAAATTCTGAGCTTTCTTGAAAGTTTCTAAAATCTCAAAGTTTTCAAAAGTTTCGAAAATTTTCGGCTAAAACTTTCGAAAATTTTTGTTTCAAAAACTTTCGAAAATTTTTTCTACTGACCAAAAGTTTCGAAATTTTTTCCAACAGTCATAAAAGTTTCGAAAATTTCTGAATGATGAAAAACTTCGAAATTTTTTCATAACATGCAAAATTTCGAAAATTTTTGGAGTATTTCACTTAACTTCGAGAACATGATTAATGCAATGTTTATATGTCTTATTGTCCTTCAAACGTTCATATCCATCATTTGCAACACATATGTAACTAAACATATAAAATCGATGAAACTGCTTTATGATGAATTTAGACTTAGGACCTTATAGCATATTTCAATGACATTCAACACATAATCCATTCACATGTAACATCAAAATTGATCTATCAGTGCATTCTCTTAAAAGGACATAATCTATAATTCAAACTTGCCATATGTGCTAACACATAACAAAACTGGATGTTTGTTTTATGATTGTGATTTTTTCAGAATACAATGGCTGAACATAATGTGAATTCCCCTGAACATGGACTTCCTTTGCTCACACTGGAGGACATTGTCCCTGCTGATTACAACGTTGCAACTGGAAACAATAATGCACGAGTCGACTTCAACAAACTTAATATTCCTGAGGACTCATGCAGAATTGTCAAAGACATCCTCTTGGCTCATCCTTGCAAAAGTATGCTCAGCAAGTCAACATCTGTTCCAACATTCTATCTTCATCAGTTCTGGCACACTGCTCAAGTCAATCTTGATGATGAATCATTCTCTGTCACACTGGATCGCCAAGTCTACACAGTGGATTTGGATGTTCTACGCACAGTTCTTCTTCTACCCAAGCCCAAGAAAGATTATGCTTCGATATTGTCTGAACTCGAAATCTTAGATTTCATCATTGATCTAGGATACGATGTTCCAGATGACAAACCACTGCTCAAACACTCTAAGTTCGACGTCAAATTCCTATCTCAACCATGGAGGACTCTTTATATGATCATTGTCTGCTCGATTTCTGGAAGACGAAGTGGACATGAACATCCTCGCCTTGAGCATTTGCAGATCTTCTGGGGAATGGTCAGTATGCAACCAATTGACTTCGCAAGACCAATAATGAACGACATGATCTATCTTCTTCATTCAAAAAGGGAGATGACCATGATTCTGTTTATTCGATTCACAAAGTTACTTATTCATCACTTCTGCGAAAGTCATCCAGAGTTCATGACACGTATCCTAAACAAAGATGAACCAAGGCATATCTACCATAAAGACTACAAGATCTCATTTGTCAAAACAACCAAGTTCAGCACTAAGTTGCAAGGAATGAGGCTTCCAAACTACTTCCTGGACGATAAGATTACAAAGACAAAGAACTATGAGCTGTATCATGCGGCATATCTTGCTGGGA
The DNA here is from genome assembly GCA_021014915.2 of Artemisia tridentata subsp. tridentata. Taxonomy (NCBI): domain Eukaryota; kingdom Viridiplantae; phylum Streptophyta; class Magnoliopsida; order Asterales; family Asteraceae; genus Artemisia; species Artemisia tridentata. Next base: position 289,121,673 of record CP139504.1, read on the forward strand.
AAGTCGGATTTACAGAAGATGATGAAGAACAACCATTCAAGATTCAGACTCGCAGTAAGAGAGGTGGGAAGACAGGTAGCACCAGCAGTACCACTACAAAGTCTACATCAAAAACAAAACCTGCACCAAGGAAGAAAGTTGTACCAGCAACTCTCCTTCGTGACGAACCCACCCCTCCGCCCTCAGACGAAGATAAAGAATCTGATTCAGACACAGAAACAGATGAGGAGATTGTAGAGCATAGGGAGATAGCTGAGCAAGAAGATTCTCCCGACACTTAGCTAGCTAAAAAGCTAAGTCTGGACTCGTTTCAAGCTGATACCAGAAAAAGACAATGAATTGTCTTCAAAGAAGCAAGTGTTGAGATGCATGATGATGTACAAGATCAAGCCGATGATACACCATTGGTTGACAAGCGAAAACTCAAAATCATCATTGTTGATACTCGTGAAGAAAGGAAGAAGGAACACAAAGAGTTTCTAATAGCTTCACAACTCAGCAGATATTGCTCAGAACTCCCTCCCAGTCCGGTTAATCAACCCGAGAAGGAAGGAGGTTCCAGCAGCACCCACCCTGATCCGGTTAATCAACCCAGTAAGGACGGTCAAACCTTCATTGTTCCTGCTTCGGATCCGGTTATTCAGCCAGATCCCGAATTACAAAAAGATGCTGAGGGTAATATCACGATGACCGAAGCTACTGCTGAAGATGAAACTCATAATGAAGATGACACCGATAAGGATTTCAATCCTCTCGTCACTCCTGAGGACATCGAACAAGAACTCTTGAGGAAAGCTTCCGAGGACCAAGAGATGAAGGAAAGTTTGATCGAGGAAGCTCAACCAGAACAACAAAAGGAAAAGGAGGTCACAGAAGAAGAAACACCATTCGACACCGACAAATTCCTTCAGACACCTCCTCCTTCACCTCAACACTCTCCTTCACCTCACAACACTCCCAAGGACACTCCACCAAGGGACCCCTCTCCTCCAGCTTCATCTTCCGGATCTGACAAACCATCATCATCATCATCATCATCAACCAAACCATCATCTCCACCGCCATCAAAAACAGCATCTAAACGCAAATTAATCAAGAAACCCGTCACTCTTTTGACCACCACAGCCTCCAAAAGGATCAAGTTAGCCGTTCAGCAAGCTCGTAAGAAGAAGGACACCCAAATTCTAGACCAAATGAACACATTAACTACAATGGTCACGAGTTTAGCCAAACAAGTTGAAGAATTTCAGGAAACAAAGCAACGAGTTGATGATTTCTTGGCTGAAGATATGGACGAATTAATTCAACAACATACCAATGAGTATCTGACGAACAATTTGTCTGACATCACTACAACAGAAGTGAAAAAACTCATCAAGCCAATTAAACATAGACTCGATGAAAGGATCAAAAATGTTGTTCAAAAGATGCTTGCTACAACGTCATTCACTCTCCAAACAGCTCAAGCTCCTACACAACAGCAAGATCTTTCCATTGAACAACTACAAGCTGAGTTGACTCTCAAACTTGCTGATAAGCCAGACATGACTACTGAAGAACTAGCTATCTACGAGGCTCTTCAAGTCAACCTTTCAAAGGCATCATGCAAAGAAACCGCTGGCACTCACAAACGTTCACGAAAAGATGATGACCCTGATCCTAACTCACAATCTAAGAAGGCTAAGTCAGGAACAGGTCCATCCATCTCTCACAAAGAACCAGCCAAAACTTCAACAGAAACGGCAACACATCATCAAACACATGGATCTGGGTCAGCACCACAAGACGAAGACGAACCCATTACTCATTTTGGTGAAGATTTTCAGGAACAAACGTCATCTCCAATCCCTGAATCTAAACCCGGTCCATCATCAACCTCCAAATCCAAAGGCAAAGACATCAGTACAAAGTCAAAGAAGTCAAGAAAGGATGTCAAAGGCAATTTGATATCTTGGATTGATGACGATAATACGCCAGAGGTCGATTGGTTTGATGACATGATCAAGGCACAACCTCCTCTCGCTGATGACGAAGAACCACTACCTGGAAATACCTTGCAATACACGCAAAGCATTATGAGAGATCTTCATATTGAAAAGTTGTCGAAGAAAGAGCTCAAGAGGATCAAGCGGGATGCATTTGACTTTCTCGTTCAAAGATCAGGAAGCACGGTCGAATTGGAATATCACTTGGAAAACATTGCTCTCGCGATGTCAAACAAAATCGACTGGCTTACACCTGGAGCTAACCTCGACACTCACTCTCGAAAGGAAGGTCCATACTTTACTGATTGGACTAAACCTTTACCGATGCAAGGTCGTCATGACAAACCCATGATTTCATACCGCTTCTTCTTCAACAATGACCTGGAGTATCTACAGACTGCCCATGTTTTGTCCAAAAACAAGTATGCTACTTCTCTTACAATGAGAATCCTTGCTGCACGATACGAGCACGCTGCAATAGAAGAGACAACATCTCAAATATTCAGCGACTCAGTAGTTGAATACAAAAGAGAAGCGTTACTTGGGATTCAGCATTGGCATTCCCGCCGACAACTCTACTACACAAGCTGTCTAGGACTAAAGTCGAAAGAAGGAGTCATGAGTGATTCTCGAATTGTTTCAATAATGAAACTTCTCGAGTCTCACAAATGGAACTATCACTTCATGAAGGAAATCGTTGTCAAACGTCAAGATGAGCAGTTGTATAAGTTTTCTGAAGCAGACTTCCCGGACCTACACTTAAATGATATTGAAGACATGTATCTGGAAAAAGTTCAAGGAAGAATGCGTCGGTTCTCTACTGCTATGCAATACAACTTCATTTCCTCGCTACTTCTCCATATCAGACGCTTGATAGTTCAAGAAAGGGTGGAAGATCTTCAGCTCGGCGTTGAAAGCTACCAAAATAAGATTAACTTGACGAAACCGGAACTCTATTGTCCTGGTATTCATAAGATGTCTCAGCTTCAATTGGTACGAGAACCGGGATTTGGTTTCACTTACAGAGGTCAACATGGCAAACTTAACTACATGCGGTTCAATGAAATCCATAAGTTCTGTGATGCTACGTTGAAAGATGTTCGGGATGGGTTGGTCAACAGACTTAAGGACATCTACTTGCAGAAAGAGCATGACAAACGTCCAAGGTGGAACGCATCAGAGAGAAGGCAGGTCAAAAAGTTCGTTCATAAGATTGAAGAACGGTTAATCAGACGTGATCAGATCAGACGCCTTGAAAGCTACATCGGTGCCAGACCATCATTCCCGGTCAGGCTATTTCAGAGACCTGATCCTTCCTTCACTCACTTTGACGAAATCTTCGGTGGTAATCTATGACTGGATAACACGGGTACCATTTGATTATTTGATTAATTTGTGATTATCATTATGGTTTGTGCACACATAACAGTGTACAACCCGAACTTGTAATTAAAGGACCCTGAGGTACGCTTCAGTGCCTCAATCCTAATATATGGAGCGAAAGCTTCTTACTTTTGAGTAGAATTAATCAAATTTTAAGTTTTCTTAAAATTCTGCTCAAAAGACAAGTATTTCACCTCAATAAGTATTCACTTGTTGAGGGGGAGCACTTGACAAACCATTGTTCTTAAATCTCAAAGTTCTTGTTGGATTCTCCCCATAAGACTCAAAAAGCATATTTTAATCAAAAAGTTTAACAAAAACAACATTTGATATGCTATTTTTGAGGGGGAGAAAATGTAAAGTGATTAAAATATGGTTGAAAAGAATGGAATCTTGCTTGAGCTCGACTCAGAGTTTACCCATGAATTGACGAAACAACAAAAGTTAGTAAATCGAAAAGACTTGTCCTCGACGGGTAATAATTTCAAGTTAGTTACTAGAGCTAGTTGTCACCTAAAAGCTAACAATGTATCTCTTTTAACTAGCGACGTAAGCGTGTCTCGAACAGGACTTGTCCAAGTAGAATGTACCGTTTCGAGAGATTCTCTTTGAATATGACCAGGACGGGTAATAATTTCAAGCTAGTCTAACTAGTGATGTAAGCGTGTCTCGAATCAGTCATGTTCACTGAGATTCAATCAATTCAAAAGTGCAAACTCCACCCACATGTGTAAATTTATATTTACAACTCTTAAGCACATGTGAAGGGGGAGTATTTCTGAAAATGTTTAAAACTCTCAAAGTGTTAACCAAATATGTTTTATAAAACACTTTGAGAGATTTTCTAATGAGTGGTTTATGGCAACATAGGATAGTCATGGAGTTATAAGGTGACTAAGGTTAGGAAACCGTCCTATGATCCGCCAGAGCCGGAGGGATCTACCCAAGGACAACACCAATAGTTTAGTACTAGAAAGTCCTTAGGTATGATACGAAAAAAGGAGTAAAGAATGAAAGGAGAAAGAAGGGGTTGAAGAATTAAAAAGAAAAGTAAAGAAAAGGGTGAAAACAAATAGCCCTCCATATGTTCAACCTTAGGGGCAGAAACCGGGTTCAATTCATATGCTACCGGCTGTTGCTAAGGCGACACTGGTATTGAAGACAAAAGACGTCATGGACCCAGTGACGCACTGCACTAAACCTTCTAAGCCACTCAAGTTCTCTCAAAAGAGCTTGTTTCATTCTCACGGGGAACCCTGCATAATCTATCGACCGCTCATTACGAGTTATGTTGATATTGAAACAGGAGACACCGCTCCAGTCTCCGACCACTAAACATGCACTTATCGAGTCTAGAGCCGCGAGATAACATCAAAAGATCTCTTAGGAACACATGATACTTCTACACTGGTGGTCCAACATTAAGGACACCAGATGTACACTTATGAGTTCTACGCAGATCTTAGCAATCTGCCAGAACGTTTATGAGAGGAATTACTTAAGTAATTCTCAGTGATTGAACGGAAAATCCTGCCAGGGTCAACATCAAACAGCCCTGACAGCAGGTCACTTCGGTAACTCCTTGTGGGTTACGCTTAGTGTTCGCGGTGGTTCCAAACGATCTACAGTCGTGGGGTGATCTCCAGCGACTCACCTGAATCATTGATTTACTTAGTAGATCTTGTAAGCCCTTTCGGGGGTATCTGATTTGGGAACGGCCTTGGCTAGGGTTAGAGAGAGTTTTTACACTATGCTGTTAACAACCTCTAATTCCGAACCTGTAAGTACCGGTTGTATTATTGCTAACTGTCTTATGCAGGTACCATCCATAACACTAGTTTCTACATGCTCATACCTACTTCCCAACGTCAAAGTCATTTCAAAGTAAAGTCAAAGAAAAGTTCACACGATGATCAAAGCAGAATAAAGTTCAAAAGGAATATTCTTCATTGCTCAAAGGAATCCTCAAAGTTTAAAGACAAAGATCAAAGTGAAAAGAACGGGAATAACAAATGCATGAATCACAAAGACTAAAGACGTATGAGCATGTTGGAAAGGCGTACAACCACCTGAGGGAGAAAAGTGACGGAAAGGCGGACAACACCATAACTCATTCACCAATCACAACAACAAAGATCAAAGAACAATGGAAATCACTTAATTTTATGATTCTCAAAAGACGTCGAAAGCTATGAATGTCAAAGTATGAAGACAATGATGAAGACGTCTTGCAACCTTGCAACCTTGATGACCGATCCTTAGGGGGAGATTGTTGGGAACACATTTCACTATTATTTCCAAGTCTTGGTCATTTGTAATAATTATAGGTTGCTTGTTTATCTTATTACAATGTTTATGTTAAGTTGTAAAGGCTTATGAAAGCCCATAGGGCCTAAAGCCCACACGTTAGACAAGGAGAAGAGTAGGGATGTTGCCCTAGCTCTTCCTCCTATAAATAGGACCCTTGTGTAACCTTAAATATTGTTGGTTATTTCATATATCTAAAGAAACTCTTGCACTTTATCCTTTCATATTGTTATAATCAACCATCTATCTCTTTCTCTCATTTCTATCATATCTAGTCTTGTGTAATCTCTAACATGGTGACCTAACAATTATTAACCCTATCACCATTACACATGCTTGTTGTTCCATGTATTGGAGTTATTTTCTGTTTGGATCCTCTAACTGATGACAACTAACAAAACATTAATAAAAGAAGTTTATTACAAAGATATTCAAACCGTAACAACGAACAAAACCATTATACCTTTTTGATGCAACGGTGTTGTGTCATCTTCAATAACCGTCGTATCCATTACAACACGTATTACCTGGAATGTAAGCTTGCATCAAACGTTCAAAATTATTATGAGTTCTAAGCAGTCCTCATTAGAGTTTTGAGGGGAAAAAGGCGTACCTTTTTTTTGAACAGGAATGAAAATACCTTTTGTAGACAACCTGCAAAATAAACACATATACAAAATAAACATCTTGACTTAGAATAGATTCAACTTACATACGTTTGCTGCTGCTGTAAATATGATTAGGGTATTGAGAAAAAGAAGCGAGTATTGAGAAGAAGGAGCGTACCTTTTTGTGTGAGGTGAGTTTTTTTTTTTTAATATTTATAATTAACCAAGCTATATTTAAGGAATAGATATGGGTTCCATATTATCATAATCGGTTTTTTAGGTGATGAAAACCGATCAAACATGCCAGCTAAGCACGATTTTAGGGTTCCACGGTGGCAATCAATTTTTCATCAACCAATCAGAAAGCTCGAATGTGCAAAGTGTCAATGAAATAAGCATAAAACATGATTATTGGGCATATAGTGACGTCACACACATCCTGTTATATATATGTAATATATATATATATATTATATATATATATATATATATATATATATATATATATATATATATATATATATATATATATATATATATATATATGTTATAGATATATATATATGCAAAGCAAAAATTTAAAGCAACCATAGATAACTAATTCGTGTTTTACGTTTTAGTTTACATTTGCTTATCTTACATGCTTTAATTGTTTACTTGCTTGAATTGTGCTTTTATTTCTTTAATATTAGTGTAATTCTCATATATCTCTTTTAATCACATTTCAATACGCGTTTTTCGACACGTTTATTAATTTTCCATTCACACCTTCACACGGAACGACTCGGGAGTTCGTATTTCTTTCGAATTTCTTTGGAGATAATAATATATATTGATTTTAACGAATCAAATTTTTGGCGCCGCTGCCGGGGAAGGTTTGAAGTGAATTTTTGTTTTCGTTTTTAAAATCGTGTTTTGAAAAAAAAAAAAAAAAAAAAACCTTCCTTATCTTATTTTCTTATAAAAAAAAATTTCAAAAATATTAAACACTTTTCCTAAAGTGTTTGCAAAATACCAAAAATAAAATAAATCCTCACTTTTTCTGAAAAAGTGTTGTAAACCAAATAAGTTCGAACGACAAAACAAATTGTGAAATTAGTCGTTATCGGATTACTTTAACTCTACAACCGAATAACCGGGGTCAAGGTAGGCTTTGACATTAAATTGCAAGCCAAAGAGAGCGTGTTTTTAAGTAGCCTTTGTGCACACCTTTGCCCTCCCGCCTTGCTGCGCGTAGTTTTAAAGAAAACAATTTCGGTTGACGAATCGGTTACAAAAATATTGTGATATAAAAAACAAAACAAAAGAAAAAAAATATTGTGATTTTAAAGTTTTCTCTTATATATAAAAAACCAAAAATATTGTAACTTCATTTTCTTATATATAAAAACCAAAAATATTTGGTTTTTCAAATTTGTTTTTGCATTTGATTTTTTTTAAACTTTTGTTTCTTTTTGGTGTACGAACACCTGTTCTTCTTCACATAACTTACTTTCTCCACTTTCAAATCCCGAAAGGGTTATTCGTCACACACATCGTGTTAATTTCCCAAACGTTGATGAAATGAACAATAACGATCACAATGAGGACCCTCCGGTGGGACCTCAACCTCCTCCCGATCTCCGTACGATAGAGGAGTTATGTCAACCGACTATGTTCGGACGTGGTGGCCCGATTGCCCCCGTCAATATCGAAGCGGCGGATTTTGGACTTAAACATCACATGATCCATCAAGTCCAAAATTTTTGCCAATTTCACGGTTTACCCGGTGATGACGCGAACAAACATCTTGGTAAATTTTAACCGTCACACAAAGTATGAAACAAAACGGTGTCTCCGATGATGCCCTTCGTCTATATCTTTTCCCATTTTCATTGACGCATCATGCCACCGCTTGGTTTGATCGACTTCCGAAGAATTCAATTCACACGTTCAATGAAATGGTTTCCAAATTCTTGGCAAAATACTTTCCACCATCAATGGTGACGAAGCTAAGAAACGACATAAGCAATTTCCGACAACTTCCCGACGAGTCCTTATTCATGGCATGGGAACGTTATAAGCTTTCAATTGATCGATGTCCGAATCACAATATGTTGCTCGTCACGATTATTGATACGTTTTATAATGGTTTAACTTTACGACATCGTGATACGATCAATGTTGTTGCGGGTGGTACTTTTATGAAAAGACGCCCCGAAGAGTGCTACGATCTCATCGAAAACATGACCGCCCATCACAATTATTGGGATTCCAATGCCGAGAGGGACGAGTCAACGAGATCTACCACGTCTTCCAATGCAGAAATAGCGGCTCTTAACAAAAAGTTCGATGATGTTTTGCGAGCTTTCACAAATCAGAATCAAAACAACAACCGTCAAGTTAATGTGATTAATCAAAGTTGTGAAATGTGTTGTGGTCCACATCCGTATTATGAGTGTCCGGCCACCGATGGCTACGGTCACGAGAACGTTTATGCTGCAAATACGAGAGGTAACGGTTATCAACCGCAAGGAGATCGGAATCTTCTCAGCTACCGTTCAAACAATTATCTTGGACCACCTGGTTTTAATAACCAACCTCAGAATCAAATTGTGCCAAACCGAAACAATCAATTCAATCAGAATCAAAATCGAGATATTACAATGAAAATCAAAATCGAAATTTTCAAAACCAAGGGAATTTTAATCAAGGCCCGAATCAAGGGAATTTTCAAAATGCTAATCATGGAAATTATAATCAAAATCAAGGTTTTCATCAAAATAACCGAGGTCAAAATTTCAATCAAGGTTTTAATCAAAATCAACCGACCTCGGATGAGATTATTAAACAACTTGTTCTTCAACATCAAAGTTTTATGAAATCTCAAGAATTTTTGACTAAGGAAATTAATGAAATTAAGAAGCGTTTAAATGATCGACCCTCGGGCTCGGGTACTCTTTCTCTTCCAAGCAATACGATCGCTAACCCGAGGGGTGATGTTAAGGCGATCACGACTCGAAGTGGTGTTTCTTACGATGGACCCACGGCTCCAACTACCTCCCCTTCTTCTCTCCCTCCCAAGGTAGCGGAACGTGAGACCGAGGCGACAAAGGACCCGGTAATTCCTACTAATAATGGAAGAACCGAAAACGTCCAATCTCCGGTTGTCCAACCGTCTAAGTCAAAAGAAGTTGAGCCCGAAGTTGCTCCCGTTGAGACTCCAAAGTCTAATCCAAAACCGTCAATTCCTTATCCTTCGCGACTCAATGAACATAAGCTCCGTGAAAAAGCAAACCACCAAATGGAAAAATTCTGTCAAATTTTCCAAGACCTTTATTTCGACATAAGCTTTGCGGATGCTATTCTTTTGATGCCTAAATTCGCGTCGACGACCAAGAATTTGGTGAATAACAAAGAAAAGTTGCATAAATTAGCCAAAACGCCTTTGAACGAACATTGCTCGGCGGTCATTGATGAGGCAAAAAGTGTTACGCTTTTAGGGGGTCATTTAAGCCCTAAGTCGTAATTATTTGATCAAATATTGCCTCAAATTGTTCATTTTGTCATTTTAGGTACTTTGGAGAGGAAATCTGCAAAAGGAAGCATTTTGGACGTTTTTGGAGCATAAAAGTGAAGAAAACGACAAAGTCTCAAAATCAGCTGGAAATTGTACCTGACGGCGTCACGTGCTACTAGGTGACGGCGTCAAGAGCAGACAAAGAGGTGGATATGAAGATTACACATGACGGGCCAGAACAGAATTTTGGGATTATAAGGTGACGGCGTCACCCTTTGTGATGCCAAGGTGGTCACGTTACAAGTTAAAGAGAGACGGCCCAGAACACTACAACACATGACGATGTCAGATGTAGATCTAGGCCATCACGAAACCCTAAAAACAGCGAGGTGACGGCGTCACAGGCTATAACGTGACGCCGTCAAGTTGTAAAATCTATATATACTTTTCCAATTTTCATTCATTAGTGTGCAACTTTTGGGGAGAACTTTAGGGATAAACCCTAGGTCGAATTTTACTGTATTTTCAAGGGTTTTTCACCCTTGATTCATCCATGCTTAATTAAAGATAAGTCTTCCTTCAAATCAATCAATATGTCTATGTGTTGCTTGATTATATCTTATGCTTGTCTTTACTTTAACATGCTAGGCTAGGTTTTCCATGTGTTTGCTTAGATGTAATGAAACCTAGCTATTGATTATTTGTTGATGGTGTGTTATTAATTGTGTTGGGTGGGTGATATCGATGTTAGGCTTAAGAAAACTGGCTAACTTCCTATATGGTGACATGCTTGAACGTCTTAAGAAACATGAATCGGATGTGTACTACGATTAATTGGTTGTATTTAATGCATAAGTGAATTCTAGTAATCCCATGGTAGGATACTAAACGTGTCGCCATGGAGTGAAGTAGGAGCTTATAGAGTTGGGGAAGATCGTACACACCCCCACGAATGGTATTAAGGAATACAACCCGTCATCCACATAATTGTAACATACTAATCAACCGGTAAAAGATAGATAGGGAGTAATGAAACCTAAGTAAACACACTTTTCTCCATATAAGTTTCACAACCTTTTATTTTCTTGTTTATTTATTTTATTTGCATTTGTAGTTATTTGGGTTAGTTGACTAGCAACTAATTCCACCCACTCTTCCAAAACACGAGATTTTTATTTGCTTTCATAAAACCTTAAAAATACAAAAAGAATCATCTCTCATCCTTAGACCTAATTAGAGTAGTTTTCAATCCTAACGACACTATTCCCTGTGGAGAACGATCAATCCCCCGTACTTGCCACTACACTATAATACATCGGTCAGGTACACTGCCTGGTGGGGATTGCAAGCTTCTCAAGATCCCTTGAGAGGTAAAACCTATTGCAAGGTTGCAAAACCACGCATCAAGTTTTTGGCGCCGCTGCCGGGGAATAGTTATTGTTTAGGTTGATTTTTATTTTATTAGGTCTACTCACTAGGTTCCTTTCTAGTGAGATTTTTATTTTTATTTTATAGGTTTTCTTTAGTCTATCTTTTTTCTTTATTTCTTTGTTCGTAACCATTACCATCCGCCATCATGGAAGGTGGTAATATCCTTGATCCCAACAACCCACCACAACAAAACCCACCACAACAAAACCAACCTCATAGAGCCCGAACTTTAGGAGAGTACTCCTGTCCTAGCCACCAAGGCTATCAAAACACCATTGAGCTCACTCAAGGAGCCAATGTGTCTCCCTTGCGATCCGACACCATCCGGTTGGTGCAAAGCGGATGTGCATTCCATGGACTTCGTTCCGAAGATCCAAATCAACACCTCAAGGACTTTCTTAAGATCGTAGATTCCATAGACCTTGATGTTGAAACTCGAGAGACGACCCGATTGCGTCTCTTCCAATTCTCTCTGCGAGACCAAGCTAGTCAATGGCTAGAACGTCTACCCGCAGGATCCATCACCTCTTGGGATGATCTCACCACTCGCTTCCTTGCTCAATTTTTCCCACCGGGAAGAACCACCAAGCTAAGGAATGATATCTTGATGTTCCAACAACGTCAAGGCGAAACCCTCTACGAGGCATGGACTCGATTCAAGGACTTACTTTAAAAAGTCCCTCACCATGGCATAGATCTTTGGCTCCAAGTCCAAATCTTCTATGACCATATCAATATCACCACGAAGCAAACCATTGACCAAGCAGCCGGTGGTAAGCTACGTGATCTAAGTGCGGAACAATCATGGGAACTCATAGAAGATCTTGCTCTCTATGACAACGAAAGTTGGAATGATCCCCGTGATTTGAACAAAACGGTCAAGGCAATATCTTTGCCTTCGAACAATTCAAGCACTCCCGACCGTAGGATCATGGAACTTGAAGACCAAGTCAAGTTTCTCATGAAATCCTACGAGGCTCCTAAACCCTCAAGCCAAGTGAACAAAATCACTTCTTCGTGTGAATTATGTAGTGGTCCCCACGACACTCGTGATTGCATGGAACTCCCCGAACAAGCTTTTGCGGACTACGCATCCTCGCGTACCGACGGAGCGGGAGACAAGTGGTACACTTTCAAACCCGAGCCAAACCCTTACGGTGATTCATACAACCCCTCTTGGAGAAATCACCCGAACCTTAGGTGGAAGCAAAACCAAAACCCGTCTCAAAACAATTCTTCCAACCCACCTAATCGTTCCCAATCGAACGGTTCATCCTCAAACCGTACTTTCAATAACAATCCTTTCAACAACTATGGTAGTACCAATAATCTTGAAGGATTGATGTCTAAATTTATGGCATCTCAAGAAGCTCGTATAGCTAGGTTCGAATCCGAATTTAATCAACAACAAACGAAGATGACCAATAAAATTGACAACTTATTGAAAGCCCTCAACAACCAAGTGTTGTCACCACCGAATAAGGACGCTAGGAACACGAGTAGCGGACCCCAAATCAAGGACCCTTCCTCATCCAAACATGTCCACTTTGTCAACGTAGTCACTATTAAGCCAATCGATAAGAGTAGGGAAGAAAATGATAAGGATGAAGTTGGCATAGAAATTGAATCTAAGAATGAGGTTAAGGAAGTTGAGGTTAATAAGGAAAAGGGAGTAGATGAAGTAGACGATGTAGTAGACTACTTCGATAGGTTACCTACTAAGGAAGAACGGGAATACCATAAGGATTTATTCGATGACTCCGAGACACCATACTTCCTAGGTTCGCCAATCATCAAAGCGGGTGACCCATCCAATATCAACATACCATGCAACATTGGGCACGTGCATGTGTGGAAAGCCTACATTGATCTTAAATCTCCTATTAACATTATGACTAGGATCCATTACAATTGGATAATGAAAAAGCAACTTGGACCTAGGATATTTCCCAACACGGGTTGGATGAGTAACTTCGTAGGAAGAGTTAAAAGATTGCACGTCTTTGTAGGAAACTTCACCTATGTCACCAACTTTGTGATTGTAGAAGATATTCGTCCGGTAATAGATGGTTGTTTAACTCAAGTAGTACTTGGAAAGCCATTTGTTGAGGCCTCTAAAATGGATTATGACCCATCTCTAGGGATAGTTAGATTCAAGGATGAGACCGATGAGATAGCCTACCAAATGCCATATAAGATTGAGCAATTCCGGCTTTTATCAAACATCGAGAAAGAGCATAAGCAAGCGGTCTACTATAAGAATGATGAGGATAGACGTAGAGGAGTAGACTATGTTATGGGTAGAATATTTGGTTTCTACAAAGAATGCTTGCAACTAGGTCCGGAATACAAAACTAAGACCGAGGATGACCTAGAAAACGTGACCAACGATGGAGTCACGTAATAGTCCGTGACTTTGAGTCTAGCTACAAGACTCGTTAATAAAGAAAAGCGCTTCTTGGGAGGCAACCGAAGCTTTTATTTGTTTGATTGTTTGTTTGTTTTTATTTGTTTCAGTATGTACGTTTTATTTTTATTGTTTATGGTTCATGCTTCAAATTAAATTGTGAAAATGCTTTATTTTGTTTTTAACTTCGTCTTAACTACATATAAAGGTATTTTGCAAAAGATAAGTGTAAGGGAAATCCAAATTTGTTTATAAGAACAAGATTGAACATGAACCATGACAATAATAAATTAGCATACATATTAGTATTTGTTTGAGTCAAATGCTTGTATCGAGTCATAATGATGTTTTGCAGGATTTCCAGGAATTAAGGTGTAGGTTTTTCAAGAAATTTTCCGGAAACTAAACATAAGAATTCTGTCAGACCACTCTGACGGCGTCAGGCTTTACACCTGACGACGTCAGGTGTGAAATTCTGGAAAAAGTTTTGCAAGTTTTGTTTTTCTGCCGGAACCGTAATGTTTTATTAAATCTCTAACTTATAAACTCCAGGAATCTGCAAATATTCATTCCACAAGCATTATATCTTATTCGCTTTCTAGGATTTTTATTTTATGTAGATTTTACCGCCGATGTTATGCAAGGTTTCTTGTTGGTTTTCTCAGGATTAACAGGTTATGTTGGACAAGAAGATGATTTATATTACTGGAAGGGAAGCTTTGAACGTTCATTTTCTTGGAAGAAGATCTAACCATGTTACCACATTATCCACACCGAACGAATCAGGGGAGTATTTGTTTTCATTCTTTTACTTTCTTTACTTTTACATCTTTCTATTTGAACATTGGGGACAATGTTCAGCTTAAGTGTAAGGGGGGGGGGGGGGTAAATGATGATACCTTAGAGAATGCAATTACACTTGATTTTTGTTTGTTTAATGGTAGGTGTGTAATAAAACTGAGAAAAATACTTGTTAGTGCAATTTTAGCGCCAAATTTAAATTTTTTTTACAACATATAGGAGTGAAACTTTAGTCTTAATGAGCGTCTCATGGATAGGAGTTGTATGACTAGCACAAAAACCGTACCACTCAAAAATTTTCCACCCAAATATGTGAGGTCCGCCCCTAGAATTGTTAGGAAAAGCATTTATGCTTATGAGTGTACCGGTAGTACTTAGATTCTAGAACTTGCGTTAGTGACCATCCCAAGTCCACAAGTGAGACTACATTCGTGTAGTTAGGATTACTACATGATAAGAGGCATTAGGATAACCCTTGTTTTACACCTGTTTATATAATTACATTGACTATATTGGTCAAGTAATTCTCCCACACCCTTGCGATGTACCCATTTTTGGTACACGATACCCCTAGTACACCCCTCAGAGCCTATCTTTTTCGTTTCTTACTTTAAGCATTTTACTTAAAGGAAGAATTTGTTTACAATCCACCCCCAAATGTACACCCAAATCGCCTTAGCCCACCTTGTATGCACTCACCATTAGTGCATTATTGTGACAACATTTGTTTAAACCCTTAGTTAATTATCTAATTGATTACATGGTTGCTAAGTCGAGTCATATCTTGTATATATTGTTTTGGGACGATTGGGACTCATGGGTAAAGTACTAGTGTAATGGAGTAATGGGGAAGAAGTCAATTTACCCCCACATGTGCAAAATGTTTTAAAAGTACTCCAAGTGTTTCGATTATCTTAATTCGAGTCATTAGTATAGTTATTTGTAAAGTATGTAAAAGTTCAAGTGTAAGGGGAGAACCGAGGCCCCTATGATGTATTATTTTGGATGGTAGAGAAAGAGTGTATGAAAAAAAAATCGAAAAATCAAGAAAAACGAAAAAAAATTGGAAAAAGAAAAGTAGAAAAAACATACGGACTACCATCCCGTTTATTTTATGTTTTGTTAGTTTTTTATTAGCTTAAGTCGAGTCGAGTCTTGGCTTAGCAATGCCACATTGTACATGTAATTAACCAAGATTATTAACTCGCCACCAGTAAAAATATCCTTTATCCAACAAAACCGTGTTTATCATATCCCTACACCTCACGTTACAACCCTTTGGAAAGCCCTCTTTGATAGTTATCCTAGGTGCTTACGCCTAGTGGAGGAGGTTTTTGATCCTTTCCCAAGCCTATGGTAATCTATTTGCTATGACAGGTAGTGAGTGATATTTTTCCATTTCCATTTAGTTATATTGGTTTATAACACCCGAGAGATGTGAGTATCTAAACACTATTTGTGAGGTGCTAGTGTATAATCTCCGTGCTTATTTTGATTAAAGTGGAACGATCATTTGTTGTAATTACTTTTATATTAGTGTTAAATGACCCCTAGCTCGTATTTTGATTAGAATAACAGCGCATTTGCTTGACGACAAGCAAATCTCAAGTGTAAGGGTATTTGATGAGGCGAAAAGTGTTACACTTTTAGGGGGTCATTTAAGCCCTAAGTCATAATTATTTGATCAAATATTGCCTCAAATCGTTCCTTTTGTCATTTTAGGTAATTTGGAGAGGAAATCTGCAAAAGGAAGCATTTTGGACGTTTTTGGAGCATAAAAGTGAAGAAAACGACAAAGTCTCAAAATCAGCTGGAAATTGTACCTGACGGCGTCACGTGCTACTAGGTGACGGCGTCAAGAGCAGACAAAGAGGTGGATATGAAGATTACACATTATGGGCCAGAACAGAATTTTGGGATTATAAGGTGACGGCGTCACCCTTTGTGATGCCAAGGTGGTCACGTTACAAGTTAAAGAGAGAAGGCCCAGAACACTACAACACATGACGGATTCAGATGTAGATCTAGGCCATCACGAAACCCTAAAAACGGCGAGGTGACGGCGTCATAGGCTATAACGTGACGCCGTCAAGTTGTAAAATCTATATATACTTTTCCAATTTTCATTCATTAGTGTGCAACTTTTGGGGAGAACTTTAGGGATAAACCCTAGGTCGAATTTTACTGTATTTTCAAGGATTCTTCACCCTTGATTCATCCATGCTTAATTAAAGATAAGTCTTCCTTCAAATCAATCAATATGTCTATGTGTTGCTTGATTATATCTTATGCTTGTCTTTACTTTAACATGCTAGGCTAGGTTTTCCTTGTGTTTGCTTAGATGTAATGAAACCTAGCTATTGATTATTTGTTGATGGTGTGTTGTTAATTGTGTTGGGTGGGTGATATCGATGTTAGGCTTAAGAAAACTGGCTAACTTCCTATATGGTGACATGCTTGAACGTCTTAAGGAACATGAATCGGATGTGTACTTCGATTAATTGGTTGTATTTAATGCATAAGTGAATTCTAGTGATCCCATGGTAGGATACTAAACGTGTCGCCATGGAGTGAAGTAGGAGCTTATAGAGTTGGGGAAGATCGTACACACCCCCACGAATGGTATTAAGGAATATAACCCGTCATCCACACAATTGTAACATACTAATCAACCGGTAAAAGATAGCTAGGGAGTAATGAAACCTAAGTAAACACACTTTTCTCCATATAAGTTTCACAACCTTTTATTTTCTTGTTTATTTATTTTATTTGCATTTGTAGTTATTTGGGTTAGTTGACTAGCAATTAATTCCGCCCACTCTTCCAAAACCCGAGATTTTTACTTGCTTTCATAAAACCTTAAAAATACAAAAAGAATCATCCATCATCCTTAGACCTAATTAGAGTAGTTTTCAATCCTAAAGACACTATTCCCTGTGGAGAACGATCAATCCCCCGTACTTGCCACTACACTATACTACATCGGTCAGGTACACTGCCTGGTGGGGATTGCAAGCTTCTCAAGATCCCTTGAGAGGTAAAACCTATTGCAAGGTTGCAAAACCACACATCAGTCATCCTTAAGAAGCTTCCCGAAAAGCTTGGAGACCCCGGAAAATTTTTTGATCCCTTGTACTTTTCCGGGTATGGTTGAATGCTTCGCCCTGGCCGATCTCGGTGCTAGGATTAACCTTATGCCGTTATCCGTGTGGAAGAAACTCTCACTTCCCGAGCTCACCGCGACGTGCATGACTCTTGAGCACGCGAACCGTACTATAACTCGTCCTCTCGGTATAGCCGAAGATGTTTTTGTCCAAGTGGGAAAGTTTCATTTTCTCGCCGATTTTGTGATTATTGATTTTGATGCTGATCCACGAGTTCCTCTCATTCTCGGGAGAGGTTTCCTAAGGACCGGTCGTGCTATGATTGATGTTTTCGATGAAGAGATCACTTTACATGTGGGTAATGAAGCCGTTACATTCAACCTTGACCAAACGTCGAGATACTCCTCAAACTACGATGTTGAATCGCTTAACCGAATTGATGTTATTGATGTTGCTGGGGAGGAGTATGCTCAAGAACTTCTCGGTTTTTCTAACAATGCTTCGAGTGGCAATCCCACTCCTTCTTCTGAGCCAATAGTTTCTGACTCTTCCCCTTCCCTTACTCCATTTGAGGGAAGTGATTTCTTCTTAGAAGAAGTCGATGCTTTTCTTTCTATTGATACTCCAACTTCACCAGAAGTTGATGATTCTTATCGTGACCCGGAGGGAGATATTCTTTTGCCTGAGAAATTGTTGAATGAAGATCCGTCACCTTCTCTCCCTCCGAAAGAAATTAAAATTGAAGAAGTTAAAGAAACGAAAACGTCTAATCCTCCGGAGCTCGAGCTCAAGGATTTACCTCCTCATCTCGAATACGCTTTTTTAGAAGATACCGACAAGTATCCCGTCATCATTTCTAAAGACCTAAAAGATGAGGAGAAGACCCAGCTTATCAAAATTCTTAAGAAACATAAGAGTGCCATCGCTTGGCAAATTTCCGACATCAAGGGCATAGACCCTCATTTTTGCACTCATAAGATTTTACTCGAAGATAATTATAAGCCCACCGTCCAACAACAAAGACGGGTTAACCCAAAAATTCATGAAGTCATAAAAAAGGAAATTCTTAAACTCCTCGACGCTGGGATGATTTACCCCATTTCTGATAGCCCATGGGTTAGCCCGGTCCATTGTGTTCCCAAGAAGGGTGGAATGACCGTCGTCACTAACGAAGATAATGAGTTAATTCCCACACGTCTCGTCACGGGATGGAGAGTGTGTATCGACTATCGCAAACTCAACGAAGCTACCCGTAAAGACCATTTCCCGCTCCCCTTTATGGATCAAATGCTCGAACGTCTAGCGGGAAATGAGTTCTATTGTTTTCTTGATGGTTTTTCCGGCTACTTTCAAATTCCTATTGATCCGTTAGACCAAGAAAAGACCACCTTCACTTGCCCTTATGGGACGTTTGCTTATCGACGTATGCCCTTTGGCTTATGTAATGCTCCGGGCACGTTCCAAAGGTGCATGATGGCCATATTTCACGATATGATCGAGAAAACAATGGAGGTCTTTATGGACGACTTTTCGGTTTATGGAAACTCATTTACGACTTGCCTTTCCCATTTAGAGAAAATGCTCCAACGGTGTGAAGACACTAACTTGGTTCTCATTTGGGAGAAATGTCATTTCATGGTTAAAGAGGGCATTGTCCTTGGCCATAATATTTCGAAAGCCGGGATTGAGGTCGATAGAGCTAAAGTCGATGTGATCGCAAAGCTACCTCATCCCACGACCGTCAAGGGAATCCGAAGTTTCCTCGGTCATGTCGGCTTTTATCGACGATTCATTTAAGACTTTTCTAAGATAGCCCGACCTTTGACCCACCTTCTTGAAAAGGATGCTCCGTTTATCTTTTCCAATGAATGCATCGAAGCATTTAATATTCTTAAGAAGAAATTAACGGAAGCTCCGATCTTAGTTGCCCCCCATTGGGACTTGCCTTTTGAGCTTATGTGCGATGCTAGCGATTATGCTATCAGGGTTTTCTTGGGGAAACGTAAGAACAAGTATTTTCAACCCATACACTATGCGAGCAAGACAATGACCGAAGTTTAATCTCATTACACGACCACTGAGAAAGACTTACTAGCCGTCATTTATGCTTTTGAAAAGTTCTGACCTTATCTTGTCTTGACTAAGACCATAGTGTATACGGACCATTCGGCATTAAAATACCTTTTTGCTAAACAAGATGCCAAGCCTAGGTTACTTCGGTGGGTTCTCCTTCTTCAAGAATTCAATGTAGAAATTCGTGACAAGAAAGGAGCAGAGAACCTAGCCGCCGACCATCTTTCAAGACTAGAAAACCCCCATCAAAGTGATCTCGAGAAAAAGGAAATCACCGAGACATTTCCTCTCGAGACACTTGGGAGCTTATCACATGATTCTAGTACTCCATGGTTCGCCGACTTTGCGAATTACCATGAGGGGAATTTCATTAGGAAAGGGATGTCGTCCCAACAAAAGAAGAAATTCTTTAAGGATGTTAAACATTATTTCTGGTACGACCCCTACTTGTTTAAGATTTGTGCAGATCAAGTGATCCGGCGGTGTGTTCACGGCAAGGAAGCCGATGAAATTCTTATGGCATGCCACAATGGACCCACTGGGGGACATCATGGTGCCAATTACACCGCTAAGAAGGTTTTTGATTTCGGCTTCTATTGGCCGACGATATACCGGGATGCACATGACTTGGTGAAGTCTTGTGATTCTTGCCAGCTTCAAGGAAAAATCTCTCAAAAGGATGAAATGCCTCAAAACGCTATTCAAGTTTGTGAGATCTTTGACGTATGGGGTATAGATTTTATGGGACCATTCCCGTCTTCTCGAGGGAATAAGTATATACTCGTGGCCATCGATTACTTGTCGAAATGGGTTGAAACGAAGGCGCTCCCCACCAATGACGCCCGAGTTGTTGTGAAATTTTTGAAGAGTCTATTTGCCCGATTCGGTACACCTCGTGCTATTATAAGTGATCGCGGTACTCATTTTTGTAATGATCAATTTGCTAAAGTTAAGCTTAAGTATGGAGTTACCCATCGTCTTTCGACCGCGTATCACCCGCAAACGAGCTGTCAAGTTGAGGTTTCCAATCATGGCTTGAAACGTATCTTAGAGAGGACCGTAGGTGAAAATCGTGCCTCATGGGCCGATAAATTAGATGATGCTTTATGGGCCTTCCGCACCGCTTACAAAACACCCATCGGGTGCACTCCATACAAGTTGGTGTATGGAAAGGCTTGTCACTTGCCCGTTGAGTTAGAGCACAAGGCCTACTGGGCCTTGAAACATGCTAATTTTGACCTTCAAACCGCGGGTGATCACCGTAAAATTCAATTGAATGAATTAACTGAACTTCGGGATCAAGCCTACGAGAATTCTTTGATCTACAAAGAGAAAACAAAGAGGATTCATGACTCCAAAATCAAAGACCACGTTTTCAACGTTGGTGATCGAGTCCTTCTTTTCAATTCTCGATTGAAGATTTTCTCGGGCAAACTCAAACCCGTTGGTCAGGACCGTTCACCGTTACCCAAGTGTTTCCTTATGGTACCGTCGAGTTAGCTCAACCCGATGGTCCCAACTTTAAGGTGAACGGTCATCGTCTCAAACACTATTTCGGAGGGGACATACCACCCATGGTTGTCCCGAATCTCCAAACTTTCCCCAAGGACAATTGAATTTGGGGATCGAGTCAAGCTACGTGACTCGGTGAACAAAAACAAAGCGCTTCGTGGGAGGCAACCCATGCTTATCCTATCTATCTATTTTCTATTTTCTTATTTCTAATAAGTGACGTGAGGAGGGGCGACCTCTTCCATATCTCGTGTTTCGTGGTTGTTGTTATGTATGCTAAGGATTTGCTCCGATTATGAAGACTCTCGTGCTCGTGGTTTTGTCTTTACTCCACTCAAGTCTCATTCACCGTTGCTTTTCGGGAAATCCATTATATCCAAAATCTTATCGTCTAACGTTTATCTTTTGGCATAATTAATAAACGACCTTAGATTTTACGTAGGATTACCCTTACCTTTGAAACATTGAGGACAATGTTTATCTTTAGTCTGGGGGGGGGGGGGGTGAATCTTCGATTCGATTTGACCTTGCACTTTCATTTAGCCGTTTACTTACGCAACCCCGTTTTTCCTAAAAAATTGAAAAAACAATTGATGAAAAATCATGAGAAAAAGTTAAAAAAATGAGAAAAATTGAAAAAATTTGCAAAAATATAATAAGTTTTGACACCATGTTTGACTTTCCGCTGGTAAGAGTAAGAATAAAATTTTGACTTGATCGGGCGTGTTGAGCCCTAGCTTGTTCCCTTAACCAATATAATCTTAAAGCTTGATTATCGGCTAAGCATTCGCGGATCTCATTATTTGAGATTTTAAATTTGCGAAGAACGAGAAATGATAGAGTTTGTTTAGAAGTTAGATGCTAAACGTGGAGTAGTTGGTTCTCTTTAGAGCTCATCGAAGGTACTTGTGGCTTTTTGCTCCCACAAAATTGTTTCACCCCATATTATATGCTAATAATAATTAAAGGTTTTAGGTTTTGGCGAAATTTAGTTTTTTGTCTTCTTAAGAGAATCCTTGCTTTAAATATTGGGTACACATCAAGGTCGCATAATAAATAAATATATTAAAGTTAAGTTTATAAGCTACGGTTCGAGATCGGGCCCTTGGAACCTTATTTCCAAAAGGTTTTAGGTCTTGGCAACCCTCTTGCGCCGGCCCTTGGGCCTCTTTTCAGGAATGTGTGAGGTCTTGGTCAAACCACCTTGGATCCTCATTTCAGGAATGTCTAGAGTCTTGGAATTCTCCGTCGTAACGGCCCTTGGATCCTTTACTCCGAGTAGGTCTAAGGTCTTGGAATTACCCCGTAAACCTCCGTAGTACACGTTATCAATGAAAAGTAAAGTAAAGTGGAAAAAAAATGATGAAAAATGCAAAAATGAAAAAGTTAAAAATATTTATATATGAATAGGTCCCAATTCCTTGATGTAGACCTCATTTTTAAAGCAACGACTCTCGAGAGAAGATCGAAAACTACTTAGCGTCTAAACTTTGTATCTTTATCGGACTAAAAAAGTTATCGAAACTAGAAAGTATGAATCAATTCATTTCTCAACAAAAATAAAATAAATAGATACAAAAAATTAGGAAAATGGGAGCAAGAGGTAATTACACAAGTAACTTCCATGGGTAGTGTTGGCATCTAACTTGTAATTAAACAATGATTTCGTATTTAAGCTTAGTTTGGGGGCTTGTGAAAAATCAAGGACGACGAATTTTATCCGTATGGTCACTTCTCCATGAGTCGTGTTCTTACTCTATGACCCTAAACGTTATTGAAAAATAATGAAAGTCAACATACCGTCATAAGAAAAAGTGGAAATATACAAAAATAGGTAGTATAGAATTAGTAAAAGGAATAAAATGGAAAATCGGGGCGTTTTCGGGAATAAATGATTTTGTAATCTCTTTTGAACGTTTTGCTACTTTCCAAAGTTAGTAAAAAGAGTTGTAAAGTTATTTATCTCAAAAGCGTGAAGTAATGACATTGCGTGAGGACACGACAATACCTTAGTCTGGAGGATTTTGGTATGTGCTTACATTTTATTTGCCAAATTAAGACCAAAACGACTAAAAACTAACCATAAATGCCAAAGATATTGTGTTTCTGTGTTTGTGATTGTGCAGGAACGGATATTTCAAAAATGGACATAAATCAAAGCTAAAAAGACAAAAACGAGCACGAGATTTGGAAAAGTGTCAAAAGCCGAAGTCGGGGAAGCATTTCATCACTTTATGAGCTCAAATTGTCAAAATCAACCTTGGAGATTTAGAAAGTTGCAAAAATGACCCTTGGAAGAACTTTGAAGGATTTGGCAAGATTGGTCCCTCAACTTTCAGAAGTTGTCAGATTTAGTCCTTTGAAGACATCTTTGAAGAAAATGTCAACTATGGTCCTCAAATATTCAAAGAAGACAAGAAAAGCCCTTGGAAAGTATTTTTGAAGATTGGCATAAGTGGTCTCTATATTTTCAGAATCTACACAATTGGTCCTTGGAACTTATAAATCCTAAACCTATATTATATAACCGGATCCACTTATTCCCTAAACCTTTTATTACCCAACCCAAAACCAAAACACCTCTAACCCAGCAACAACCAAAGCCCAATACCCTTTATTATAAAACCCGAGCCCAATAAACCCCCTGGTCAAACCCACAACCAAACCCCGGTCAAACATTAAACGAAAATCAAATAATAATAAATAAAAGTTACCCGCCCCCCAATTCTTACCCCAAACCCAGATTTCACTGTTCCCTTATGAACCCTAATTACCCCCGTACCAAAATAACCACAATTAAGGACAAATTCGTACATGCACACGCAATTCTAGAAGACCCTGACATGGCAGACCTGCCATGTCAGCTATCCGCGTGAGAATAAGTGCCAATGATTGGTTGATGATCTAATCCAAAGGTTGAAAATGATGGATTGGAGGCCAAGATTGATCTAAGGGCTAAGAGTGACTCAAAGAAGCACAGAGGCACACAACTTGATGACATGGAATGCTAGAAGGATCCTTGGCTCTCCTATATAAACCCCCCATTTCTCACAGATTAGGGTGTGTAGGTTTTATGTAGTGTTACTCTGTCAAATTATTTTCTGAATTGTAATCTCCATTTTCTTTTGTAATTTCAGCTTTTAGTTAATGAAATAGAAGTTTTCTTTTACGTAATTCATATTATTTAGTTACTTTAATTTCTCAATTTGCTTAAAAGCTTGTTAAAATTAGCTTGTTTACTGTTTAATCAATTTCTGGTAATCATTGTTAGTTATCTAGTAGTAATATTTCATAGTTGTTAATCTAAACTAAAAAATAAAAAAAATCAGAAAATAAAATAAAAATAAAAAAATATTTTCAAATCTCAAAACCAAGCTTCAATAAGCTTGTTTTATAATTAGTTTCAACTCATTTTAGCTTATATAGCTTCTGTGAGTGGTGTAGGACTTTAATTAGATTATTTCCTAAAAAGTCAAAAAGTCAATAAGCTCTCCATAAGCTCCCAGCTTATCAGGATGAAGATCTTATTCCTTGTTCCTGAGTCCTGATTTATGAGCCTATTTAAAGATAGGCTGTGTTCAAATGTACCTCTGTTAAGCTGAGGTTGATTTGTAAGTCTTATTGTTCCATTTAGCTTAATAATTGAAACTGCTTATATAAGTGTTTAGATCTATTGATATTCTGTGTTCTGAGCTTATTTGGTTTACTTGAGTTTGATTTTTGCTTAGTGATAGTTGTTTGCTCTTTAGATCTCATAGTTGTTCTTATATTTGTTTATCTGTCTATTTGCATCAGTAGTGTAGATCTTATAGTAAGTGTTCATTTGCTACACAACCTAGCTTAGAATAGTTTAATATAGCTTAATTGTTCATTGTGCATCATTAGTTTAGTTTAAATCTCATTTAAATAACAAAATCATAAAAATAGTTATAGATAAGGAGTGTTTGGATTAGTAGGTGTTAGTGTGTTTTTGTTAGTTCTAGTTGTTGCACTCAGTTTCTATTAGTCACATTAGGTTCATTCAGTGCATTTCAATCAAAAATTCAGTAGTCACTTACTTAAAAGTCAAAATCCATCTTTATTTACCTGTCTGCATAATCAGTTTAGAATGAGAGTTGCACAATCATAAAAATAGTTGCATAAGTTATTCATTTAGCTTAGAATAGTCATAATTTAGCTTATTACTGCATTATCAGTAGATTAGAAGCATTAGAAATTCATTTTAGTCAAAACTCTTCAAAAGCATAAAAAAGTCAAAATCCAAAAATATTTTACAAATCCATTTTTGTTTTGATTTATCATTTCTTTAATTCTCAGTCAATTTAGTTAAAATTTTGGGATAATAAAGTTTGGAAGCTGAACATCTTATTCCACATTTTTTTTATAATTTTAGGAATTTTTCTCATTAGCTTATCCATAGCTTTTAGTGGCCTGTTTTGCTTATATATCCCCTGCACACTCAAATCTGGCCAAGCAGTCCTTTTCACAAGCTTGTTTTGAGTTTGTTACTTGAGCTTATTGAGAGATTATTGGTTCTATGGAAAGACTGGTCTGATAGCTTTTAGGATTTGGCCTTTGTTTGCACTAGTTAGCTTATTTGAACAGCTTATTTTGGCCAGATAGTTACCTGAGCAGGCTGTTTGGATTTTAGTTTGCTCAGTTTTTAGCATAGTGATTATTAGAGCTTGTTTGTTTGTTAAGCTTGTGATTCTTGGTTCCTTAAGCTTGTTGAGCTGTGATTGAGATTATATAAGCTTGTGTTACCCTGAGTTCATCCTAAGCAGCTTGTTCTTATAACTTTTTAGTTTAAGTCTTTGTTCCTTTGCTCATAATTGTTCACTGTTGGCATTTTAGTAGCTTGATTGAGCTTTAACCAGCTTTTCAGTAAAAAGTTTTTCATAAAAGTTTCTTAAATCTAGCTGTTAATCATTATTGCAAAGAAAAAAAATAGTTTTAAAAAATATACCTCTGCTAGGATTTGAACCCGGGCTACCTAGCTCACCCCCACACACTCTACCATCTGCCCTAGGGACTTATTTCATTAGGTTCATACCAATTTTAATACTTAACACCTTTGGTCCTTATTAGTTTAGCAGTTTAGCTTATTCTCTGCTTTTTACAATTGCTTTTTGAGTTTTCTTATTTTTCCTAGGTTTTTTTTAGTTTAATAGATTTTTAGAAAAAAATTCGAATTTATTTGAATTGTTTTACTATTTCTTTTGATTTATTTCCTTTTAAATAGTTTTTAAATCTTATTAATTAAATAAAAAGTCATAAAAAATATTTTCTTTTTCCAACATTTTCTTTTAACTTTTAGGCTCTAGAATAATTAATTTTGCACCCGTAGGCTTAGGATTGCTTAGAATTTGCTTTTTAATTAGTTACGTTACGTTTATTTTACGTAGTCAATTCGTGTTTTACGTTTTAGTTTACATTTGCTTATCTTACGTGCTTTAATTGTTTACTTGCTTGAATTGTGCTTTTATATCTTTAATATTAGTGTAATTCTCATATATCTCTTTTTATCACATTTCAATACGCGTTTTTCAACACGTTTATCAATTTTCCATTCACACCTTTACACAGAACGACTCGGGAATTTGTATTTCTTTCGAATTTCTTTGGAGATAATAATATATATTGATTTTAACGAATCAGCCCCCAAGGCCGGGTACTTGCCATATACCCAGCAAAATCGAATATAGTACTCCACAAATTGTTTATCAGGCAAAAGGAGTGGGAGGGTGAATTCCTATAGGCCTATATCCCTATATTCGCGCTCACCCGCAGGTGATTAATGGTTCATGATCGGAGGGTCTTGCTTATGGCAAAAATGGTACTTAGCATCACAGTTAGGAATAGCTTACCAAATCAGGAATAGCATACCAGTAAACAATTGTGCTCAGAAAACATTTAAAAGCATGTATCTCACCCCAAGTAGTTTGCAAAGCAGTTAAAATAGATAAAAGTGGGGCTATGAACTCACCTGAGTATGCAGCAATGCAAGATATCACAAATAACACAAATGGCATCAAGTAGCAGAGCATAACGTCCTCAAGGAAATACAAGCAAAATGTTATCAAGAAAGTATAAGCACAACGGTACAGGATCAGCACAACCTAACAAGTAATATGTTTCATAAATAATTCTCAAGTAATATATAAAGTAGCGTTCGTTATATACGTGTGTTAATATAATAGAGTCTAGTTTTCAATGGTGATAAAAAAAAGTAAACATTTGTAATCTCGTGTGAATCTTAGGAAAATACGGTTTCAAGAATAAGACGAAGAAAGTCGGCGAAACGAAATCAAACAAATAGAAAGGAATGACGAAAAAGAGTAAACCGCTCTCGTGGAGAAGTCGTAAAATGTATAATCAGATAATAACTCACGCCAAAACAAATAGTACCCACAATGAAAGAATAAACGAGAAGAGAAAAGAATAAAAGAATATAAGAAATTAGACAAAACAAACAAAAGAAAACATTGATAGATAGTTTCGGTATTTACCCAGTTTTTCTTAAATAGCGTTGAAAACAGTAAATGTTGAAAAGGTTATAAGATACTTTGTGTTAGTGCAAACGTTAACGTTTAATCTATACAATGTCTTCTTGTTTTAATGATGATAAACGGGTAACTCGTAATACATAACGTAAAGTGCACAAGTTACTCGGTCACACGTCAACGTCTCTCGACATCACTTCAGGTATGTACAAACACACTTTACCAACTTTGTTAAGTGATCAAAGAAAATATTTTTGTCCTTAAACCTCACATTTTTATAAAAGTAACAAAACATTTTTACAAAAATAAATTAGACAAATTATTTTTGTATTTATAAAGAAATGTTTTAATAAGAAAAATAATTTGAAATTTGAATTTCAAAATGTCCAAACGGCCCCATTTCCCGCCCAAACCAGATAAAATTTCACCAGGTAACATTTCACCACAAAAGGACAAAAACTGTCGGGACGGTCCCTTAAATATAAGGGACCGCGGGACCGTGCACACTTTAAGGGACCGTCCCCCGCTCCTCGAGCTGCCTATAAACACTGCCCCATTTTCACCAGAAAAACGAATCCTCTTTGCACAAAAACCTCCTGGTCTTTCCTTTTCGTTCTTTGATCACTATAACTCTTTGGTATGTGTTTATAAGTGATCCCGTCATCCACTACATCATGTGCAAGAGAAGAACACTCGAAGTCATCAAGAATCAAAGTGTTATTGAGTCCACACACCAACTAGTGTTATGATTTTCTTTTTCCTCTACCTCATGGGTAAGAGAATAACTCTCGACATAGATAAAGATTCGAGATGTTATAGGTGTCCACACACAAACGTAACAAGTGTTACGGTGATAGGTTCTATAAATATTGTCAATGCTTCCGACTTGTGTGTGAGTCGAGGATGGGGTTATTTGTGTGAACTTGGATGGTGATGTAGATCCAAGAAATCTTATAACTAGAATAGGTCATGTAATTGTTGTATGGTGTGTGGTGTCCTAGTGGTTAGGAGTTAGTTGTGTTGGTGTGTGAAGATTTGGATCGGGTGATGATCTAAGTGCGTCTCGTGTGAAGGCTTGGATTGGGTGAAGATCCAAGTGTATCTTAGTGTGAAGATTCAAGTGAACGGGAGTGCTCGTTCGTGTGAAGGCTTGGATCGTGTGTCGATCTAAGTGGGACAAGAGTGCTTGTTCGTGTGGCCACGTGGGCCTTGGTGTAGATTGGTTCTATCTAGGATTAGAACTCGACATTCCGCTTAGTGTCGGTAAACTTGGTGTAAGCTTGTGTAAGGTTTGTTCCGCCATAAAGGAGCGTGTTGATTAGTGAAGTAACTCTCGAGTGTGGTACTCAGGGAGTGGAGTAGGACGAAGAGGTGCTTCGTGCCGAACCACTATAAATCATCGTGTCTGGTTTGCGTTTTCTTTTCCTTTCTCTTTGCTTTCTATACTTGCATTACATTTGTGTTTGTGTGGCTTGATGTGTATATGCTTGTGATATCAACTAGTTAACTTAGAAACACAAAACATAAGAAAACTTAACCTGACGTAATAGACTTGCCCACTGGTGGCGGTCCCTTATACAGGGACGGTCTCCAAACATTTAAGGGACCGTCGGTGTATTTAAAGGACCGTCAACAGTGCAATCAGAATTAGCCTAGAAACGTTTAAATCTTGTGTCATGCTTATGTGATTGCTTGTTATGAGTGACTTAACCACTATTCATATTTAGTCACGCTTGATCGAAAATTTGATACGAAACATTTTAAGTTTTAAAGAGGAACGTATTCACCCCCCTCTACGTTTCTACATTTTGTAAATCTCAAATGGTTTAAGTTTATAAAAGATTTTACGAAATTTCTGCATGACCTTCCCGTTTATTGAACGTTTCCCGAGTCAAACGACTCTTTAATTAATTAATTAATTAATTGCCGTTAAACGTCACAAGTTATATAATACAACTGAATATATCATTTGCGAATATATTAGTTGTTTAGCTTTATCGACCATTTTGTATTGTTCGGGTCCAGATATGATAAACTAGTCAAAGCCTACCACATCTTTCCGTCTCATGTACCAAAGGTCCATACATCCAAATAACTAATACCGTAAATCCGATACGTTCAATTCATGTACAACAATATATCACAATATCAAGTCCATATCCGAGTGTTGCAATATTATCCCTTAACTATTATTATTTTTATTATCGTTATCCCATTTAAATATTACCGAAACCATATCGAGACAAACAAATAACAAATAAATAACACAAACGACAAACAATATAACTATTGCCGTGACTCGCCACGAGTCACGGCTCGACTAAATCCGAGCCGATAAGGCTCTCGGCCTAAACAATTCCCGAGACCCAAAGTATATCTCAAATTTACTTAACTTATATTATGAAAACATATATATATATAATCTATTTAGTTTTTCTTTTATAAAATTCCTTTTTCAAATAATTAATAATCCCATTTTAATCAAAATAAATCCAAATGTATTCAAATGAATCCCAAATCAACTCCAAATCAAACCCGACTAGTTCTAAATCATTCCCGGCCAAACCATGACTCGCCGTGAGTCACGGCTAAGCTTAGCCTAGGCTGTCAAGATCCAAACAACCAAACGAGACCCTCGACAAAAAAAACCAAACGGGTTAAAAACTCATCAAAGTCAATCCCAAACTTCAACACAACCTCAAAATATCATCACAACGTCAAAATAATACCAAAATCGTCAACCCACCGAGTCAACCGAGTTGACTCGGTGCATTGACCGGTCAACTGCCGAGAATAGGGGTCCACACGAGATGATTTACAAAGTTTTTATACCCATTTTATTATCAAAATGTTTTTATTTTTGGATTTATATAAAAGCCCATTAGGGTTTTGATAAAATAATTTATTAAAAGAAAGTTTGAATAAAAAGGGTGTGTTTGTTTGTTTACCGAGAAGAAAAAGAGAAAGGAGGAGGGAG